>OV815290.1:17497022-18097022 GCA_929108145.2 Limnephilus rhombicus | reverse complement strand
TCCCACTTTTATGTGCTTACTTTAGTTTTCTCAATGTTTCACTTCTGCCATGTTTGAACTGCACACAATTTTATTTTATTGTATACTCCATGTTTACAGATTTTATATATTATAACCCTTTTAAATTAACAATTTTAAAATGTTTTAAGTATAAAATAATGGAAAACTGAATTGGATTGAATCAGTTGTTTTCCTTTCAAATATAAAGCCATAACAAATATGTTATGCTCGTGAATCTCAGATGATGAAGTTATTATATTAGACGATTAGATTTACATAGAAGGAAATTTATCCAATTTGCAATGTTAATTTAACCTGCACTCTTTCTGTTTCAGCTCCAATAACATTCAGTTTGTCGGATTGGGCGGGACTTTCACACCCCGGTACAATCCAGATGAGATATATGGAGTGATAAAACAAATCATGCACCCGCTTTACAACAAAGCTACCTCTGAAGCGTTCAACGACATCGCCCTTTTTCAGCTAGACAGGCAGTAAGCTTTCATAATTATATAAAATGGTAGCGAGTTCCCGGCATGCCTTGCAATGCCACTTAAATAAAGAAATTATTTCTCCCTGCGTGTCTTTCCCATTCGCATTCTCTTGCCCTCCCGCAAAGCCTTGCCCTCCCGCGTTTCCCCTCCACCTTCCCGACTCACCTCTGCCCCCTTCCGCTATCCCGTAACCCCTCCCCATCCCCCCTTCCATACCTGCCGCTAAACTGTACACTCACTTTTCAAACGATTCGTGCGCCGACCTATTGAAGTTTTTTCTACAAATTTCATAACGCCAGAGCTCACCAGTATATATATAAATATATAAACCTTCGCGAGCGTGTGCACAACAACTCACTACAGTTGTATCGCAATCGGATGAATAATACACTAAATAATTTCATAACTCCAGAGCTCACTATAATAATATATAGAAACTATCGCGGGTATGTGCACATCAAATCTCCAAGGTTTCATACCATTCGAATGAATGGTTTAGGACCGCAAAAGGGACATAAAAAGAAACATTTATTTTTATGACTGAAAAAATGTAAGGTAAAAATCAAACTTTCAGTCCATAATATTAGGTCCTTACATATGAAATTGGCGTTTTGTATGGGAGGAACATAAAGTCGATTTTTTTTTAATATAATATATTTATTTAATCAAAGTATGTACGATTGCTATCTATGCACTTTTTTCATCTCATAGGTAGTTCATGGATCCCTTTACTAAAAAAACCATTCGGACGGGAATCAATAAAATTTGGACTGCCCCATCGGAGTTGAATTTTTTACCTTGCAAGAAGTTATCCAAATTTCGAAAAAAAATGGTGATCTGTTGGGGCAAGGTCCGGAGAGTACGGTGGATGTAAAAAAATCCTTTCATTATTGTGCCGGTTGAGTAATGCAACGCGGAGTCAATTTTCGCTTGGGGCATGGTTTTGCTGGTTCGGCATGGTTCAGCCATTGCGATGATCGCTTCCGATTATCGCGCAGGATCCACTTTTCATCACAGGTAATGATTCGATTTTAAATCCCTTAATTGTTGTGCCGGTTGAGTAATGCAACGCAGCAGTCACCGCGCGTTTGTTGATTTGCTTCACTTAATCCGTGAGGTAGCCACCTTTCAAGCTTTTTCACCTTCCCAATTTGCTTCAAGTGGATTAAAACAGTTTTATCACTAACACCGCAGCCTGCAGCTAACTCGGACGTGGTTTGCGATGGATCCGCTTCCACAATAGCCTTCAATTCTATATTATCAATTTTGGTCTCCGGCCGTCCACGGGGCTTGTTCTGCAGGTCGAAATTTCCAGAACGAAAACTTTGAAACCAAAAACGCACTGTGTTTTCTTTTGCGGCACCGTCGCCATACACATCATTAATCCTTTGAGCCGTTTCTGCAGCACTGGTGCCATGGTGGAACTCGTACTCGTAAATAAAGCGATATTTCAAGTTTTCCATTTTGTAAACTATGTGACGCAAAGAAAAAAACAATTAAGGAAAAAACAAATTAATTATAATTTTCGAAACAAAAATACATGAGTAAATAGCTGTATAAATTTGAATTTGGAATTCCTAACCAAAGAGAAGATATTTGAGATCAAAGTTGACAGTACGCAAAACGCCAATTTCATATGTAAGGACCTAATCTGACGGCCTCCGTGATCGAGGGGTAAGACTATCGACTAGCAATCTCGAGGGAGAGGATTCTAATCTCGCCGTGTGTAAATTTTATTTGATTAATTTTTACCATTTCACAATTAATTAATTAAAAATATTTTTTTTATTATATTTACGGCACATTCCAGGCCCCCAGTACGGCCCTGGTGTACGACCACCATTCAAAAATAAAACGTTACTTGAAATGGCTTTAGCCGTGTTAGATGACCAGATCTGAACTGCCAGGTACTTCTCCACCTTCCTCCTTACCATTCCCTTCCCCTCGAATGTAAAAAATTTCATCAATAAATTCTATGGTCACAGACACACTCTTCTATATATAAAAAGATAGATTGATACGTATATCAGACGAGTGAAAAATCACAAAGTGTCTGAATTCTCTATAAGCAGTTTCAATTTTGAAAATGGCAATAAAAATTTGTTTGTATTAAAAATATAATATGAGTTTTTAATAATTCTCTAAAAAAACACTCGATATTTTGTAAATGATAACACTTAAATTCAAAGCAGAGGTTCTAGAGTTCATATTGAACTGGAGTTACACACAAAGTCACAACCGAAATTAGAACCCATTATTATTTAAATGTTACAGTCAATAATCCGTGAAAAAATAAAGTAGTCAGATTTATAAATCTTGATATGTAGCAAACACTTTGTGGGAATACATAATTATAATAAACACAATTAAATAACTTTGTTTCAATTCCACTTTATTATTTTTTAATCCAACCGGTTTCGGTTCGTACTGAACCTTCCTCAGGGGTGAATAAAAATATATTGAACATAATACAGAAAAACATGGTATTTATAAGTAAAATTAGAAGAGGGAGACAGAATATCAACTTAGGTGGGGGCGATGAGGGAGGTGTCTAAGAGGGAGGGGTGAACGTGGGTGGGGGTAATGGAAATATTTTAAAAATCGGGGTGTTAGACAAATCTAATTGTTTATTAAGTAAATTGGTTTTATTTATTTTTAATGACTTTTTTATTTCAAGGGCTTCAAGATTATTAAGGCGTAGACCTATCCCATTTCTATGCAATACATCTATCCCGGAAGCTTTATTAAATGAGTGATTTTTATCTATTAGGTGGGAGGCGAATTCTGAAAAACCTACACTGTTTAGACATCTCAAGTATTCGACCACTCTTGTTTGAATGTTTCTAGCCGTTTTACCGATGTAAAAGGCCGAACAGTCATTGCATTTAAGTTTATATATGCCAGAATGGCTTAAGTTATTTTCTTTATCTTTAGAGTTTATTAAAAGTTTACCTTGGTTGTTATTAGTATAAAACGCAGCTTTAATTTCTGTAGGGAATTTAGAAACACATGAAGATGAAAAGTTATTTATGAATAAAATTCTACGCCAACCGTGGTTTTTATTATCTCTGATGTTGTGTGTATTATTTTAAAGGAATTTATTAGTAGATATGAGATTAAGTTTTTTTGTAAGGATTTTATCGATTAAGCTATGGGGATATCCATTATTTATTGCAATAGATTTGATTTTAGCGAGTTCTTCAGTAAAATTGACGTTAGATAAAGGAATATTGACAAGTATGTGAATCATAGAATGTTTTTCTGGAAACGCTATGTTGACGATATAATATGAATTTGGAAAGGTACTGACCGTCAACTTAACTCCTTCCTGTCCCTTCTAAATTCATTCCATAAAAAATTCAGTTCACTTTAGAAATAGGAAAAAATTGTTGTTTAAATTTCTTAGACCTATCCTTATCCATTGTTAATAACAAATTTGAATTCAATATTTATAGAAAACCTACCTTCACTGATACCGTAATTCACAGTACTTCTAATCACCCCATCTCCCATAAACACTCCGCATTCCATTCTATGATTCACAGACTTGTCAATATTCCTTTATCTAACGTCAATTTTACTGAAGAACTCGCTAAAATCAAATCTATTGCAATAAACAATGGATATCCCCATAGCTTAATCGATAAAATCCTTACAAAAAAACTTAATCTCATATCTACTAATAAATTCCTTTATAATAATACACACAACATCAGAGATAATAAAAACCACGGTTGGCGTAGAATTTTATTCATAAATAACTTTTCATCTTCATGTGTTTCTAAATTCCCTACAGAAATTAAGGCTGCGTTTTATACTAATAACAACCTAGGTAAACTTTTAATAAACTCTAAAGATAAAGAAAATAACTTAAGCCATTCTGGCATATATAAACTTAAATGTTCGGCCTTTTACATCGGTAAAACGGCTAGAAACATTCAAACAAGAGTGGTCGAACACTTGAGATGTCTAAACAGTGTAGGTTTTTCAGAATTCGCCTCCCACCTAATAGATAAAAATCACTCATTTAATAAAGCTTCCGGGATAGATGTATTGCATAGAAATGGGATAGGTCTACGCCTTAATAATCTTGAAGCCCTTGAAATAAAAAAGTCATTAAAAATAAATAAAACCAATTTACTTAATAAACAATTAGATTTGTCTAACACCCCGATTTTTTAAATATTTCCATTACCCCCACCCACGTTCACCCCTCCCTCTTAGACACCTCCCTCATCGCCCCCACCTAAGTTGATATTCTGTCTCCCTCTTCTAATTTTACTTATAAATACCATGTTTTTCTGTATTATGTTCAATATATTTTTATTCACCCCTGAGGAAGGTTCAGTACGAACCGAAACCGGTTGGATTAAAAAATAATAAAGTGGAATTGAAACAAAGTTATTTAATTGTGTTTATTATAGTCAGATTTATGTTTTATTTTGATTTTTATTTTTCCTTTTTTATTTGCCAAAAAAAATATTGCTAATATTTCCAATGTCAAATGAATATGTAAAGGGGAGAAATGTGGAATGTTGACGTGTGTCATGCGTCATGCCGGAATATAGGCATACCGCACTTAAAGGAGTAAAGAATATTATTGCATCGTAGGTAATACCTCCTCAAAATTCTAAAATTGTTTTTAATACTAAAAAACTGTAATTAAGCATTTTCCTATTTCAGGGTGACATTCACAAGCAGAATACTACCAGCATGTCTCCACACGGGCACCCCTCTTCCCGACAGTGGATTCATACGCACTGCGGCGCAATTTCCATCCAAAACTGTATACAAGGTTAGAACACTTTTTTCTACCTTCATGATGAACAATGACCAATGATTTTCGATATTTGTTTTTGGGGTGTTATGCCGTGTTGCGCTACGTCCTTCTTTAGCCAATGTTTCGGACATCGTTGCAGTGTCCATCATCAGGGCAGATCTGGCAGATCCGGTAGATGCATCTATCGTCACATCTACCGGATCTGCCGGATCTGCCCTGATGATGGACACTGCAACGATGTCCGAAACATTGGCTAAAGAAGGAGGTAGCGCAACACGGCATAACACCCCAAAAACAAATATCGAAAATGCTTTTGGCCGTGAAAATCTTAAAACGTTATAAGGAAAAGATTGACAGCTGTCGCCGGTACTAATTGTTCATTTTTTAAATAGAGATGTGTAACACTTGCACCGTTTCTCCACAGCGGTAGGCAGAGAGACCGCCATATGACCGCCATACAACTCTGTTTAGACACACACTCCTTCTTTATGCACATTCGTATATAGTCTCATATATGGTTAGTCTCCTGTTATTCGGAATCTTGAGATGACTCAACTTAAGAGGTACTTGATTCACTCAGTCGTGCCATGTCTTTCTCGGGCGTCCCACGCTTCTTCTACTATTCACTTTATTTATTTATTTATTTATACTGGGTTTTACAGATGTTTACACTTACGTGAGAACTATCCAGTTATAAAACTCAGTTATTTCACAATTATAAAAATCTACAGTTCCATACAATTAAATACATAAAATAAAAATACATAAAATTACATAAAATTACAAAAACAAAAATAATAAAAAGAAAAATACATAAAATTACAAAAACAAAAACATCACAAATAAAAATACAGAATTATATACAAGGTCACTCGAGTAACACATTACAATGAGTGGTAAGAGACATATGAAATATGCGAGGCATGCATAGAGAGACAATTCACACAATATAATTAGTTAGTTTTTTTTTTTTTAAAAGCGCCAGAACTTTTTTTTGAACCCGTACAAATTATCAACGAAAATATCCACTTCAGCACACTCTATCTTGTTATATTACTTACGCGTCTTATATTCTCATGATATTCCCTTTTCCGCCCAACCGCTCTACATGTCAGAACCATCTTTCCAAAAACGTCCTTTTATAAAAATTTATTAACTTGCATTATTACGTGCTTTTCCGATCTCCACATCATGTTTATGGTTTTCCTACCCCATTAAAGAGGTGTAAATATACAACGTAATGATTTTATTTAATTAAAATTATACATTGATTCGAGCACACATTCAGACGGCCCCCGTGGTCCAGGGGTTAAGATCCTCGACAACAAATTTAGCGGAATCGCGTTCAAGTCCTAGAGTGTAATTTCACAAAAAATGAAAAAATCTTTTCTTCAATTTTTTGCAAATTCACTTTGTGGCACCATTTTATTAACGAAATAATTAAAAACACTTTCTTTTTACCACAATAAACTTTATTTAAAAGTCAACATGTTTCAAGAACGATGTTCTCTTCATCAGGACATATAATGTACTAAAACTAAATGATCGAACATAGAAAGACAGGCGTGGGTAGAAATGGAAGTAGTGGGGGAGGAGAGAAGAGAAGATCAACAAGGGGGAGGGGAGGGGGAGAGGTGGAAAGGGGGTGCTTAGAAGAACAAAGACAAAAAATTACAATGTTTAAGATAGGGTTACTCACAAAATTAATTTGATTGTTAATAATATTTAAATTTCTATTGAAATTTTTCTTAATTTCTAATATTTCTAAAAGATCTAAGTGAAAACCACTAACGTTAGTGTGTAAAATTTTAAAAGCAGTATTTATATCATAAATAACTTACTTATAAATAACTTACTGAATTCCTCCAAATTACCTAACGACTTAGCCCAGGATTTACTTAAATGTCTTAATGTAGTCTTAAACCAAAATTTCTTTCAATTTGATAATAAAATTTTCAAACAAAAAGATGGTTTGGCCATGGGGTCAAGTACCAGTCCGTTAGTAGCTGATATATTTTTAATCCATTTAGAAAATAAAATCTTTAATAGTTCTGCCTAATTACTAAAATATGTGTATTTTTACAAACGTTACGTAGATAATATTTTATGTATATGGACCGGTACCAAAAGACAACTTCGAATGTTCCTTAATTTTTTGAACAAGATTCATAAAAACATTAAATTTACATTAGAAGTAGGAATTAATTGTAGCATAAATTTCTTAGATTTAAACCTAACTATAATTATAATAAACACAATTAAATAACTTTGGTTCAATTCCACTTTATTATTTTTTAATCCAACCGGTTTCGGTTCGTACTGAACCTTCCTCAGGGGTGAATAAAAATATATTGAACATAATACAGAAAAACATGGTATTTATAAGTAAAATTAGAAGAGGGAGACAGAATATCAACTTAGGTGGGGGCGATGAGGGAGGTGTCTAAGAGGGAGGGGTGAACGTGGGTGGGGGTAATGGAAATATTTTAAAAATCGGGGTGTTAGACAAATCTAATTGTTTATTAAGTAAATTGGTTTTATTTATTTTTAATGACTTTTTTTATTTCAAGGGCTTATTCCATTATTTGATCAATAGATTAATTAATATCCCGTTATCCCCAAATAATTTCAAAGCTGAACTTAACACCATTAAAATAATTGCATCTAATAATGGTTATAACTCCAAATTAATAGACAATATACTTAACAAAAAATATAAGAAAAAATTTCATTTGTCCTACATTTACCCATTGCTTACTGATAATATTAAAAAAAACAATAGAGAAAAATATTGTCTCTCTGTGTAAATGGTAAATTAAGACCGCTCTCTTTTTCTCATCCGTTTTGATTTTATCATCATTGAATAGGATGAACAGCTCGTACTGTAAGGCGAATGTCTCCAGTTTGTCCCTTAAATGTCAAAACCTGGGCAGTTCTACTCCTTCCATTTTCACACACCTGTGCACCTGCAATCAATAAAAACACAAAATAACAAAACAAAAAAAAATAACTCAACTCACGACTCTGATGACTTGATGCTGCCCGCCGATCTCGCCCTTCCGCGAATCGTCCTCTGGCTCCTGAACCCTAGTCGTCCTTCTAATGCGCCTTCCGTGAGGTCTGCACCTGGTCACTGCTCTTCTCTTGAAGATCCGGACTTCTCTATCCACGCCTTACGTGAATACTCTTCCAGGTTCTCGGCACTGAATACCCTAATCCAGCGCCTTGATGTTCTTAAGATGCCGATTCTGCTGCTCTTGCTTCCTTGCTCCGCACTGATGTGGAGTCGTGATCTGACCCTTTTTTCACCTGATCACAGGTTTACCACTCTAGCCTCGGTCGCTGTGGGTAAATTAAACTCTTTTATAGGCTGCGCCAATGTGATGACGGTGTGCGGTTATATCCTGATATTCTTGACTTTCAATATATGATGAATCCAGATTCCTTGAGACGATCTCAATACAGGGTGATTGACAATAATAAGTCGTGGGTAGACTATTGATGTTTATTTCGAGATTGTACAATGGTTCTTCTTAGGAAGTCTAAAGGTAAAGAGAACCAATGGACAACAATCACACCCTTTTATACGTTATCCATGCTGTTTCACTCATACACACACGTCTCTTTCATACCTAAAGACAAACTTTCACCACACTTAGTATCGCCCTGGTGAAAGACTGAAGAAGAACGGCTTTAGTCGTATTTGGTGACCAGATCTAATTAGTCCAGCATTTCCCACCTTCATCTTCCCCATCTCCTTCCCTTCTCCACTTCCTCGAGCTTCACAAGATAACTACATTAGGGATAACATAGTCCCACTGATTTTCAACGGTTAGGAGCAGTTGGGAGACATGAGCTGTATTCACGATAAAAACACATTTCTCTAATACCTCACTTAGTATAATAATAATAATATATCTTTATTTTATTGTTTTCATTTCTTGCTAGAGCAATCCCGATGAGTCACAGAACTCATTTTGGGACAGGAGGAACATACAGATCATGGGTGGGAGGAAATAGTAAAAATTTTACATAAGAATTTGGATATTAAAATATAAGATTCACATACAATATAGAAGAAAAATAAAAGACAGGTTGAGTAGAATAAACAGCAATGGAAAACAGTTAAAGAAAAAGGGAACAAGGTTATACAGATATGGATGATTACAACTTAATGGAAAAGAAAAGAAAAGAAAAGAAGAGAAAAGAAACAAGACAATTGAACATGACAAGAAAATTACAAAGTTTCATCCTTATACATACTTAAAAAATATTCTTTTAAAGCATTACTCTGATTTTTTTTTATTTTGCTGGATTCCCTTGTACATATCTGGTAGCGAATTATATAGTGTATAGGCAACACAGTTCAGAGATTTTATCCCATATTTTGTAGTGTGTGTTTGAGGTATGCGGATTTTATTGCTATTTCGAGTATTGTGTGTGTGGATGTCTTGATTGTAAAGTGGCTTGATGATAGTGTGAGTTGATTGTTGGGTAATTTTTAGGATGGTGCTTGTGATTTCATGTTTAGGAAGGACTGTGATTGGAAGAACGGAAACTAAATAGATGTCTCTGACATGGGTGTCCCATGGAAGTCCAAAAACATTTCTGAGAGCTCGGTTTTGAATCACCTGCAGATCAGCTATCAATTTCTTTGAGGCAAATCCCCAGATACAGCAGAGATAAGAAAGGTGTGAATGTACCATGGCGTAGTACACTGATGTTAATAAAGGTACGGGTAGTCATCCTTGGAGTCTATAAAGTACACCAGTTATGGGTGTAATTTTCTCCTTTACATGATTTATGTGGAGATCCCACGAAAGTTGGGAATCTACGATATTATATCTATTTATAACTACAAAAACAAAAATTACATCATAAGTACAGTAAAAGTATAAGAAAACAAAATACATATATACAGTAGGTACTTAAAGAATAGAGATTTATAATTATAAATTTAGGTTTCTCGTAACCTGCCTCACTAGGCTAGCCTCTGTTGAGGCAGTAATTTTACGTCAATTTATTATACTGTGAACATACCTACACTTAGAATAAAACCACACAATAGAATGGTTGCATTAATAATAACAATAACATTGGTACAATAATAACAGCATTGGTTCAATACTAATTTCGAATTTGGGTAAGTGCACCGGTAAATGCTCAATCATTATTTTTTATCCAAATTTTGATGTTTTTTTAGAAATTTTTTTGTGAATCACATTTTTTTATACTAATTGAAAGAATGTTGTAAAGTCTTGTTGCAAGGTATCTGAAGCTTCGTTGACCAAAAGTAGTATGAGTTATGGGAATTTGTAGTAAATCTTTGTTATTGTTTCGAGTACAGCGAGTATTTAATCTTTTTTCATAGTATTTGTGTATAGATGAGTGAGGATTGTTTTTGCATTTATCCGCCGAACGTCAAACACATTCATAATATTGAAGATTAAGTTCGAGTCTGTAATTAGAGGTAGTCTAAGAATTAATTTTATAATAGTTTTCTGTGCCTTTATGATTGAGTCTAGTGCTGATGCAGTACCGCCTCCCCATGCTATGATACCATACTCAATAATAGATTGACAGACTGCAAAATAAATCATTTTCAAGTGTTTTAAGTCGTGAAAGTTTCGTATCGTTCTGAAAAAGCGAATGGTTTTTCTTATTTTGTTTGCAATTATTTGAGTGTGAATATTCCATTTGAGATATGGATCAATTGTGAGGCCGAGATACTTCATCTGTGTAGTGCGCTCAATGTAGGGACACTGACAAGATTCATCGGAATTTAAACATGTGTGTATTCTAATAGAGGCGTCATCATGAGGTTGACCCGTTATATTTATGCTTGATGTGACATATTTAGTTTACTCAGTGTTCAATGTGAGCGTATTTGTATTTAACCACTTTTTTATAATGTTTATATCCGTTTCAGTTTTTTTGTAAACAGCTTGCCAAGTGTCAGCTTCAAATAGTAAAACAGTGTCATCGGCAAAACTAAATATTTTTCCCTGAATGTTAATGTTACATAAGTCTATGTAAAGATTTCAAAAACATTCATACATTTAAATTACTATATACAACTCTGGTTAGGAGTCATTTTGAATATAATTCCCCCCATATGGAACCCTCTCTACAAAAGCCACGCAAACTCCATTGAAAAAATCCAACGCAAATTTCTCAGATCAATTAATTTCAAATTAGGAATTCCCGCGGATGATATAAACTATGATTCTCTATTACAAAAAATGCGACTCTTATCGTTAAAAGATAGAAGAATACTCAATGATCTTTTTTTTATTTAAAATAAACAATAACTGGTATGACTCTCCTGAATTGGTATCGTTAATATATGTGCCTAGTAGAACAACTCGACTCAAAACACCCTATTATTGCAACAACACTCTCAGTAATGCAGAACAAAATTCAATAATACATCGTTTACACACTTTAGGTAATGAATTTGCTCATATCGATCATGCCGCACTCTAATATCTATGGCTTAGAAACATATCATAGGTACCTACTTTTCATATCGCTTTGTATACTCCGTAATACCTTCCTTTTATTTATTATACATTTTTATTTTATTTTTGGTTAACTTCAATATTTGGCTCCTAAGAGCATTTCTTACTGTTTACTTGTCATACTTTTTTTTATATTTATAACTTTTGTACTTTATATTATTTACAAGGGTAACTTATAGTTTATATTATTTCCTGCCTTTCAATTTTTTATCTTAAATTTTTACTTTTACATTATACTTTATATTTTATATTTTATAGTTTACACTTTTACTTTATACTTTCATTTTATACATCATAAATCTATTTACTACTCATTACCTTAACTCCTTTCTTTTGTTTTTATATTTAACTGTACTTTTATACGTCACTTTCTTATGTTATTGTATTATAATATATATAAATATAATTATGTCAATGGCACATGTTGTGCCGTATATTTTGAAATAAATAAATGCATGATGTTGATTCATTAGCTATTCTTGTTGGTGTATTGATGGTACTAATTAATCCATGGAACTCTAACATGTTCAGATAGTCGTGGCATTGATGGTGTGAGTTATTTAGAACTATGTTGATATTTAAATCTCCCATAATTATTATGTTTTTTGTTTAAGAAAGATTTGAGAGTATGCAATTTAGAATGTTAAGAAATGGTGTTATATTACGAATCGATGGAAAACGATATATTGCTAGAATGCACGTATCATTATTATACATTATTTGCATACAGCTCGCGTCAATAATGTTTACTTCCGTTACAACACAGTTTAGGTCGTTTTTTGTGTTTACCACTATTCCATCATTCTGACTATCATGTTTTGACGAGTTGAATGAAGAGTAGTGAGTTATAAATTTTGGTGTGTAAATATTTGTCAACCAACATTCTGTAAGGATAATAACATCAAATTTTATATTAAGGTGGTTAAGCTATATCTGGAGTTCACAAAAGTTTTTATTAATTGACCTAATATTTTGGTTCATAATAATAGTGTTTTTTGAATCGGTTGTTAGGTATTTGCATATTTTTGCATCTGATGTTATAAATAAATTGTCTTGATCACCTAGTTCTTCAAATGTATTATTAATGGTAATAGCCATATTAAAATTTATATTACAAAAAAATGGTTTAATTCCATTAAATGAGAGAAACACTAATCCGTAGCCATCACTGGGGATTACAACCTTTAATTGAAAGTGGTAGAGGTGAATTATTGTTGCAATTTGGAAATAATAGTAAACAACATGACTCACCGAACTGAATGACCGGTAAAATGAAGACTCTCAATTAGAAAAATTAATCGATTTTTTTAAGGTCATCAGAGTGTTTGATATATATTACTCTGTCATTTTCATTTTTTTTAACCATCACTTTACATTCTTTGTACCAGACATATTTATATCCCATTTCTTTCGCCTTAGTCTTCGACCTCCACAGAAGATCTTTGAAATAGGCACCAAGGATTTGGCTAATAAAAATCTTCTGGTATCCGTTTCCTTGGGTTGTGGTAGGGTTGAGTAGCTTCCTGTTCAGTAGAATCTGTCGCCTTTTTTTGGGGGTTAGTAAATTTTACGTGGAATTTTGAGGGACTCCTGGTCGTCGGTCTGGAATTTTCTTGATATTGAGAATATCATCGCCTTTTAAGTCGACACCTGTCACTGTGACCACTCGTTTAATTATTTCTGCTGGCTGTTCTCCCTCTTTTTCTGAAATTCTAGAAAATTCAAGAGTGTCTTCACGCGTTCTCTGCTCCACTTCTGCTAGTATTGTATATTATATGGTATTGTAATACTATAGCGTTAGCTGGTCTACTATTACTATCGTACTGTATCATATATTATAATTTTTTTTAATATTAACTTTACTTAATACTTTTTTTAATATTAACCTTACGTATTACGTATATGAATGATCATGTACCTAAATACCTAATGTAAACGAAACCTGTCGATTTGACTGTCCTAGAACGGGACACCATCCTAGTTGGACGGTCAAAGCTTCCATAAACTGTGAATGTACTTTTATAACAAATAAATATAAATACATAAAAAGCGCTGTAGAAACTTGTTGTATTTGTTTTTATCTAACGATGCGAGGTATCCAAAAAGGGTATTGAGTGTTTGATGGTTAAATAAAATAAAAAATGTAAAGAATCATTTACAGACACTGAACTGCAAATTATTTTGAAAAAATAATGGTGCAAGTGCTCGCCCGCATCGGTCTTCGTGGAAATACGGACCGATGATGCCTTTAGCGGACATTGCAAGCCAGACTATGACATTTCGGGTTTGGAGTGGTTGCTTATATTTCTGTTTTGAATTCTCGTCAACCCAGTAGCGACAATTCTGCTTATTAACGTATCCGTTTAAATGAAAAATAGCTTCGCCGCTAAACATAATGTTTTCAAAGTTAGAGAACTTTTCTTGCATTTCATTGACAAATCTTGGTAAGTAATAATTAGCGTAATCGGTGTCCTTCAGTTCTTGAATCACCTAGATATTAAAGGCTTTGATGTAATTCCTTCTTCAATATTAACTTTAAAAACGATTTTTTGATATTGAGTGCATGACTTTGTTTGCGAAAGGGGAATGAAGGATTTTTGCCAACCGAAGCCCTTACTTCTTCGATCGTTTTTTCACCCCTAATATACCGCAGGTGACCCGTATTTTGAATTCGCACAGCTGATCCGGTATTTTCGAACATCCGATTCCATTTTCTAATGAATTTTCGAATTTCTGTAAAACTCTAAGAGATCATACTCTAAAAAGTGAAAGTAAAATAGTTGTCACTAACAATAAATATAAAAAAATTAAGCCTTGGATAACAGTTGGATTAATTATATCAATTAAACAAAGAGATAAATTATATAGAAAAATGTTTAAATATCAAATAGATTGCAAAAAGAATAATCTTAGAACAATGCCTTATCTGAAAACAAAATATCTAATGTATCGTAACTTACTCAATAGGCTGATACGACACTGCAAAAAGAAATACTATAGTATACAAATTGAAAATGCTAAAAATAATACTAAAAAAACTTGGAATATTATAAATGAAATTGCCAACAAAAAAAGTATGGCTTCAAATATTGTTAATGAGGTTATAATAAATGTAGTAGACGTAGTATTTGAATCATCCGGCATTAATGTTAATGATGCTTATACGGAGACATTTCCTCAATTAGATTCAAATAATGATTCAATTAACTCTATAGAATATTTTTCTCCTGTTACTTTTAATGAAATTGAAAAATATATTGATAACCTAAAACCATCCAACTCTAAGGGAAATGATGGATTATCTTGTGATACGTTAAAAAAAATAAAACAACATGTCTTAACTCCTTTGCAACATATTTTTAATATATGCCTAAAAAATTGTCATTTTCCAGAGCAATTTAAAATCTCCACTATAATACCTATTCATAAATCTGGAGATACGAATAAATTAGACAATTATATACCAAAATCTCTTGTTTCAAACCTCTCGAAAATATTCGAAAAATGGATCAAGTTTAGAGTCATTGAACACTTAGAAAAATATAAAATTCTGTCGAAAAACCAATACGGCTTTCATAAAAACCTAAGCACCGAGGATGCGATATATGAATTGACAAAAAAGATATACTCATCTATCGATAAAAAAAGAAATGTCTTGCCATATTCCTAGATTTAAGAAAAGCTTTCGACACCGTAAATCATAATTTACTCATTACAAAAATAAATCAACTAGGCTTCAAAAAAGACACACTAAAACTACTCTCTAACTTTACTACAGACAGAACACAAAAAACAAAAATTGGGAATAATTATAGTTCAGAGTCAAAGATAAAAAATGGAGTTTCACAGGGAACTGTGCTTGGCCCGAATTTATTCTTAATTTATATTAATGATTTATGTAATTTTGTAATCCGTGGTAAAATTATTTCTTACGCAGGCGACACGGCAATAATAGTAGATGGTAATCATTGGAAAGAAACTTTTTCGAAAGCATCTGATTGTATTTCACTGGTTTCAACATGGCTAAAATACAACAAACTCGTTTTAAACTACAGCAAAACATTTTACTTGCCTTTTTATGAAACCATTAAAAATAAACCTAAAGACAACCTTAAAATTAGAATTCATAATACTAGTTGCAATCAAGAAATGTGGTACATGTGCAACGAACTCACTAATGTCGAAAATATAAAATATTTAGGAGTATTAATAGATATAAATCTTAATTGGAAATCACATATTAATCAAATCACTTCTAAATTAAGATATCTGACCTACATATTTTATAGACTTAAAGAAAGTACTAAACATTGAAAAATTGAAAATAATATACTTTTCCCTGGTGCAATCATCAATCAATTATGGCATTATAGGATGGGGTGGTGCACTTGATACATTTATGAAGCCTCTACAAATAATTCAAAAACACATTATTAAAGTCATATATAACAAAAATAAAATATTCTCGACCAACTTACTATACAAAGAAACTAAAATATTTAATATACGTAAATTATTTATATTACAAACTTTGAAATATGTATTTAAAAACAAAAATAATTTCGAAATAAATGAAAACAGAACGAGCAAAACAGTAAATAATATATTTTACACCCCACAAACCAATACAAAATTGTTGCAGACACATAGCAGTTTCATTGGTCCTCGTACATTTAACCTTCTACCACTACAAACTCAAATGATAAATAAAATGATAAAATATGTAAAAGAGGTAAAATTATGGTTGAATAATGTAGATATTGAAACGCTTTTTCTATAAATTTATCCATCCTTCTATAACTCACTTGCTGTAACTTTCTAAACTGTAGTACAATATGTTTTCTGTTTATTTTTTTTATAATATCTAAAAAAAAAAATTGTATGTTTTTCTCCATATTTTTAAAATAGCTGAAAAAAAACCTTTTTCACTTATTATACCTATGTAATACTAACTTTTTATACTATCTTTATATTTTATATGTTTTAAGTCTATTTTATACTTTGGGTACTTGGAAATATAGTATTTTGTTTTAATATTACCCACACTCAGGCAGTGCCTTAGTGGGTTTTCATTTTTTGTTCATACTATTTGTTATTATATATTATGTTATTATATACTATTTGCTATTATACATTTATGTACAAAGAAATGGGAATAAATAAAGTTTAAAAAAAAATATGTTCTCATCACTTGCTGCTATGCGAGAATGATATTCCGCACAATAACCAAAAAAGTGAAAGCCCCAAAAAGGGCGTAAATAAATAAATAAATTAACAAAACACTCAGCGCTGAATATAGAATCACCATTTCGGAAATAGACTCGCACGCAAAAAGCACCGTGCGTCCCCGAGTACGACCTCATTACTACTTGATCTCCACGAAGTAGTGCTCGACGCTCTCAATATCCCGCATCCCCGCACCGCTCCTTTATGACGTCACAAACAAAACAAAACCCTGCTACAGTTCTTGGACACCCAGTATTAACATTAATTTGCTCTTCATGTATTTGTTGCAAAAGGTAATGGCGCATTTGTTCTCACTGGATAAAACCATCTACGTTTTTTCAACATTTCAGACAACAATGTACAGAGTATCTCAGTGCGACAGTGTATTTCGCGCTGGCAGCAGGCGTCACCCTACCGGCTTAAGACCTGACCTGGAGATATGCAGCCGCCCGGTCGTCACAACTGGGAATTGTCGGGTATGTAACGCTGGGATGCATTGTAAACAAAGCTTATTGTAATACGGATTTTTATTATTTTAATAAAAATTATTAATCTTATTAATAATTTTTAGATTTTTTGTATATTTTTTAATAATATTAATTTTGCTGAAAGAGCACAGCAAATTCGTACTACGAGAATTGGCTCTGGTCTGAACTTTATGGCAATTCAAACTAAATCTTCTTTTGGTCAAAGAAATTATTTTTATCAAGCTCCACTCATATTTAATAGCCTTCCAGAACATATAAAGTCATCTAATTCCTTGTACACTTTTAAGAAGGATCTTAAATTATTTGTGTTAGTCGAGGATTGCCAATTGATTTTCTCTACTTTGTCCTTTCTAAATTATTAGCTAAATGAGTATGTTTATAATAATAAGCTAAAATAATATTATTTTTGTTTGAACCGTTTTTGTTCATCTTCCTCTTGCCAAATCTACAGCATGTTAAATTATATACATATATTTATTATTCACAACTTAATACTTAAAAAAAAAAAAAACTAAAAAACTTTATTTTTATTTTATTTTAAATCAGATCTCAAAACTATGGTCACCCTAAAAGTCTACATTAATGTACTACCTAGCGCCATCAGTTTAGTGGGTACTAGTAGGTACCCATAATCTAATCTCAATCTGTAAGAAATACAACAATATTGTTCTTTCAAAATCTGTTTAATTTTGTGTTATTTTGTTAACTTGTATAATTATTGTTAACCTCAACACAGGCTTGTCCTAGTGAGGTAACAAATTGTATTGTAAACATTTTTACCTGCAGTGTAAAGAAACAATAAATAAATAAAATACCGGGTGGGCAGGATTCGTGATCATAAAGTTTGACAATTCGTGGCTTAAAATATGATTATTGTTTTTTCAGAGAAGTCATACCCAGCCTCACTATAAAACCTCTTGAATATTTTATTCAATTTAGAAACGACCGTGTATGTGAAAATTTTACTAACTAAAACTTGACAAAAAATAGTTCATAGAAACATATATACATACACTGCTTATCCAGCTAAAGAGGGTTGTTTACCTGTTATGTACACTGTTTTTAAAAATAATTCATAATCGAATTTTGAAATTTTTCCAAGGTATTTTAAATGTCCTATATCAGTGGTGAAGAACTTGCGGCCTGCGAGGCTTTTTGGTGCGGCCCGCGGGCACTTTTGGTGCATCGCACAGTGGACGGAATTAAGAAAAAACCCGAATTAATTCTTAGATGACTAAATATTAATGCAATTTTTTTTAACATATAAATGAAATATAACTATTTTGAAGTAAAAATTATTAATTTTCTTTTGCGTAGAAGTTTACAATAACAAATTAATACATTTAAAATATATACAAATATCTAGACAAAAAAAATATATTAATTTTAAATATTACATATTATATTATTTTCACATCTTCTATGAACACAAAAAGACGGCCAATAATTAGGTACACACATATTTTAATCGAAAAATGGTTGAAAATCTCAGTGCTAAAGGTGTCTTCGTTATCGTTTGAATCTAAATCATCACTCAGATTTCCAGAACAAATGGACGATTTTTTAGTAGACCAACACTTACGTAGGTTATCAGAACCTTTTTTTAGGAAGTGGTCGCAAACTGCAAATTAATTTCTAATTATCTCGGGATTTTCTTTTTTTAAATTGTAATCTGATTGGTCTGCAGTACCTTGTAGATGAAAGCCGTGGGTTGTGCCAAATAAATAGTCTTGCTTCTTGAGTTTCCTTCGCTGTAGAGCTGAAGAGGCGCCAACGACGTTGTAGAGAGAGTAGGGTCATTATTAAATTTTCTATCACTATACCTTTGCTTGTAGTGACTGTAACTACCATAACTATCACAACCCCATTCGTGCATTAGTACAAACTCATTTCTGCTACTAACTGGAGTTCATCATGAGTGCAAGACTCTAACAGATCATGCACTTTTTTCTTTCTTGATCTAAAACCACTTTTTTAAAATAATTTTATTGGTCTACCCAAAGATTTAAGGACAACTATCATTTCTTGCAACCACTCTTAATTATGTTTTTCAAACCTTACAATAAAAACTGCGGCCTTTTCTCCATTTTTCATTGTAGTGATAAAAACATTATAGTTTTGTAAAATGTAGGGCTTAAACTGTTCGAACCTGCTACTATGTGGTACTTTTGTGGCATTTAATATACCCCGTACATTTAATAACTCGAATAATTCTCTCCGGGGAATGCAAATAGGCCTTCCTAAAAATAACAAACGACCTCCGTAGTCCAGTGGGTAAGACTCTTGACTCACAATCCGGAGGTCGCGGGTTCGAACCCGGCATGCGCAAATAAATTTTATTTGATTAATTTGTGTTATTTCACAATTAATTCATTTAAAATAATATATTGTATATTTGCGGCATGTTTCAGAGTGAAAGATACTATCAGTATCGCCCTGGTGTAAGACCACTATTCAGAATTGAAACGTTGCTTGAAAATGGATTTAGCCGTGTTTGGTGACCAGATCTGAATAGCCAGGTAGTTCTTAACCTTCCTCTCCCCCACCTCCTTCCCCTCCCCACTACCTTCAGCCTCACAACATACCCCAATTGGGGATGCCATAGTCTCACTGGCTCCAGACGGGAGCAGTTGAGATTCTTGTGCGGTATTCACTGTAAAAAAAAAAAAAACCGCTAGGTGGTGGCACCTGCGCATTCGTCGTTCACGCTCATTGACGCTGAAAACGCGAAAAAAAAATCGCTCCGCGGATGTGTGTGTAATATTACTTAAATGTGACTGTAATTTCTATAAATATGACTAATTCATTCTAATATTCATATACTTATTATATTTACCGTGTTTTTTGTGATTTTTCATAAGTTTTAGCCAAGTTATTAAAACAATAATCGTGCTTTGAAAATTGAAATGTCAAAAAGTATTTTATATAACACGTGAAAATTCAAATTAACTTTTTAAGGATTTCATTTTGTGAGAATTTCATAAAAGTGATGTTTTTTAAATATTAATATCTAATACATATGTTCCTAAACGTATCAAAGAAATAAAAGTCTTTAGAGATCCAAGAAATTATCAAAGAACATATCAAAGAAATAAAAGTCTTTAGAGATTGGCAATAAAAAACTTTGAATTTCTTTTATTATTTTTTTATTGTATGCACGAGGAAAAACTGAGGTGACAGTTTCTTTCCAAATTTATTATATAAAAGGATTGTATTTTTTTATATTTTTTTTATAAATTTCCTTACACTTTCATAAAAAATGTTTGAGTAAGAATTTTTTTTCCATTATTTTCCGCGTTTGAATCATAAAATATGGCAGTTTTTTAAAACTAAAGTGTATTTTAAATACACAAATCTCAAAGCTAATTTTATCTAGCTTTAGAACATTCAAAATATTTTGGAAAAATTCCAAATTTCGTTCAGACATCATTAATAAAGCAGAGATAAACTACCCTCTAAGGCTGTGTAAACCATGGTTTATTTTTATCTATGAACAATTTTTTTAATTAGTAATGTTTTCAGATCCGCGGCCGTTCGTCGATTGAATAAAATTTTCACTGGGTTTTTTAATTTAAAAAAAATATATTTAATTTTTGAAAATAATATCTATACATTTATAGAGCCGAAACAGAAACTTTTAGAAATTCCCTTGATTGAAAAAAAATCGGAATTATTTTTTTATGTTTCGAAAATTTATGAAAAGACATTTAGTTCTGTTTTGGGTGTAAAAAAAATTCACAGTGCACGTATACGCAACGTAAGCATTTGTCGTGAGATTTTTGCTCTATTTTAAACGAGTCGTGTTTTATTGAACATTTTCACAATTTTCGCTTAACTAATATTGTTTTTAATATTAACGCTTCCTCTAACATTCGTATTGAAATATGTCCCCTTCTTCTTTTTTAAAGTTTAATACTGGACTTTAAACTGAAGTTAAACTCTTTAGTAAAATCAGTTGGGCCATTTTGTGGTGTTTTATGTGGAAACAAATTAAAGTATTTTATAACATTATCAATAAATTGGTTTTCATTTTGGCATATATTTGTGCAGGGTTTTTAAAGATTAATTACCCATTCTGCGGGATTTAATTACTTTCTCACACATTAACATTCTCATTTTAATAAAATGTTCTTCTACACGATTTGAAGATCGTATCTCATTTTTATATGTATTGTGTACTTGGGACATTTATGGAGATTGGTGTGTAAAATTCATACAAAATTCCACCCGTCAGAAGAGTGTTCAAAAACCAATTTAATAATAACATTAATTTATAATCTGCCATTTGGAATTTGTTCACATTATAACTTTATTTGTTCTCAGGACTGGTTTGCTGGTTCCCCGTTGATTCTACCTAACAGCCACAGGGTGGCATGCACCCACCTTCTGGTGGGGTTGGTATCCACGGTGATCCTTTCACCCTGCGCAAATAGCAACACCCGCATATCTACCTACATCTCCTGGATAGAGGGTATCGTTTGGCCTGAAAGCGGTGTTGTCTAGGACCTTGTATTAGATATATATATATTTTTAATTAATACTTTTTTCTTACATACACAATGATATTCATAGATAAAATAACATTATGGGGAGAAAAAATTAAAATAATTTACAAACATACATTTAAATTCATGTATAAAGCGTATTCACATTGTCCGGAATCTCGTATACAAGCGGGAAACTGGTCTGCGTCACATACATAATCCAAAACATCTTTATTTTTCGACAATATTATTATCGAATTCTGCAAGTATTTTAGAATGTATTTTTATTGCAGCTTTTCCGGTTTTCAAGCCCATTTTCAGTCAGTTTGAAAATGGTCTTGAAAACTGAAACAGATGTAACAAAAATACATGCTAAAATACTTGCAGAACTCGATAATAACACTATCAAAATGAATTATAATTAAATTTAAAAAATATATATTAAAATTAAAATTAAGTTCT
Organism: Limnephilus rhombicus; assembly: GCA_929108145.2. Taxonomy (NCBI): domain Eukaryota; kingdom Metazoa; phylum Arthropoda; class Insecta; order Trichoptera; family Limnephilidae; genus Limnephilus; species Limnephilus rhombicus. The sequence goes on along the minus strand of OV815290.1, from coordinate 18,074,567 downwards.
ATGAATTTAACACAAAAACCATTAATAATTCTTTTTTCATTTGAGCCAAGGGTTTTCATTTTTTATTTTAAATTTTACTTCAAACATTTTGAAATAACCTATTAAGGGATGTAGAGATATTTACAGATGATTATTATAATTGTTATCTGACACACCTATTGTTAAAATTAATATCGAAGACCAAACATTACATGTTAATTCTGACCCTGAAAAATATCTAAGTATTTCAATCAATTTTTCTCCAACATTGGACCCAACTAAGCAAACAATATTTTAGACAGAAAAAGCGTCTCAGAGGAAGATCTTGCAAATAATATACCCACCCCACCACTGAACTATAAATTATAGGATTAATAGCATCTCTTAAAAATAGTAACTCCACGGAAATTGATCATATCTCGACAAAAATAATCAAACGCATTCATAATTACATCGCATCCCCTCTTAAACACATAATCAACTTAAGCTTAAAAACTGGCATTTTTCCTAACTCCCTAAAACAGGCCACATTAATTCCAATCTTTAACGCGGGAGACAAATTATTTGTAAATAACTACCGACCAATATTCTTACTAAGCATAATAACTAAAGTTGTAGAAAAAACGGTGAAACATAGACTCTTTAAGTTTCTCGAAGATAACAAAATATTATCGGACAATCAATACGGCTTTCGCAAAGGTAGAGGTACTTCAGATGCAATAGCCGCCCTCACAAAGATCGTTTCCTATAATCTTGCCATTGGTCGCAAACCACTTGCTGTTTTTCTCGATCTCGCAAAAGCATTTGATACGGTCTCACATCCATTACTGCTAAAAAAAACTGCAGCAAGTTGGAATAACTAAAGTGGCCTACACATGGTTTGAAAACTATCTATCAAACCGAACACAACAAACTCTCATCCAATCTGACAAAATATATATAAGAAATAAACTATCTGTGTCCTGTGGTGTACCTCAAGGTAGCATACTAGGACCAATTTTATTTCTTATATACATTAACTCACTATGTGCCATGAGTATTGGTAGAAAGATATTATCATTTGCCGATGACACGGTCTTAATATTCGAATATGAAACATGGCCATCAGCTATTAACAAAACTAATAATGCTCTAATAAAAGTAAAGCATTGGCTTGACACTAACCTCCTCAAACTTAACATCGACAAAACACAATATATGACATTTTCCAGACGCAAATACAATACACCCAACAACTGTCCTAAACCAATCATCCACTCATGTCCACTCAATTTAGATACTCCAGAAACCACATCTAATATTAATTGTATGATGTACGTGTTGTACCTCAAATCATCAAAAGTAGTTAAATATTTGGGAATAATCATAGACAACCAACTACGTTGGGAAGCACACATCGGTGACACAGTAAAAAAACTTCGTTAACTCCGCTCTGCTCCCTTAGGTCTATCTTAAATTTACAGACTCTAAGTATAGTGGGATGGGGTGATTGTGCTGAATTCATTATCAGACCAATTATTTTAGTTCAAAAACTGATTCTGAGAATTATATTTAAATGTCAACCTACCCATCCCTCAAATGAACTCTTTGCCAAAATCAGGATCTTAGATATTCGACAGCTATTTACTAAAATAAGCATTTGTTATATACGACAAAAATAATCTACTAATCGCTCCACAACATCAAGCACACAACCACTTTTCATCAAACCTGGGTTGCATGTTTCCAAAAACTAAAACCTCATTCGCTCAACGACAATTCTGGTTCATCGCTCCTAAAATATATAATGCTCTGAGTACTGACATAAAGTCAAGTAATTCTAATTCTCGTGTACAACATTGAATTTTTGAAAGGGGACGAGCGTACTTCAAAGAATACATGAGTTCTCAACACTTCATTTTAATTATTAATTTTAAATATTAATTTTTGTATTTCAAAATTTTTATTTCTATTTTTCTTTAAAATGTTCTTATTTTTTTTCTTAGTTTTTCACTTATTTTTATTTATGTTTTAATTTTAATTTATATACCTTTATGTTTTTATTTATGTATTTGTATAGAACACTTGAGTTCAACACTTAATCTTTATTATTAGTTTATGTATTTCAAAATTTTAATTTTTCATCTTTTATTTCTACTTTTCTTTAAAATTTGATTTTTTTCTCTTTATTTTTCACTTACTTTCAAGTATTTCTTATTTTTTATTTAGTATGTTTAATCATATGTTTTAATAAAATAGTATTTATTAAATCGTATTTAAAATATTAAATGTACGACTACCACAACACGGGCATTAAACTAGTGTGGTAGCCAAAAAAAAAATATCTGTAAATTTTTATAAAATAAAATAAATAAATAAAAATAATATTAATAATTGAATAATTTCAAAACCATAAGATTTCTTTTTTGAAATTGAAAACATCTTCCTACACGTTTAAAGAAGGAAAAAAATAGTGTCCGACCGAAACAAGATTTTCTACCGAAACCGAATCTTCGGTAGCTGTCTCAGTTTTGGCCGAAACCGAAACTTTTTTGGAGATGTTAAAAATCTATTGTTTACTGAAATTTTACTTATTTTTTTCACTTATACAAACAGTTAACATATGTTAAATGAAATAAAAAACAATAATTCAATGAAGTGTGTGTTTTTTTGATGGTACTAAAAATAACAAACATATTTACTACTTCTAGGAACAATAATTTGTCAATAATCAACACTTATGTACATTATAAAGGAAGGACCTCATTAATGTATTTTAATTTAAATTGCGTTTACAATCACAACATTCTTAAGATTAAATTTACCATTTATTGAGATCTTTTGCAGAGTTTTGGTGCAGTCGAAGGTTCGGCAGAAAATCTGCCGAAACTGAAACTGATGGCGAAACTAGATTTTTGTGCCCAAACTTGCTGAAACCGAAATCGAACCTTCGGTCGGTCACTAGAAAAAATATGTTCGTGCTATTGTTTCGTGCACTAAATTTGACGCCCAATGCAACTTTTCTTCCGGAAGTTAAACAAAAAATTAAATATTCTCAATCTGTAGGATTTTTGTTGATTGGTAGCCGTTACGATGCATTTTTTTCACAAAATGGCGGCATGCTAGACATATCTTTAGATTTTACAATTTTTTCCCTGTAATTCGAGTTATAAAAACTCAAATGAAAAATTTATCAACCGAATTCTGCTATCAACGTTAAAAAACAGTTTATTGAAGATAAATAACAAATCTAAGGCCAATAGTTTAATTGGTTATCGAGATATCCATATATTGGATGAGTTTTAAAATAAATAATTGATAGTTATTAGCTAATCAGTCAAGCAAGGCCATAAACAACTTGTTCCCCTCTCTTGTAAAATGGATTATAGTTAGAAAAGCATTCTGTCCTTCAGTTCTTGTTATTTGTTTTATTCTCAGTACCTACTTGTCAGTAGGAGCGCGCACCTGCCCCTTCCGCCCATACTTCTCACTAATTCTATAACTCTCTAACTTTATCAATATATAACTATTCACTTTGGACAGGCGTATTTAGGATAGCGTTCTCTTAATTTTAAAACCTTTTCGTCGTAGATAACAAAACCGCATAAGTGAGATAGGAATGATGGGTAAGCACTGTGTTTGTAAATGTTTGAGGAATATTTATAGTGTTTTGTGGACATCTTACTAGGAGAACCTACTCTGCTTGTGGGTAGCAAACAACGCAATAAATTCGTGGCCCTGTTTCCTTCTATTATCTATTGGTACTCAAATAGTATAAACGGACATTTTTACCCGATTTAGGGTGTCAAATGAAAATAAGATTCATTCTGTTTCCGATTGCCGCTGATCTAACAGCTCGCGAATTGCTTCATGTTCGCTCCCCATTTCCCTATTAATAATCTTGTATGAATTGTAAATTATAGTACTGAATTATTGTTTCACAAACGTGTATGTAAGAACAGAACACTGCTATTTGATTTGCATACACAATACAGGGTTCATGTCCCCTAAACATGTTTTAGTTAGTATAATATGTTTTTCTGTGAATTTTTTATTGTTATATTAATAGGTTAACGAATATTATTTTAATGTTGTATAAAATCCGAATAAAATGTTTAATATTGGTTTGTCCTATGTTTGATGTTAATAAATTTTTGAAAAAACTCTTGTGCCTTTTTTACGCAGACTAAAATAGTTTATTTTCTATTACCGATATTGTAGGATAAAAGCCTTTATTATGTTTACATATGTTGAATGTCCGTGCTAGGGACCCAATACTTCCACTATAGGCGACAAGTCAAAAATGTCATTTCGGAAATGCATTCTAATCCTATTTTCTATTTCTTTTTTTGTAAAAATATTTCAATGTTGTGAAGTTTCCTTGGTTTGTTTGTGTTCACTCCGTTGAAGAGGTGTAAGTGTTCTAGAGCGAAAAGTTGTCTCAATTTACTCCTACTTCAGAAAACATTTTTCTTCCATGGAATCAATTCCATAATGAGCTCTAGCACGGTGAAACGAAAATATGAAAAAGAACAAGACGCAGAAAAATAAGAAGTAAACGGTCGCAACTGGGACTTGAACCCGGATTGACCCAACTCGCCGATTGATTTAAAAAAATAACTGCCAAAATATTGTTAAAAAAATAGTCGAAGATGATGATTCTAAATTTAGAATATTAGTTTGATAAAAATTACTTCAAAATAAAAGGTCTCAATGGCCAAGTTTGTTGAGGCGCTTGACCTAGCAAAACTAGAGATCCTGGGAGCGTGTTCCAGTTGCGACCGTTGCCTTTTTCTGTGTCTTCTTTTTTTCATATTTTTCGATTTATTAGAATTATTTTTTTCCAATAATAATAATTTAACATTTATTTGTCAATAGATAATTAATTTGTTACACATTTCCACCTCACACTTGGCTCGACAACATTGGCAAAAAGCACACTGCACGGCTCTGCATATTCCTGACCCGGAAAATAGCCGCTTTTGCAAAAATTTATATTATATTTAAATACGTATGCACACATTATAAATAATTATTCTTAATTTAAGATTCAAATTAAATAACAAACACAAAATCATAAGTATGCTTCCTGTTATTAGATATTTATAAATTTAATCTATTATGTTTAGCGGCCGACTGTGCAGTCAGCTGCAGAGCTTCTTTAAGCGCGATTGCATTATTAAATATTCGAATAGACTTTATATCAATATACACGTTCAATATTTATCACGATACATATTGATAAATCGTGATCCATCAATATTTATCGGAGTGCTACCATATTTATTGCGATCTGTAAATATTTATTAAATATCGCAATAATTAGTGAACGTTTAGGCTAGCGTACTGACGGAGCACAATATGGATCACAGCATTTCTAGATTTAAATATCGATTGATTTGATTTCTAAATTTCGGATCGTGGTATGGATCATTTCGGCTAGAACCAAACCCCGATAAACTGCTTGGTAGACAACCAAGCTGATCATTAAACCGTCAACTATTGTAAAAATGGCGGTTTAAATTAATTTTGAATTTTTTAATGTTACGCTGGTACTCAAAACAGAAATCATATTTTTAATAAATAACTAATTAATTGACCATCAGCCATTTCTAAACAGGGTGTTAGGTATTATATGTTGGGGATCAGGGTTCGGATAGGTTAGGTTAGCGTTGGGTGCCAGTGTTATGGTATTATGCAACTGATGGATTTGAGGACTCTTTAGTCCCGGGGGGGGGGGGGGGTACGGTCACTCTACAGGCAATGTCCAGTGAAAATAGGTAGTTGGTATAAGACAGGTTTATTCACATAAGGCAAGGTAATACAGACAAGCACAGTTTAAGTCCTGACTGGCGGGTACCTAGGCAGGGTTATTTGGGCTAAGAATCCAAATGGCTCACGAATAACTAGGGGGGGGGGGGTATTATGAAGGCTCACGTGTGAACAGCAGCGAAGCAACGGGCGGCAGGCGCTGGAGCGCGCAGGAGTAGTGCCATGGCGCATTGGGCTGGTGCGCAGCAGGAGCGTCAGGGGGCACCGGACGGGTACGCAGCAGGACCACCGTGCTCCCAATCCTGGCCGACGCTCACAGTGTTACGACGGGACGGCGAAGGCACGGCACGGGCAGGGGGCTCGTGCCGGGGGACTGGAGGCGCAGGGGCTCATGGAGTTCAACAATCCTGACCGACGCTCACAGTGTTACGAGCGGGACGACGGAGGCGCGACACGGGCAGGGGGCTCGTGCCGGGGCACTGGAGGCGCAGGGGCTCATGGAGTTCAACAATCCTGGCCGACGCTCACAGTGTTACGAGCGGGACGGCGAAGGCGCGGCACGGGCAGGGGGCTCATGCCGGGGTACTGGAGGCGCAGGGGCTCATGGAGTTCAACAATCCTGGCCGACGCTCACAGTGTTACGGAAAGAACTGTCGTCGCACAACCCGTGCGGTGAAGAACCTCTCGCTCTCGGCGCCGGCTCTCGCTGTCTGTTTTGTTCCCTGTTTCCTTGCGTGTGCCCGTAGAGGGAGACGGCTAACCCCATATATGGGCAACGCCTCTCCTATTGGTCAGGGGAGGTCGAGCGATGGTTTACACGCTGTGGTCCCGTGCAAAAGTCCCAAATACGTGACCTTATATGGTAGTAAAATGTTTAGGGCTTGTTCATTGGCTGCAAGACACGCGTGAGAGGCTTCCTGTCACGATCTGGCTTCGTGATGTTTGCACGATAGATAGGTATATGGGCAACCCATAACAAGGGGTAGGCAGAGAGGATGAACCGCCAAACAACTCGGTCTTGGTATACACTCTTTGCCTCATTTCCTATGATTTATTTTTATTTTTTATGTGAATATCGCACAAGATGGGATGGTCCGATGCTCTATAGGGAACCCACTTGCACAGCGCGGGTGTAAGCTGTGGGCATTATAGTTTAAGTTTAGATTCACGGATTTCAATACATCGTTTGTGAAAGCACTATGAAACTGGACAATGTGTATAACAAAAATCCCACATCGGCAAAACCCGTGAGACGCCATACTTGGGATTAGTTAAAGGTAGTTCAAATTGACTTATTACAAAATGTAGGCACATACACAGATCATGTTTATAATTGAATTATTTCCAATCCCGTTAACTTTTCTTTTTGATATTGAAAACATGATCCTACACGTTATAGAAGGAGAAAAATATGTTCGTACTATTGTGTTGTATACTTAACTTGAATACAACAACGGTGCGCAGAAAAAAACCGCTCAACCGGAGCTAGAGTTGAATTTAAGATAGGGCAGCTGTAATTACAGGTAGGGCGCAAGTAAAAATATAACTTGATCTGATCTGTTGAATCGATTTTCATCGTACGTGTGTGAGGCAATACTAAATAGGATGATCAAAACATTTAATTATTTAAGAATAATAAAGGATTACCTTGTGTTCTTTCACCAGGTAGATAACAAGTATTTGTAATTCTTGATCATTGCTAACAATGAACTTCAGGAAAGTAACTGCAGCATTAATGGCTTTCCATTTATTAAGGTTTATAAATATATTAGATACCAACATAACAAACAAAACAACGAGAATATAAAAAAAATTTAACTTAATAACTTCACAAATGAAACTTTTTTTGAAATAAGTAAATTAAATCAAACTCAATCACGTAGCACGTTAGGGAATGTACCCATACTACGTAATCCGTTCAGGGGGGTGTCTTCGAAATTCCACGCTTGGTACAAATGAACGGCGCGGCGGGGGCTTAGGTTTTTAGTCACCGGGGGGGTTAAAAATTGCAAAAATTTGGTCACCTAGTATGGGTACATTCCCTTAGCTAGCAACAACTATTATTAGTAAACAAAACCCAGCGTAGGGAGTGGCGAACCCATCGCTCAGGGAGTGGAAACACAAACCTGCAATAGCCATCCCAAGCCAAGGTGTGAGCTACCATGCTCAGGCTGAATGTTCTGCGGAACATCGTCTCGAACGGTGCCTTCGAGAAACAAGGTCGCATCTCGGAGTATTTAGACCTCACTCCAGCACTCATGGCTCTGCTGGAGTGGACCTTCTATTTCCCTGGGAACTCGTGGGATAAAAAAATTGGACCATTCGAAAACTGGGGGCCTTTTGGGAACCTAGGAGTGCTGAGGCCACCTCTGTGGATTTCCTTCCTGGAGCCGTAGGAGGAATCAGGAGGAGAAACCGTGGAGAGGTGAGCTTAGGCCACCTCCATGAACTCTTCCTTTGTGGGGCCTTCGAGGAACCAAAAGGAAGGGCACCCTTCCAGCGCGTGGCCTTTGTGGAACCAAGGAGGAGTGAAGTGGAGAGATGATGTCCTCTTCCCATGTGGGGCCTTCGAGGAACCATGTAGGAGTGAGGAGGAGAAATGAGGCCATCTTGGTGAACTCTTCCTCTGTGGGGCCCTTAGGGAACCAAGTAGGAGTGAGGAGGAGAGATGAAGTTCTCTTCTCTCCTGGGGCCCTCGGGAAACCAAGGTGGAGTGGATTCTTCCCTTGTGGGGCCTTTAGGGAACCAAGGGGAGGTAGACTCTCCGTCGTGGAGCCTTCGGGGAACTAAGGAGTGGAGAGGAGAGATGAAGCCCTCTTCTGTCCTGGGGCCTTCAGGGAACCAAGGAGGAGCGAAGAGGGGAAATGAGACCTGGGAAGACACATTGTCGAACCAGAAGATATAGCTTCATTTCCAATGACAATCGTGGTGAACTTTATATAAGGGACTGGGTTACTGTCAAAGGAATGAAGTAAAATGGGAGATAGCACAATGGGTCTATGGCCTAAGTGCTCACGGGAACTATATATTACATATATATAGTTAACCCTTTCCGATTATTAAAAAAAAAAAAAACAAACAAACAAATGCGCGCTAATGACGCTGCACGCCGGCTTAATTTTCCGTCTTAAAACTCCGTCCGTGTCAGTCCGCGCTTCGAATAAGACGTTTCTATGCTCGAGTTCAACCTCGTCAAACTCGCGAGATCTCGCCCTTTTTTCGTCCGAGATCAATCTCGCTGAAAAGGGCCGAGATCTCGCGAGAACGAGATTGCATTCCCTACATATGACAGATTAGTCACAATTTTACTTAAATTTGAGACCAGTGTATGCGGCAAAGATCACAAAGGTAGCCAAAGGAAGACTATTGGCCATCTGTAACCAGTTTTTTACAAACATAGCACTCGATCCAATCGTCACCAAGTGGGCTGTCTCTGTATTTTTCATTACAAAAAATGAAATAATAATCTATATATATATTTTTTTTTACTTTATGAGTAAAATCTCAAATTGTAACATTTAATTAAATGAAGACAATATAAGCGAAACTCAATCGAAAATCCGGAAACAGAAAAATCAGAAAAAGATATTGACACCTCTGGGACAGCGCGTTTGCCCGGAAAGCAAGAGGTCCTGGGTTCATGTCCCAGAGGAAATTAAGAAAATTAAAATTAAGAAATATTGGAATTAACGGTAAAGAAATTAATTGGTTTGTTGATTATCTATCAGAAAGAACGCAAGTAACAAAATATGGTGGAATAACATCGGATCCACGTCATACTAGCAAAGGCGTTCCACAGGGATCTGTCCTAGGTCCATTGTTATTCATTATATATGTTCAAAATTGATAGGGGTCCTTTTAAATAAAATAATTATCCTTGCAAAAAACTTCACTGTTTATTTCACTTGGACATGTTATAAATGTATTACAATACGGTGTCAATACACCGGGCCAAACACTGGCAGTTGTTTACTGTTAAAACTTGCGTTGGGAAGAAGCAATAATAATGGGATGCTAGCACTTTTATAACATAAAAACCTGCACACATTTAAAGAATCTACGATTATACATAATGTCAATTCGAAAGCATCTACAAAAAAAATGGCTTCCTCCATAGTATGTACTTGGTAGTTAAAACAGGCTGCGAACACTCAGCGTCCAGCCAAGCCTCGCACCATTCGAAATATCAACGTCTGGGAGCTTGCTCAAGCAACCCATAGGTGCTGGTAGTATCTCAATTTTTAACATAGCTTCCGCCTCGGGGTTTCTAAATCGCCTATGCCGATTTATGAACCCTTCAAGAAAACATAACAAAAACAGGGGAAGACAATCAAGGCAAAAGCAAAAAACACAAATCCTAACTCTAAATACCGTACAAATACTAACAAATAATTTTACCTATTATAAATTAGCAGCCAAAACTAAGTAATCCTGCACTGCTTGTTATACTATTATTTAAAAATGTACATTCACAAGTTGAATTTTAAGGTGATTAACCTAAACTAATTACATAAACTTAAATTAACAAAAAATTTTTTTTACATATTTAAATAATAACTTAACACAAAATACTATTATAATAGAACACAACCTAACACAAAATAATATTATAATAAAACACAACACAATTGTCTTTTTTTTTTCAAGTCCATTGGTTAGGATCTTCTCCGGGTGCAGTCCACGATATAAGCACCACAGCGCGGGGTGCAATCAATCATCAATTTATTGGTTGTCATGTTGTTCCTGGGATTGGTATCTTTAAAGGGTCTTTTTTTAATATTTTCACCCTAAAAAGTTTCATCATGGTCGTCCGGGGTGTCCGGACTGACTGAAGGGTCCGGGGCGTCCGTCACAGGTTCAGCTTCCGGATCCAGAGGCATTAGACATATCTTTGTGATAGGCCTGACAAAGATTCCTTGAGGGGTTTTCAGGGTAACCACTCGCACTACACCATCCGCGCCGGGATGTGTAGATATAACTCGCGCCATTTTCCATAATGGTGGAGGTAAATTATCTTCCTTCAGAATAACCAGATCATCCTTTTGCAGTGCCCGTTGATTACTGGTTTGCCATTTCGTCCTTTTTTGTAGCTCCATCAAGTACTCTCGCTTCCATCTATACCAAAAGGATAACATTAGCGCATGGATTCTCTGATATTGGGTCAGCCTGTTGTCTGGTATGGCTCGGACATCTCTCTCCGGAATGATAGAGGATTTAGTGCCTATGAGGAAATGGTTTGGGGTGAGGGGTTGGTAATCGTGGATGTCATCAGACAAGGAAGTCAATGGACGGGAATTTAGACAGGCCTCAATCTGACAAATTAAGGTATACAAAAGTTCAAAGGTTAAAGCAGAATTACTAGTGACTCTATACAAATGAAACTTTGCTGACTTGACCGCAGCTTCCCACAGCCCTCCCTGACTAGGGGCTCGAGGGGTTATGAACCTCCACTCAATACCTCTGTTAGCTAAATAATTTTGAATCTTGTCGTTGTTCTCTCTCAAACTGGTATACAGCTCCTTGAGCCTATTACTGGCCCCCCGAAAGTTGCTAGCGTTATCGGAAAAGATCTTATCAGGTTCTCCCCTACGGGATATAAATCTCTTTAAACTGTTCAAAAAAGCATTGCTAGATAAATCCGAAACTAATTCCAAATGAACCGCCTTTGTGGAAAAACAAACAAAAATACATAAATACGATTTCACGAGTGGAGCTCTCCTCAGTGGCCCACTTTTGGTTGGAATCGGTCCAGCAAAATCGACCCCCGTGATAGCAAAAGGTCGGCTCGGTGTGATTCTTTCGCTCGGTAAGCTTCCCATGATCTGGTTACCAATACGAGGATTACACCTAAAACACACAATACACTTATGTAATATCTTTTTAACAGTATTTTTCCCAAAAATAGGCCAAAACCTTAATCTTATTTCAGCTAATAGCGCTTGAGGTCCTGCGTGTAAGTTTACATAATGATAGTGACGTATAATCAATTCGGTTAGCTTATGTTTAGCTGGCAATATAATTGGATGTCTTTGTTGGTACGATAGGTGTGTAGCTAAACTTAATCTACCGCCCACATATATAAGACCATCACATAAAAAGGGATGAAGAGATTTTAAGTTACTATTTTTGTTGACATTTCCCTGGTTTTTTAATGTCTTCAACTCCTTTTGAAAGGCATGTGCCTGAGCTGATTTCAGTAGACAATTCAAACTTGCTTCTAGTTCAGCTACACTTAAATTACCTGAAATTTTACTTTTAATATTTCTGCAGTTATTCACAAACCGCAGTACATATGCTGTAACCCTTTTCAATTTGATAAATGAGGAAAATTTTCCAAATATTTCCCATTCTTGAATATCAGTAGATAAAAGAATATTTTTACTCTTGAGCTCCGGAGGGTTTGAACAGGAAATGTTCGATATAGGCCAATCGTTGACTCCGTCGGTCAACCAATTTGGTCCATTCCACCATATTGTAGAATTTATCAGTTTATCCGCAGTAGCTCCTCTGGAAAGTATATCCGCTGCATTGTCGGATGATGATACGTGTCTCCATTGATCTGGATCACTCAGTTCTTGTATTTCGGCTACTCGATTGGCCACGAAAGTGCTCCAACGAGTAGGTTGACCTTTCAGCCAACACAGCGCTATCGTAGAGTCACACCAATAATATGTGTTGATCTTCATTATATTTAATGCTTGTTTTATAGTTTTCATTAATTTTGCCAGTAGTACAGCACTACATAGCTCCAACTTAGGCAGTGAAATAGACTTCAATGGTGCTACCCTTGATTTGGATGTTATTAAGTGTGAATGCCACTTACCGCTGTGGTCCATTGACACCATATAGATACAGGCTCCGAAAGCCTTCTCAGACGAATCGCAAAAACCGTGTAGCTGTAGCTCTTTTGCTTGCTTGCAAATAATTTTTCTTGGTATTTTCAACACATTTAGCTGAATTAAATCTTGCAGGTAGGTCCTCCAGGGTGCTAATATTTCATTAGGTAACTGATCATCCCATGCTGCTTTGGACTGCCACAGCCTTTGCATTATCAATTTGGCTATGACTATTATCGGCCCTAGGAGTCCCAATGGATCGAAGGTTGATGCGATGCAAGACAATATCTCTCGTTTGCTCTCGGTTGGACCTGATGGCTTCATTATTACATAAGAAAAGTAATCAGATTCATTGTTCCATGTTAATCCTAATATTTTCTCAGTCTTTGGATTGTCAGTAATAATTTTGTCGGAATCGCCTGAATCGGCACACTTAGCTTGGCCCGACTCGGCTGACAATTCCAACGCATTGGACCTCCACTTCCTCAACGTCATCCCCGCAGATGACAAGATGCTGATTAATTCTTCTTTTAACTTTTTACAGGATTCCAGCTCATCTGCTCCCGTTAACAAGTCATCCATATAGAAGTCATTTTCTATGACCTGACTAGCTCTAGGAAAAATTAAATTATTATCCATACCAATTTGCTTTAAGCATCTTGTGGCTAAGAAGGAGGAAGGTGCCAGTCCATAAGTCACAGTCTTCAGACGATAATGCTTGAGCACATCCTGTGGCGACTCGCGCCATACTATCTTCTGTAGGTCCAGGTCATCTTCACACATGTTAATCTGGCGGTACATCTTCTCGATGTCGGCAGTCATGACTATTTGATGTTTCCTGAAATGCAATAGTTGGTTATATAGATCCTTTTGTATAACAGGTCCTGTCATCAAGGCTTCATTGAGGGAAATTCCATTTGAGGTTTTGGCGGAGCCGTCAAAAACGACTCTCACTTTAGTAGTAGTGCTGGATTCTTTCACTACAGCGTGATGCGGTAAAAAATAGGAGTCACGATCCCCTTTTGACTGGTCACACATCTCCATGTGTCCCAATTCTTCATATTCACGCATGAATTTTACATATTGTGTCTTTAACTCGGGATGTGACACAAATTTTCTTTCTATGTTTTTAAATCTTTTTTCGGCAGTGAGCAATGAGTTTCCCAACTGATCAATGCATGCCCGACGCGGTAAACTTACTACATATCTACCGTCATCTTCTCTAGTATGAGTACTTACAAAACTGGCTTCGCAAGCCTTTTCTTCTTGAGTTTGAATTTTAGTGGAATTAATCTCTTCCAATTTCCAAAATTTTTCTATTTGATGACTCAACTTATTTATAGATAAACTGCAAAAATCTGATACAGGCCTTTGTTTGGGGTACACGTTGATAGGACCGGACACAATCCATCCCAGTTGCGTACGTTGAAGCGTTGGTCCTGACTCGAGTTTCAATCTATCGTTGTTTAGCATCTCCCAGAAGCTCTCCGCGCCCAACAGGATGTCGATGGGTGCAGCTATATTGAAGTTCGGGTCTGCCAGCTCCAGTCCTGGTGGTATTTTGAACTCTTTTTTCGCCATTGTCACTTGTGGTAAATTGGTTGTAATTTCCTGTAAAATCAGACATGATATTTCGCGTTTATAATCCGTATTAAGCGAAGTCATCTCCACTGAAATTCTCTTTTTTATGTGTGTGATATTATTATGGATCCCAGACACGGGTTTGTTTATCCATTCACATGGTAAATTTAATTTATTAGCAAAATCAGCTCTCATAAAATTACTCTGCGCACCAGAGTCAATCAGGGCGCGAGCTTTAAACATTTTATTGTTGGCCCCCACAATTCCTATGTAGGCGGTTGACAATAATATTATTTTTTCTGCCTTTTCCGATGCAGAAAAATTCGACACTATAACCTCGTTATTAGCATCCATATTTGAGGTCTCCGGCGGAGGTACCTCCTTGTGTAATAGAGTATTGTGGCTATACTTGCCACAAATTTTGCAGGTTAGGTTTGTCTTGCAACACTGTGCTTGATGACCCAACCTCAAACATTTAAAACACGCCCGAATTGATTTCGTAGCATCAATCCTATCCTGTAATTTTAATTTTAGAAATTTTTTGCAAAAATAAATTTGATGACCTTTATCATTACAATAAATGCAGTTGTTTGCCTTTATTGCCAAGAATACCGATGAATCTTTTTTGTTATTATTGTTGCCTATTTGAATTTTATGTAGGTTAGAAGATTTTTTCTCTGAAGCATTCATAAGCTCCAATACTTGTGCCCTAGCAGATAAACATTTTATGAATTCCTTTAATGTAGGTAATTCACCTTGCAATGTATATTGTTCCCAATTTCTCCGGGTAGCTATATCCAATTTATTTGAAATTATGTAAATAATCAAAGGATCCCAATGATCTACTTTAACTCCGATGTTTTGTAACGCTTTCAAATTGACATTAGTTTCATCAATTAAATACCTTAATGCTACAGGCTCTTCATGTTTCATATCCTTTAATTGAAATAGAGTTTGGATATGTTTATGTACGGTAGCCCTGAGATTCGCAAATCTGTCGTGCAACAATTCCCAAGCCGATAGGTAGTTTAATTCCGAAACTTCTAGATTACTAATTATTTTCAATGCGTTCCCTTTCAGCGCAGATTGTAAGTAAAAGAATTTTTGGACGTTGCTCAAGGAACTGTTATTATGAACCAAAGTTTTAAAGGTTTCAACGAAATTTACCCAATCTTTTTGATTCCCATCGAATTCCCTCAATTGGAGAGTTGGGAGTTTGATGTCGACTCTACCCTCGTTAATTGAGTCCATCGCCCCTTTAGCAGTAGCAAGGACTGAAAAATATTGATTTTCAAACGTCTCGCGCTGAATAGAATTTTCCAGTTCCTCATCCGATAAAATTTCAATTTCGTCCTGTATAGATTCGAATTGATCTAACAATGGCTTTATTCGGTCGTACCTCAGTTTAATTTCAATCGCGGACAAGGAGTTTATAGAATCCGCGAAACGCGTCAATTTCCCTTTAATCACGCCTCTCTTGGCTATTAAAGATTTGATCTTATCCATTTTGTGTACAAATACCTTTTCGTAGCTTAATCCCTGATAAAATGTGTTCCGACAATGCGTATTTATTTATTTGAGAAGCTACCCGCCTGAAAGACAACAACGACAATATTCCTGGCAATTATTAATTGAGAACCTAATGTTCAATCATTAATTGAGAATCATGAATTGCATAAAATCTTTACGTGGGTAGTGATTTTATTTTTTACAATACAATATTTATGGGATTAATCTTGTTAAAAAACTACGAATGAGTTCTGTATGGATGTTAAAGAATGGGTATGGGTGGGAAGGCACTAAAAACTTATCTCATTTCCGATGTGAATCCAGTCTTCCTTTGTTCATCTTTGTGATTCCGGTAATTGTAATATTGGTCATCTGTATTAATTGGCAGCTGGTTCTTGTTTTTTTATATTATTGCAGTCCTCTGATTGCAATCCGGATCGTAAGGCCCATGTTCAAAATTGATAGGGGTCCTTTTAAATAAAATAATTATCCTTGCAAAAAACTTCACTGTTTATTTCACTTGGACATGTTATAAATGTATTACAATACGGTGTCAATACACCGGGCCAAACACTGGCAGTTGTTTACTGTTAAAACTTGCGTTGGGAAGAAGCAATAATAATGGGATGCTAGCACTTTTATAACATAAAAACCTGCACACATTTAAAGAATCTACGATTATACATAATGTCAATTCGAAAGCATCTACAAAAAAAATGGCTTCCTCCATAGTATGTACTTGGTAGTTAAAACAGGCTGCGAACACTCAGCGTCCAGCCAAGCCTCGCACCATTCGAAATATCAACGTCTGGGAGCTTGCTCAAGCAACCCATAGGTGCTGGTAGTATCTCAATTTTTAACAATATATATAAATGATATTGTTAAAGTTTTAAAGCATTGTGCCATTAAATTATTTGCTGATGATACATTGTTATATATAGCCAGAAAAAATTTACAGGATGCCATTGAAGAGATACAAAATGACTTAAATAATGTAACGCTTTGGTTAAACATAAACAAACTAAAACTGAATGTTATGAAAACTAAATTTTTGATTATTGATAGTCAAGGTGGAACTGAACATGCAATACTAACCATTGATAACATAAATATAGAAAGGGTTAACAATATTAAATATCTGGGTGTAATATTAGACGATAAATTAAAATTCGACAAACACTTCGATTACATATCTAAGAAAATTGCTAAAAAAGTTGGCTTCTTAAAAAGGATTAGGAATAACTTGGATCTCAAGACAACACACGTTCAGCCTTACTAAAAAACCCAGTGAAAATTTTATTCAATTGACAAACGGCCGCGGATGTCAAAACATTACTAATTAAAAATTTGTTCTTTGAATGAAATACACATGGTTTCCACGGCCTGAGAGGGTAGTTTATCTCTGTTTTAACCATTGATGTCCGAACGATATTTGTAATTTTTCCATAGTATTTTGAATGTTCTATATATTTCTTATTTTTGAAGGTGTTGTAAAAACAAATAACATTTATGAAAACTAGATAAAATTACCTTTTAGATTTGAGTATTTGAAATACACTTTAGCTTTCAAAAACTGCCGTATTTTAAGATTCAAACTCGGAAAAAAATGGAAAAAAATTTCCTCCCACAACATTTTTGACCAAAATGTAGAGAAATTTAAATAAAATCAAAATTTAAAAAACACAGTCCCTTTGTGTAATAAATTTGAAAGGAAACTATCACCTCACTTTTCATCGTGTATACAATAAAAAAATAATAAAATTTTCAAAGTTTTTTTTTATTGCCAAAAAAATAACTTAGAAATAATACCGAAATTTAAAACAGATTTCTTGCATCTCTAAAGACGTTAATTTTTTTGATACGTTTACGAACACATGTATTAGGTTTTAATATTATAAAAAATTATCACTTTTAAGAAATTCTCTTAAAATAAAGATCTTTGACGACCTCCGTAGTCCAGTGGGTAAGACTCTTGACTCACAATCCGGAGGTCGCGGGTTCGAACCCGGCATGCGCAAATAAATTTTATTTGATTAATTTGTGTTATTTCACAATTAATTCATTTAAAATAATATATAGTATATTTGCGGCATGTTCCAGAGTGGAAGATACTATCAGTATCGCACTGGTGTAAGACCACCATTCAGAATTGAAACGTTGCTTGAAAATGGCTATAGCCGTGTTTAGTGACCAGATCTGAATAGCCAGGTACTTCCCAACCTTCCTCTTCCCCACCTCCTTCCCCTCCCCACTACCTTCAGCCTCACAACATACCCCAATTGGGGATGCCATAGTCTCACTGGCTCCAGACGGGAGCAGTTGAGATTCTTGTGCGGTATTCACTGTAAAAAAAAAAAATCTTAAAATGAAAATTTTATCTTAAGTAACCTATAAAAAACAATATTCTGACAGTTCAACTTTGAAAGTACGGCGTTTGTACAATAACTTGATTAAACTGATGTAAACCACACAAATAATATGGTAAATATATCAATTATGTGAACAGAAGAGTAAATTCGTCACTACAATAGAAATTATTTAGTAAAATCACAACATTTAGGCACTAACAAAATTTTCCATATCCCGCCATAAACACACCGAACTGTTTTGTCATCGCGGGCCGATATGCACATGCGCACCAATAATGCCCCTTGCGGAGAAAAATTAAAACAACATTGTTTCCTAGTAAATTAAAACCATATACAACGTTGTCACATCTTCAATGCGTTTTAACAGCGTGACCACGAAAGAAACGTTATTGGTAATAAAACGTCTTTTAGTGTATACGAGCTCTATTTATGTTATTGCAATAACACAGTTAATCGGTCGCGCTGTGGTTTTTTTTTAGTAAGGCTGGTAGTATATAATTCTATTGTAACTCCTCATTTAAATTATTGTTCTAGTGTTCTATTCTTATGTAACGAGACCCAAAATAATAAACTACAGGTTATACAAAATAGGGGAATGAGGATGATTCTGAAATGTTATATCTTTACTAGAGTTAAAACTATGTTACAAAACTTAAATATGATGACAACTAAACAACATATAATATATAATACATTAACAATGATGTACAAGCTTAAAAATAACATGCTTCCTAAATATCTGCAAACTAATATTATGTACCATGAAAATATTCACAATTATCCTACGAGGAGTTGCCGAGACTTCAGGCTTCCCAAAACTAAACTGACGTGTACACAGAACAGCGTGTTTTATAAAGGTCAAAAACTTTATAATAACCTACCAAATTCCATAAAGGAAGCCTCAAGTCTTAGCACTTTTCGTAAAACATGTGCTACATACATTAAGAAAAATTTATGAATTGTATTTATTTGTATGAACTGTATGTCTTAAACCCTATTGTTTGTATTTCTAACTGGAGTAACTGTATTTCATTTAAAACTGTTTTCTTTCCGTTATAAGTTTATGACTATATTTATTTTATTATGTATTTTATATGTTTTTTTTAATACTAGATGTATGAAAAAATTTGCTTACATCTAAATAAAGTTACAAAAACAAACAAACAGAGGTGTCAATATCTTTTTCTGATTTTTCTGTTTCCAGATTTTCGATTGAGTTTCGCTTATATTGTCTTCATTTAATTAAATCTATATTTTCTTTCGTTCTCTTTTGTGACTTTCTTTTCTTTATATTGTCATTGTCAGAAAAAAAAATCTTTATTATTTTAAAAATTTATTACAGCTTTTCTATTATTTTCTTGCTTTTTGTCAGTCTCTTTTTTTTGCTTCTTCGCTTTTTCCATTTTTCAGTTTTTGGTCAGCTTCTTTCTTTTGTTTCGCATTTTTTAAATTATACTTTGTATCTTTTATATTATGTGGGCCAATGCCGAACGTTCGAGATTGACCCACTCAGTTTGTTCGCCAATACCATTCAAAGTAAAACAACAAAAAAATTATTGATAACTTTAGGTTACGTTTAGCTCGGCCGCATCTAATAATCGTGATAAAATCTTAAACTACTAACAATCTATGCCTGCAAATGTCGTATTGGCACTAAAAGTAATTGATAAGTTACACTGAGTTCCATTTATGGAAAAATTACAACGAAAAGAACGAAATATTGTAATTATTCATTCCTTGAACGTGGTGTATGCCTGTAGCGCTCCAATGTCCGCCTGGTACTAGTGGCGGCGTGATTTCTAAGATGGCGATGAGTAAAATGTTACCATATCTTTCTAACATAGTAAAATTGCTGTGTTCGGGATTATCCAGCGTTCGTGATTACTCTGCCTTCCCCTACTTGTCACTAGGATAGTTTTATTAGTAGGTTAAAGAATATCATGTAACATTGTGCAACATCCGAATAAAATGTGTACTGTAATGTTTTGTCCTATCTTTTACATTAATAAATTTTAGAAAAAAAAAATGTAGCTCTTTTTGATCCGGACTGAAACCTTCTTCTGTTGGTGTATTCTCTGTTACTAATATTGCAATAAAAGTATTTATCATGTCGATGTTGAATGTCCGTGCTAGGGACCCAGTACTTCCACTAGAGGCGACAGGTCAAATGTCCTCTTGTGTGGTTTGGAGAAAGTGTTATTTTAGAAATGCTATGCAATCCTATATTCTACTTCTTTTTCTAAAAACTTTCGATGTCAAAGTTGTATTGTTTCCTTTGTTTATTAATACTTACTCCGCTGAAGAGATATAAGTGTCCTTGTGCCAGAAGTTATCTCAATTTACTCCTACTTCTGATGATAAACTTCTTCCATGGAACAGAAATTGTAATCAATTTCGTCAGCCTATCTGGGCGCCACGGAAACAACGCAAGGCTGATGTAAACGTTATGATTAAAATTAAGAAAAAGGACACCTGGTTAGGAAAGATAATATATATTGAAAGAGGGGTATATGCAGGAAACTCCAATGGAGAACTGATTGCGGTTGGCGCTAGCAAATAAATTGTCCTCAGAAGTAAAGCTAACAGTTCACAACATAGTGCTGGTGCTTACCCTGATGTATGACAGTGAGGCGTGGCTTTGGCAGGGAAGGCTGAAAGTAGACATAATGTATAAATGACATCCCCGAGACGGGTGTGGTAAAATTATGTATGATTGTGTGAAAAATGTGGAGATTCGCAAATAATGGGAGGCTGATGTAAGCGTACCGCGTACCTTATGAGTAAGATTTAGAAAGGGGTGGCTAGATGGTTTGGGCAGCAGAGCGGATGAATGATGAAAGGGGTGTAAGGAGTATGAGTAGAATTTGAATCGTAGGAGAAATTGGAGACTCCCGAGGAAGACATAATCAAGTAAATCACGTAATTGGGTTAGGCCATGTTAAGAATCAGAATAAAAGCTCAATACAGGGTATTAAGGGACGTACTTGACTTACTTTAACCAGTGATTCCTGACATTATTTGGAGTAAAAAATGTAAATGAAATTTTGGTCTCCGGTGATATTTTTTTTTTTCTACAAAAACATAAAAAAATGGTAGTTGTTGAATAGTTGGAGGCGGGCTAAGGGGTTCGTCGGACACCCGGTTGAGTGACCAGTGACGACATGCTGAAGAAATTTTTTTGTTGTTTGATTTTGAAGAAAAACTTTTTGAAAAAAAAAAAAAAAGTCGTCAAAAAAAGTCACAAATTTTAATTAAATTTTTTCTCCAAATAATGTCAGGAATCACTGGTTAAAGTAAGTCAAGTACGTCCCTTAACACCCTGTATGTATGAATGTGAATGAAGCAAGGAGTGTGTGCCAAGACCGGGTTGTTTGGCGGTACGTCCTCTGCCTATACCCCTGCGGAGAAACGGCGTGATTGTTAGTTAGTTAGTTCTATTTTGAAATTATATTATTTGTCATCTCTGGCCGAGTGGTTAAGATCTTTGGCACCGGAACCATAAGTGGCGGGTTCGAGTGCAAATATATATTATTTGTCATCTCCGGCCGAGTGGTTAAGATCTTTGGCACCGGAACCACAAGTGGCGGGTTCGAGTGCAAATATATATTATTTGTCATCTCTGGCCGAGTGGTTAAGATCTTTGGCACCGGAACCATAAGTGACGAGTTCGAGTGCAAATATATATTATTTGTCATCTCTGGCCGAGTGGTTAAGATCTTTGGCACCGGAACCATAAGTGGCGGGTTCGAGTGCAAATATATATTATTTGTCATCTCTGGCCGAGTGGTTACGATCTTTGGCACCGGAACCACAAGTGGCGGGTTCGAATGCAAATATATATTATTCGTCATCTCTGGCCGAGTGGTTAAGATCTTTGGCACCGGAACCACAAGTGGCGGGTTCGAGTGCAAATATATATTATTTGTCATCTCTGGCCGAGTGGTTAAGATCTTTGGCACCGGAACCATAAGTGACGAGTTTGAGTGCAAATATATATTATTTGTTATCTCTGGCCGAGTTGTAAGGATCTTTGGCACCGGAACCATAAGTGGCGGGTTCGAGTGCAAATATATATTATTTGTCATCTCTGGCCGAGTGGTTAAGAACTTTGGCACCGGAACCACAAGTGGCGGGTTCGAGTGCAAATATATATTATTTGTCATCATCTGGCCGAGCCATTACAACTGTTTTTTACTTTGTTTTTGACGTACTTATTGCATTCATATATTTCCCCCATAATCACTCACCCTGTCCTGATATATTTATCACATTTACTTATACGAGGTACAATTATTCTATTCTAATTACCTGCATCTTTATCATCATTCTAATTACATCTTTATAAATTTCAAAAACCATTACAACTGTTTACTTTGTTTTTAACTTACTTATTGCATTCATATATTTCCCGTATAATCCTCACCCTGTCCTGATAAATTTATCACATTTACCTATACGAGGTACAATTATTCTATTCTAATTACCTACATGTTTATCGTCATTCTAATTACATCTTTCAAAAATCATTACAACTGTTTACATTGTTTTAACGTTCTAATTGCATTCATATATTTCCCGCATAATCACTTACCCTGTTCTGATCAATTTATCACATTTACCTATACTGTTTAGAAATGCCCGTTGTACAATTATCTTGTATATAATTATTCGCCTTTTTGAGGATTGTAATCCAAAGAGTGAACAATTAAAAATATATATTTATATATAAAAGTATACATTTATTGATATTAACCTACAAGTAATCCTCAAAGTGCACAGATATTCTAAAACGATTAAAAATATTATCAACAAATATTTGTAGCATTAACAAGAACTAGAAAGACCTACTTATAACAGTGGCTGGTTTGAATAATATTTTTGACGTAAAATTTTAACTGGACTAAATCAAATTACACTCACGAAAACATTGCAGTTTACAGTTTGTAATACACAAAATAATAAGACACAGTCTGATGGAGTAATTGTCTATGTAAAATCCGAGCTGGACCCGATAATCTCTGAATTATTCATTGATAATGCCAAAACTGCCTTCAAATAAAAACCTACCAAACCACAATTCTTGCACTATACAGGTCACCTAACCACCAAAATATTTCACCCTTCCTTAAATCCTTAGACTTGGCCTTATTTAACTGTTCATCAAATGAAGAGCTAATGGTAATCGGTTATATTAACATAGATTTACGCCCATGGCAACAAAAACACTCGATTATAAAAATTTCGTGACTCAACACGGGCTTATTTCTTATATTAAGGCTCCTACTATAGTAACTGATACGACTTATTCATGTATTGATCATATATTTATAAGAACAAAAAAATGCCCAGGGCACTGTGTATCAATCAACCATAACAGACCACTTCTCGGTAGCAATTGCCTTACGCACAATAAACTCATTACCGGAAACTTACTTCTAAAATTAATTTAGAAAATTGGCTCTCCACTCTAAATTCCAACGACGTAGACGTTGCTTTAAATACCTTTTCTGAAATTCTCTTGCAACATATCGAGGATGTCTCTGCAGAATCCCGTTTAAATAATTAAGAAAAAACTGAAACAGTAGATCACAGATGGCCTAATTTTTTGAATAAAAAAAACGGGACAAGCTCCACAAAAATTTACTCAATAATCCGAACATTCATGCCCAAACATTTTATAAAAAAAATACAGAAATATATGTAACAATCTCACTAAACCCACAAAAAAAAACTATTAAAAATCTGGCAATATCAAATCAAAGAATCAAAGAAATATCTAATATTGATCACCCTGTACAACCACTCAGTAAATTAAACATCAACGGCCATGACATCTCTCTAAATGACCAACCGGACACTGCGTCACACCAATCACACCATGCGATACACCAATCGCATAAATGAATACTTTTGTAATATCGTTAAGAATCTAGCATCACAAATTTTAAATGAGGCATCTACCGATAAGTTGCTCTTGCCGACATAATCAATCAATCTACCAGTAAAACAGACAATATACTCACATTAGACCACAATAACTGTGCTAAAATTTCACAAACTATCAAACAACTAAAACCCTCACATTCATGCAGTCATGACAAACTATCCTCAAATATACTAAAAACAGTTGAACCTTTTATAATTCAACCATTAGTACATATCATTAATCTCAGTCTCATTAAAGGTGTATTCCCTAACAAACTCAAAACTAGTTTTTTTTTTAACTTCATTTATTCCCATTTCTTTGTACATATAATGTATAATAGCTAACTAACTAACTAACTAACCATCACGCCGTTTCCCCGCAGGGGTAGGCACAGAGGACGGACCGCCAAACAACTCGGTCTTGGCACACACTCTTTGCCTCACTCACATTCATACATCGTCTCATACATACTCTTCTATTATTCTGACTTTTGACATGGCCCGTCTCAAGTATCTGATTTACTTGATCGTGCCATGTCTTCCTCGGGCGTCCCCGACTTCTTCTACCATTCACATTTGCATAATATATTCTTTTAACACTACTTTCTTCGTTCATTCGCTCTACGTGCCCAAACCATCTGAGGATCCCTTTCTTAATTTTGCTCATTATACTTACATCAGCCTTACATTCTTTGCGGATATCCACATTTCTAACACGATCATACATGGCTTTACCACACATACGTCTCAGGGATCTCATTTTAACAGCATTCAGTTTACTTTCATCCTTCCTCTGCCAGTTCCATGCCTCACTGCCATACATCAGGGTAGGTACCAGGACTCCATTGTGGACTGCTAGTTTCGCTTTTATTGAAAGTTTTTTATTAGCTCCAACGGCATTCAGTCCTCCATTAATGGAGTTACCGGCATTTACCCTCCTTTCAATATCTCTATCAGCCTTCCCATCTCTCGTAAACATACTACCCAGATAAACAAACTCATCCACCTGCTCCAAGTATTCATCATTCACTACTATATCGCACACTGTTTTCGTACTCTCTTTTTCAAACACCATGACTTTAGACTTACTTCCATTCATCATTAACTCATTGTTCATACATACTTCGTTCATCCTAGATACTAGAGACTGTAGATCTTCCATAGTGTTAGAAATCAGCACCGCGTCATCAGCATACAACAGGCAACATACTTTCAGACTATTCAATTTCGCGCCCAATCCCACATCTTTCAATTCTTGCATACAATTATCCATGTATAGATTGAATAACCATGGTGACATTACGCAGCCTTGCTTAACACCTTTTGTGATGTCAAACCACCCCGTAAAATCACCGTTCACCCTAACACATGCAACGCTTCCCTCGTACAGAGACGCAATTGCCTGTATGAGATTTGTATTCACTCCATACTTGGACAACACTTTCCATAGCTTTTTCCTGTCGACTCGGTCGTACGTCTTTTGAAGATCTACAAAGGCACAGAAAAGTTTCTGGTTTTTCGCCGGAAACTTCTCAGTGAGCATATGCAAGGAGAAAATCTGGTCCATGCATCCCCTTGAACTCATAAAGGCACCTTGCACATCCCATATTTTATCCTTTGTTTCCGTTCTTACCCTTTCAATCAATATTCTTCCATACAGCTTGCCGACAGAACTTAGCAGGCTAATAGCCCTATGATTCCCACATTCCATGCGTGACCCTTTACCTTTGTACAACGGCATGATTACAGCCCTTCTCCAATCTAATGGCGTGTAACCCTCCTCTAAACATTGGTTAAAAAGTTTGCACAACCATGTGAAAATAATATGGCTATCTCCTTTAAAGTATTCGGCAGCAATATTGTCGAAACCAATAGCCTTATCATTCTTCATGCATTTAATCGATTTTTTTATTTCATCCATACTGATTTTGATAACATTCACTCCGTCATCGTTCATAACCGATTCGACGCTGGACTCACTATCACCCGGGTTGCTTTCGAAGACTTCCTCAAAATATTTCATCCATCTTTCTTTTATTTCTTCTTCATTCGTCAACATTCTTCCATCTTTTGATTTTATCACTTTCATTCTTCCGTTCTCTGGGCCACTCCGGGACCTTTTGACTTCCTTCCAAAACAGTTTAATGTTTTCTTGGAAGTGTTTTGTCATTTTTATTCCCTCTTCATCTTCCAGGCGTTTCTTTCGTTCTTTCACTCCAACACTTACTCTTTTCTTGCTTTCCTTGTATACTTCTTTCGCTCTATCTCTCTCTTCGCTTGAAGCACTGTCAGTCGCTATCAGACGTAAACAAGCTTTCTTCTTCTCTGAGACCAGTGCTTTGATCTCGTCATCCCACCATGCATCACCTTTCTTCTTACCTTGCTTACTTATTCCACACACGTCTCTAGCAGATTCGCACAGACTAACCTTTATGTGGTTCCATGTTTCCTCTATGCTTAGACCGTCCATTTCTTTCGCATTCAATCTCATTTCCGCATAATTCTCATACTCACTTCTCACATAATCGTTTTGCAGTTTTTCTATTTTGACTCTTGTTGGAGCTGATACCATTTTCACTTTAGAGTGCCATCCGCGAAAGAGGTTTACTCTTGATACCACCAGAAAGTAGTCAGTTTCAACCTCAGCCCCTCTGAAAACTCTTGTGTCCTCGGTAACGGCACTCAACCTAGAGTCAATTACTACAAAATCAATTATTGATCTTTCATTTCCTCTTTCCCACGTATATTGGTGGATACCTTTATGATCGAAAAAGGTATTCGATACAAATAGGTTCCACTCTAAACATACTTCAAGTATTCTGTTCCCATTTTCATTCGTCCTTTTATCCCCAAACTTACTACGGCTGAATCAAATCCGTCACGTCCAATTCCCACCCACCCATTCAAATCGCCCGCCATTATGATCCTTTCATTCAATTTTTTTAATCTCATTACGTCGTTCACACCAGTCCAAAAATCATCTTTCACTTCGTTGCTTTCAGAATTAACAGGAGCGTAGCAAATAACAAGAAACACCCTTTTCAACCCAATTTTGAAACGGATCCACATTATTCTCGGACTTACACATTCATACTGCAACATACATTCAATCATTCTGGGAGATATTGGAGGACCCACCACTTACCCGCCCTGGTATAGGTAACAGATGGTTACCCCGTTGGAGAATCTGCTAGTGTCTATCAAATAACAGAACACTACATAAGTATATAGTACATAAAAAAACAAACAGAGCTAGAAAGCTATTAATCTAATCTATTCTACTGATCTTTAGGATCCTTGAAATATATTTTGAATAATAATTTTAATTGCTTATAAGTTTGTATGACACTGGTTTCAACAAGGCTAAAATACAATAAACTCGTTTTAAACTATAGCAACATATTTTACTTACCTTTTTATAAAACCATTAAAAATAAACCTAAAGACAACGTTAAAATTAGAATCCATAATACTTTCTTTTTTTTTACATGAGCTCCACACAGGAGGCCTTGAGGAAAACAATTTCCCTCAGGGCCTATGTCATCTTTGGGGATGCTGTGTGGAGGGTTTTTTTTAAGGAAAGGAAAGAGAGGAGAGTTCTGAGAAGGAAAAGTGTTTAAGGGGTGGGTAGGAATCTGGGGTTCAGTGTGTCTTGGTCATCAGCCTCCAAGACCTAGACAAACCTCACCCCATGAACCCGGGCACCCCTGCTAAATCGCTAAACGTTGCGAACCACTTGAGGTGACCTATGGGAGAGGTGTTGGTTATCCAATAAAGGTTCCCCGGGCGGCGGTACCCATTCCCGCCTCCCAATACTAGTTGCAATCAAGAAATGTGCTTCATGTGCTCACTAATGTCGAAAATATAAAATATTTAGGAGTTTCAATAGATATAAATCTTTATTGGAAATCACATTTTAATCAAATCACTTCTAAATTAAGATATCTGACCTACATACTTTATAGACTTAAGGAAGTACTAAACATTGAAAAATTGAAAATGATCTACTTTTCCCTGGTGCAATCATCAATTACTTATGGCATTATAGGATGGGGTTGTGCACTTGATACATTTATTAAGCCTTTACAGATAATTCAAAAACACATAATTAAAGTCGTATATAACAAAAATAAAACATTCTCAACCAACTTATTATACAAAGAAAGTAAAATATTTAATATACGTAAATTATTTATATTACAATCTTTGAAAAATGTATTTAAAAACAAAAATAATTTTGAAATAAATGAAAACAGAATGAGCAAAAGAATCCACACCACAAATCAATACTAAATTATTCCAGACACATAGCAGTTTCATTGGTCCTCGTACATTTAACCTTCTACCACGTAATTTGGTAGGCGGGTATTTATTGGATGACCAACACATCTGCTACAGGTCACCCCAAGTGGTTCGCTACGTTTGGTGACTTAGCAGGGGTGCCCGGGTTCTTGGGGTAATGCTTGTCCAGGTCTTGATGGCGGGTGCGTCGGCCCACCTTCTGCGTGGCGGGCCGGATTGGGAGATGCCGGTTGAGGGAGACCCTTTACAACCGGTTACCGCTGTCCGGGCCGCTCGGTAGTACAAGGGCCCGACCCTCAGGCTCACGACTGAGGGTGGGCTGCCCCATCAACGAGTGTAAAAACCCCGCCGCTGCTGTTGTGCCGGTTCGTGACCGGAGGGGACCCAGCAGTAGCATTTGGGGCGCATTGGACTCCAGCCGGACTCTCCCTTTCCATCGCCTTGCACCGCAGTGGGTGGGTTGGATACATACGTCCATCACTCCTGGAAACTCTGAACCCCAGCAACCTACCCACCCCTTTACCTTTTCCCTGCCAGACCTTCCTTCCTCTCATATCACACTTAAATAACCCTACAAATAAAGTCATGAATATACAACCATCAACAATTAACGTCATTTCAGCGGCGAGGAGTAGGCGTCCCCGGTGCGGGCCAAAATTGTTGGTGAATTACACCAACATTCGCGGCCTGCACACCAATTTAAACTCTGTCCACCACCATCTTTTTTCTCAACGCCCAAACTTACTTTTCCTGTCTGATTCTAATTTTAACGTTGTCTTTAGGTTTATTTTTAATGGTTTTATAAAAAGGTAAGTAAAATATGTTGCTATAGTTTAAAACGAGTTTATTGTATTTTAGCCTTGTTGAAACCAGTGTCATACAAACTTATAAGCAATTAAAATTATTATTAAAAATATATTTCAAGGATCCTAAAGATCAGTAGAATAGATTAGATTAATAGCTTTCTAGCTCTGTTTGTTTTTTTATGTACTATATACTTATGTAGTGTTCTGTTATTTGATAGACACTAGCAGATTCTCCAACACTTTTTGGATGAAGATAGCTTTAGGAATAAATAGAATCTGGTTCGTTATCTGCGTTTATTTATACTTCGCGTATACAAAGGAATTCGGTTATCAACCTAACTAGGAGCTGGCTAAATTGGTTCTGTCGAGTGATAATTCAAACACACCTTCTCCGCTTCCCCGATCCCCTGCCGGAGAGCTTAGGAACTACGCTGCCTGCCATCTAGCGGATTATACCGATAGCTGATGTCACCGCCATCTGCCGCTACAAGTCGGAAGCTTTTACGATACATCACAACTTATGATACTGCATACTTGTTATAATGCTCCTGTACAATTTATTTTATATGTAAAAGCCATCAAGACGTAAACAAACAAATAAATAAATCAACGAGATAAGCTTGCATTCTATTGCATACAGTTTATTTACTATAGTTACCTACTAATTACTGCATCGTGCCATATTTTTTTGGTTAACACTAACTTCCTCTTTCTGTCTTGATCCCTTGTCGAGTAGCCATCAGTTCTACCACAGTTTATGTACGAAGGCGATGTCTATGTTCTGTTTTCAAATTTTTAAGCATAATGAATTTCCTGTCAACGAAAGCGTGGAACATGCTAACAAGAGCAATAAATGTTTAGTTAGACAGGGACAGGGAGTAGCAAATTCCAATACCATAAGTCTATTAGAACAATTTCAAACGGATCTTAATGTACTAAACGATTGGCTAATACAAAATATATTAACAATAAATATTAATAAAACCGGTAACATGATCTTAAGCTCACCTAAAAGAATAATACCATCGCATAAACCATTACAAATAGAAGAAAGAGACCTACATATCCTAGATAGCGAAAAATACCTGGGCTTATATATTGATAAACATTTAACATTTAAACAACACGTAGAAAAACTAAAAACAAAAATCATCCCATTAATTGGTGTATTTGGTAGAATTGCTCATCTTCTACCAACAGAGGTAAAGAGGGGCTTATACTTTAGCTTAATCCAGTCCCACCTAAATTATTTAATAGAAATATGGGGACACATACATTACGTTCTTAAACGACTTACAAATAATACAGAACAAAGTTATTAAAAAACTCTTCAACTATAACCCAGACACTCCCACAAAAAAACTATACCAGGAAATGAACCTTTTGAAAATAAGAACATTGTACGAATATAACATATTATGTCTTTTAATCTACAAATTACAAAATGGACTTATACACACAAACACAACATTTATAAAAACATCACAAGTACACGAACATTATACTATACAACAAAATAAATTGTACACAAATATTGTCAAGACTGAAAGTGGCAAGAGAAGTATTGGTCACGAGGGAGTTCACATATATAATCTCCTTCCAAATAGCCTAAAAACGGAAAATAACATAAAAACCTTTAAAAAAAACTATTTAAACTCAAAATGTTGGAACAAAATTAAAAATATTACTTCTTACTACTGTACTATATATGCTCTGTATTTAAGTTAAAAAAGCGAGATATTATGTTTCTTTTAACTTAATACCTAATAAAAAAAAAAACAAAAAAAATGTGAGACTTTAGTTAGACAGGGACTGGGAGTAGCGGTTTTGTGAGACTTTAGTTAAACAGGGACTGAGAGTAGCGGATCACAATACGCCATGTTTTGTTAGACTTGAGTAATGTAGGTTTAATACCATTTCTTTTTTCAGCCCGATTCCAATTAGATACCAAAGTTAACATTTTTCGCTTTACGCGATAGCTATTTTCATCTCTATTTTCATATTTACGATTTCAGTTGGCATTACAACCAACAGCATGGTTCATGTGTTGTTTTCAGTGATGATAATTTACATCGTAGATGCGAAAATAGAACTGAAAATAGCGACCGCGTAAAGCGAAAAATGTTGACTTTGGTCTCTAATTGGAATTGTTGAAAAATTGTCTAAAAGAAATGTTGTAAAACATACATTAGACAAAGACTGGCAGTAGCGGATTCCAATACGTCATTTTGATTTAGACTTTAGTTAGACAGGGACTGGGAGTTGCGGAATCCAATATGTCATGTTTAGTTATGTAGACTTTAGTTAGATAGGGACTGGGAGTTGCGAATTTCCATATGTCATTAAAGTTCGGGTGCCGATCCGGGTTCGAAACCCCAACTGTCATTTTTTAGAAATAAAAGCTACAATGCTGCTATAAAATAAACTACGAAATTTTCAATAAAATATACATATTTTTCAATATGTTTGATTAATTTTTTTATTTTTAAACTTAACATTTCCCCGCAGTTTGAGGAATTCGCCTCAAATTGGCAACCCTTGTTAAAACACTGATATCAACTCTATAAATATGATACGCAAGATCTTTAATGCACAGTGTGCTTTCAACTCCGTACTGGAGAGAATCAATCTTTTTAAATAAATTCAGTGTTGCAAATTTATTTCCAAAATGCGTTATTTCATTGTAATTGTGTCCACGCTTTTATTTCTAACAACGCTGACTAAGGCACAGCGGGAAGGTAACAATTATAAAAAAATATTTTCATACTTGTGCTCGTAGTTATATTAAAGTAAAACTGAGGCCCCTAGAAACAAAGACGGAAGTGTCCACCAAAAGTCAAAAATGAGTTGAATATGCAGTTTCATAGAGAAAGGTTCACTCTATCTCGATAATATTTCTATTTGTAACATAAACGTCAATAAACCATAGTATTTTGGCTTTAAAATTTTGTTGTTGAAACAAATACGGCAGTGTCCACCTCCTTCCGAAACAAAAGCGGCAGTTTTTCAAATAGCCAATCAGGACGCTCTATTCATAATGGCTGCCACACTGTAATTCATACAAACTCGTGCGGAAGCGTAAGTGAGTCGTGGCACTGATAAGTTATTTTTTGGGTTGTAATAATCATTTATTGTAAGTGGACGTTATATATTCCAAGAATGGAAACATTCCCCGATGTTTTGCCACCAGAATCAGCGAGGAAACGTGTCAAACAACCGCACAAATGGAAGGCAAACATTGCCAAGAAAAAGAGGTAAACCGCCATTATGTTGTAGGCAATGTCAAAATATGACATTTTTTTGTAGATTTGTCTGAATTTGTTCACAATTTTTTTTGTAAGGATGTGGATCGAGTTGGCTAGGCCATGTACTTTGATAACTAGACTTGAATAAATAATTGTATAATAATTAATATAATATTTCAAATTTATAACTAATTAATTTAAAAAAAATTATTTGGTAGAGATTCATTTCAAATTTAAATTGTGTTTTTTAATAATAAATGTTGTTTTTTTTAATAATAAATAATAAAAACTGTCTATTTTCATTAAAATAAGTATGTAGGTATTATTAGAAACAGCTTATTACTTTAACATCTAACTATATTATAGCGATACTTTTTATTAAAATAATATATTTTTTTAAATTACAATATGATATTATTATTTCTTTATTAAGAATAATTCCTTTTTATATTACTTACTGTAAAAATAAAATTACATGGTTTATTATCTTTTTGGTGTAAAAAATACACGCTTTTAATGTTGATTTTTTTTTATTTACCATTAGTAATCACTGATCCCCCTTACTTATAATCGTAGCGTCACTAATAAGTAATAATAATAAAAATAATAAAAAGTCTTATTTTAAATAATAAAAATAATAAAAAATCACTAATAATAAAAAGTCTTATTTTAAATATTGTTTTCTTACATTGACTGCAACATCTTCAAAATTGTCATTTAAATCAAAACCGGCAGTGTCCAACTGTTTGTGAAACAAAACAGCAAGTGTCCAAATGTTTGAAACAAAAACGGAAGTGTCCATCAAAAAAACGCATTTTTTAAAGAAACTAGGGCATTTAGATACATAAATGATTTGAAATATTCTTAAACCGGTTTACTTACATAATATTAAATGTTCCTTCCATATTGATGATTAACGGACTAATTAAACGTTTTTTTCAGTTTTCCAACAATTTGACAAAGTGGACACTTCCCTCTTTGTTTCTAGGGGCCTAAACTTATGTTTGGAACCAGAATAATCTTAATGTATAAAACAAAGTCGGGTTAGTTACACTATTTATATCTCGAGAACGGCTGGGCTGATTTTGATGATTTTTGATTTGTTGGATTTGTCTCCGCCCCGGATAGGATAATAACTATTAAAACATCACAAAAGTTAACGAAATAAATAGTTATAAAGAAAATTATTTTCCCCATTCATTTTGTATGGAACGAATTCTCCTATTTTGAAAGAACTGCAGCAATATTGTGAGTATAATATTGAACTGTGCATGAATTCCAAACATTCAAAAACGTCAAATGTCAATGCGTTGATTGTTGTGCATTTGTTTTTAATCATATAATGCTGCCCTGTTTTCTTACACACTCAATGTCAATAGTCGAAAATGAGACAAATGGTGAACGTATGTCTGCACACCTCCAAAGGAAAAATACAATAATTATAATAAATCTCTGAAATGAAACGCATTTTTTTACATAAGCTCCACACAGGAGGCCCCGAGGAAAATAATTTCTCTCAGGACCTATGTCATCTTAGGGGATGCTGTGTGGAGGATATTAGCTATTACTGTTTTAATATGCCAAGGAAAAGACGAGCTGACATAGATCGTCGAAGTCAATCAAATGGGCGACGAGCTACGAGTACTTCACGTGCAAACCGCACTGATGATCTCTTCGCGATGAACTCAAAGACGGCGGTGGTTACAAAGGTTTGATTTTTACAAAGTGTTTTATTAGCCACAGCATGTTTTATTGGCCGGGTCAGCTAGTTCATCTATAAACCAAATCTGGCAAGACTAACAATTCGATAGCGGAAAATAGAAATGATGTAAACGACAACAATCCAAAAAAGGTCAAATTATATTTCCAGGAAAGTAAGTGAGTCTTTTACGACTTGTATTTTCGGAGGATTTTTTTTCTGAAATTTTAAAAATAAATTAACTCTTGTTATTGTAGAAATTTACAAAAAAAATTGAAAGATATATTCAATGTTATTTTTTTATAAAAATGATATTTATACGTCTACAAAAGTAGGAGTCATGATTTAAA
The DNA here is from genome assembly GCA_929108145.2 of Limnephilus rhombicus. Taxonomy (NCBI): domain Eukaryota; kingdom Metazoa; phylum Arthropoda; class Insecta; order Trichoptera; family Limnephilidae; genus Limnephilus; species Limnephilus rhombicus. The sequence continues at coordinate 18,040,215 of OV815290.1, read as the reverse complement.
AAAAATAAAACTTTATTTTCGCTCTCCTGAACAATTAACATTTAGTCCGTTATAGCATTTCAAATTTCCGTGATAGATTATATTGTATTGGAAGATAGCTGACGTAAGCTTTCCTAGTTTTGGGGTTTCTCAATGGTCACTTCTTAGTTCCTAGTTCAACAGATAATTGAAAGCATTTTTACTACAGAAACGCACCCAGGATATTCTTTCGTGGGGGTCCAGTTAAAATAATGAAAATATGATTCACGCATTTATTATTGTTTAAAAAATTAAATTCACTATATTCTACCTACCAGTGGCGGTCCGTGAGTTTTCAGCGGGCTAAAGTGTATACATTAAATTCACTGTATTGCTCCCTACCAGTGGCGGTCAGTGAGTTTTCAGTGGGCTAGAGTGTTAAAATTAAATTCACTGTATTACTTCCTAGAGGGCGCTACTGTACCAAGTTCAACATTAGCTCCGTGTATTTTGTGAAATTAAAAATTAAATCAGTGCCTAAAAACCAGTGCAATAGAATACAACGGACTTATAAACATATGATTTACAACGTATATTGTAGTCACAGTGAAATGATAAGTTGACTGACTATAAATAGTGAATAACCTTAATAGTGAAGCTACCAGCTTTTGTAACTAACGAACAATAACTAACGGAAAACTACTACCAAAAATAACAAAATCCCATTAGGAAGTAACTAAATGTGAATATCAGTGAACCTTTTGTGGTCTATTTACAATTTACAATTAATAGACGAAAATAACCTAAAGTTAACTGTACTACGTTCTACAGGCAGCACACAAAACATGAAACACCATCGATAGATTGCCACACCAACTAATCCAAAAGTAAACCAACAGAGGATACCATTTGGAGGAAATTAATAGTTAATTAATAATTAATAAAAAGGCCACTAGAAGACACTACCAGTACTATAAATAAAATTATACACATTTTAATTAAAAACCATGGAGGAAATTATGAATGCTCTTCGTCACATCCAAAAAGAGTTAGATGAACAAAAACTCACCATACAAAAAAGCGGAGAAAAAGTCCCAGATCAAGTCATACAAAATATAACTAACATTATGGAAGAAAAATTTAGAACATTAGAAGAAAAATATGACAACCTCCAAATAAAAGTAGAAAATCGAGAGAAACTTCTTTATTTCTTGGAAAAACAAGCAAGAAAATAAGTATTGTATTTTTCTGAATAGAAGAGAAGGAGTCATCATACTTTAACTTGGAAAATACTTTGGTTGAATTTATTAAAAACATACTTTGATTTAAACATTGAACGAAGAGACATACATGAAATAAAAAGAATTGGAAGAAAGGGAGAAAGACCTAGACCAATTGTTGTCACTTTTTCTAATGTATGATTTTAATCAAAATCAGCGTGGATGAAATAAAAAAATCGATAAAATGCATGAAGAATGGTAAGGCTGTTGGTTTCGACAATATTGCTGCCGAATACTTTAAAGGAGATAGCCATATTATTCTCACATGGTTGTGCAAACTTTTTAACCAGTGTTTAGAGGAGGGTTACACGCCATTAGATTGGAGAAGGGCTGTAATCATGCCGTTATACAAAGGTAAAGGGTCACGTATGGAATGTGGAAATCATAGAGCTATTAGCCTGCTAAGTTCAGTCGGCAAGCTGTACGGAAGAATATTGATTGAAAGGGTAAGAATGGAAACAAAGGATAAAATATGGGATGTGCAAGGTGCCTTTATGAGTGGAAAGGGATGCATGGACCAGATTTTCTCCTTGCATATGCTTACTGAGAAGTTTCTGGCGAAAAACCAGAAACTTTTCTGCGCCTTTGTAAATCTACAAAAAGCATACGACCGAGTCGACAGGAAAAAGCTATGGAAGGTTTTGTCCAAGTATGGAGTGAATACAAATCTCATACAGGCAATTGCGTCTCTGTACGAGGGAAGCGTTGCGTGTGTTAGGGTGAACGGTGGTTTTACGGGGTGGTTTGACATCACAAAAGGTGTCAAGCAAGGCTGCGTAATGTCACCATGGTTATTCAATCTATACATGGATAATTGTATGCAAGAATTGAAAGAGGTGGGATTGGGTGCGAAATTGAGTAATCTGAAAGTATGTTGCCTGTTGTATGCTGATGATGCGGTGCTGATTTCTAACACTATGGAAGATGTACAGTCTCTCGTATCTAGGATGAACTAAGTATGTATGAAGAAGGAGCTCATGATGAATGTAAGTGAGTCTAAAGTCATGGTGTTTGAAAGGAGAGTACGAAAACAGTATGCAACATAGTTGTGAATGATGAATACTTGGAGCAGGTGGATGAGTTTGTGTATCTGGGTAGTATGTTTACGAGAGATGGGAAGGCTGAAAGAGATATTGAAAGAAGGGTGAATGCCGGTAACTCCATTCATGGTGGACTGAATGCCGTTGGCGCTAATAAAAAACTATCAAAAAAGCGAAGCTAGCAGTCCACAATGGAGTCCTGGTACCTACCCTGATGTATGGCAGTGAGGCATGGAACTGGCAGAGGAAGGATGAAAGTAAACTGAATGCTGTTGAAATGAGATCCCTGAGACGTATGTGTGGTAAAACAATGTATGATCGTGTGAAAAATGTGGATATCCGCAAAGAATGTAAGGCTGATGTAAGCATAATGAGTAAGATTAAGAAAGGGACCCTCAGATGTTTTGGGCATGTAGAGCGAATGAACGAAGGAAGTAGTGTAAGAAAAATATACGACGCGAATGTGAATGGTAGAAGAAGTCGGGGACGCCCGAGGAAGACATGGCACGATCAAGTGAATCAGATACTTGAGTCGGGTCATGTCAAAAGTCAGAATAATAGAAGAGAATGTATGAGACGATGTATGAATGTGAGTGAGGCAAAGAGTGTGTGCCAAGACCGAGTTGTTTGGCGGTCTGCCCTCTCTGCCTACCCCTGCGTTGAAACGGCGTGATGGTTAGTTAGTTAGTTAGTTATGATTGAAAATCGATATATTTAAACAAAAAATTCCGCTGAAACTCACAACGTACTACATAAAAGAAGACTATCCGCGTTAAATATTAAATAAAAGAAAAGAATTACAAGAGCAAATAAAGATTGAGAGAGAAAAAGGAAACACTGCCATAATAAAATACGATAAAATTATAATACTGGACAAAATCGGGAAAACAGCGAATAAGAGAAATCTCTCAATATCCCCTGAAAATATTAATATTCAAGAAAATAAAACAAAAAAGAATAAGTAACAACAGTCTGGCTCGAAAAACAAGGTCACAAGGTCAAATAGTGTCACCGAAGGAGCTGTAGCAATCAGACGTGCTACGTAAACGCGTAAAGAAAACACTGGAATTAACTGTTGATCGTTTATTAGTAGAATTAATAATTCAAAAATATTACACGGAGCGAGACAGTTGTAAATAACGGTACAAGTTGTTTGGCTTGCTATTTTCTGTCGACGGACTGGGTCAAACCATTACTCCGGCTTTTATAATGCCGCGGCGGAGGTAACGGTTTAATAATTCGGCTGGTAATATCGAGAGAATACGATACGTTTCTCGATGGTTCTGACGCCTAATGTACAGGGAATGTAAATGCTCCGGTATTTTCCATAAAGTGCGACAAGATTCCAAATATATCAGCGCAGGTAGGTAGGTATTCTTCGTGTTCCGTTCCCAGTTGTATCATGCGGCGACATCACCGTGCTGCACAGGTACATACCTTAAGTAGGTACGTACCTGAGTGTTGGCTTCACCACAGAGCTAAAAAATCAGGCATATTGAACTTCTTGACAAAAACAAATACAACGAATAAAAACGCATAACAACTAACCTCCTCTCTTCACACCGATACCACAAATAAACAAACTTCAGTAAAAAACACAAAAAATCTTCTAACCCGTCTGGTCACCGTGGAAGATTATTACCAAAACCCTCCAAGGATACAAAACTCAAGCTCAACCTTAAAAACTTCGAAAAATCACACAAAGTTAAGCCGTCAATTATAAATTGAAACATACAACGTCAACACCCTGCCATCATACGGGAAGAATGTTTAAGTCAAATTGACTAACATATTATGGGAATTTCTGTAGTTAGACGACAGGGCAACAAAATAGAAGAACACAACACCTTTATACTTTGCTACAGAAAGGATCAACTGGCATAGACTGGTGCTCCATAGCACAAGACCGACAAAAATGGACATCTTTGGAGGAGGCCTTTACCCTAACCGGGGTTCTTGTTAATTCATAAATAATTTTTAAAACATATACTTTCATATATTTCTAACACAATCTAAGCTAACTTACTAATACAAATCAAATTTGAGTTTATTGTAATTACCATATTATTATTATTATTATTACTTCCTACCAGTGGCGGTCCGTGAGTTTTCGGTGGGCTAGAGTTTTAAAATTAAATTCACTGTATTACTACCTACCAGTGGTGGTACGTGAGTTTTCAGTGAGCTATAGTGTTAAAATTAAATTCACTGTATTACTACCTACCAATGGCGGTTCGTGAGTTTTCAGTGGGCTAGAGTGTTAAGTTTGAAAAATACGACGTCTTTGATGTTGTTTTGTAGCTGAAAAGATTCAAATTTAAATTTTTTCAACGCAGATTTTTCCTGAAAAGCTTCATTCAAAAAATTGAAAAAACCATTTTCAACTAAAACATCAATAACGTCGTATTTTTTAACCTAAGTACTCTAGCTCTCTAAAAACTCTCCGACCTTTACTGGTAGGTTCGTGTGAAAAAGTCAATTTAAATGGTTTAAATACATAATTAGGTTCCAGAATATATATTTTAATACCGCACAAGAGACCCAACAACTGTTAACTCAATCATCTTTTTTCGGTTTTTCGAAAAAACTTAATATTCCAATTTACGAACGAGTTTCATGCTTAATTCATTTAAAATGACAAAATTTCTTTGAAACACAATAAGGGTGAAAACATTTTTATGTAATATTTATTATTGATTCATCAACAGTGTATCTTTTTTAACATTATTTGATAATGAGGACCTCGCTCTACTTTGCCCTCACTGGGTACTTTGCCCTCACTGGGTACTTTGCCCTAACGGGGTACTTTTCCCTCACCGCATACTTTGTCCTTACCGGGAACTTTGCTCTCACCTGTACTTTGCTTTCACTGAGTACTTTGCACTCACTTTGACTCTAAATTTTGTTTTTATATCTTGACATCACATACCAGCGCATCATTCCCTATACCACTGAACTCAGCAAAACGTTTCGTCGCTGCCTAACACGTTAGCAAAGATTAACTTCCCGAGCAGTCAGGAAGTTTGTGTGAAAGTGCAACGTTTATTATATAATATTTAGGGACTGATAACTTTTTAAACCGCTTGCTAACTAACTTTTTTAACACGGATTTTTTTGACCTTCAGGTGTATACTAAAGATTTTAAGTTTTTTTTTTCTGATGTGACAAATTTGGGATATTTTTTTAAGAACATCTCGTGAATTTAAAAAAAATACGACGATTTCTGGAATAGTTAAGGTTTTAGTTTGATATTTCCTAAAATTTCGTAAATGTGATGATATACTTTTATAGGTGAACTATTTTAATATAAAATTTTAAAAAACTTGCGCATTTTTGCGTTTCTTCAGTCCAGTAATTTTTACATAATTTACTTACTGTAGAATTTTAAGTCTTCATAAATATTATTTTTTTGATAGGTTCGGTTTCAAAAGATTTGTTCTTAAGACCTAAGGAGTTATTTGATATAGTAACGAACTCAAAGTGCCAACAGATAGAAAAAACGATTTTCATATTTAAAAAAAAAACTTATAAACCTCACCAATTGCCCTAAATAAGGGTTGGTAAACTCTGTTAAAAGATTGCTGGCGTCAAATTTCGCTTTAAAACGAGATGAACTATTTATTGCTCATCGAATTGGAGCTAGATTTTTGATGGAAAATAAAAAAAAATGGCTTCAGACTCCGATTGGTTTTACATTTTACGAGATTTTCCTTAAAACAGCACGGTATCCTCATCTATGGTATATGACGTCACAAGTCCACATAGAAAAACAATCGTCTAATTATTGCATACTCATGGTGAAATATTGTCAAAAATTGGCCCCTTCAAAAGCCCGAAGTTATCGATCTAATTTCTAGTGTGTGGTTTGGTTTATATATGAGTCAGTCAGTCCGAGTTGTAACTTGAAGCCCGAGTTGTAACTTTCAATATATGATACGTTGATACGTCTTACTTCTATTCACCGCGCTCGTTTTGTATTATTTATTAATAATACAAAACGAGCGCGGTGAATGGAAGTAAAACACATCATTTAATAACGAATGTTAGGAAGAATACTTATTTTATATGGTGAAGGATAATTGTATTTGTCTCATTTGCCGTGCGTCAGTTGCAATACCCAAGCATGGGAACTTGAGAGGCATTATAAAACCATTCACAAAAAACATGAAAAGGATTTCCCGCTACAGAGTGAATTAAGAAAACGTTTGTGATTTGATAATTTGTTTAAAAAAAGAACAAACCTTGTTCATAAGACCAGCCAAACAATCAAAAGCTGGGACAATCGCGTCACTTAAAATATCTCATATACTCGTATTTGCGAAACACAAAAAACTATTTGAAGATGGAATGGTTGTGAAGGAAGAATTTATTGAAGCGGGTGAAACTTTATTTGGAAAATTCCATGTGTTAAACCATCCATAAATCCACGAGTTCCAAGTACAAAAATAGCAGGAAAACCATTTTCATGTTTTAAGTGTAGTATCAATTAAATATCTATATATGTCAATTTAATTGGGTGTAGTATAAATTAAAACCGAGGAATCGCGTGCAGATTAAGTCGTACGATAAAACCAGTTTCATGTTCCGAATGATCTGTTGAAATTCCAGTAGTGGATTAATCTGCTGACGCATTTCGAAGACAATCGTTATAGTATTTAGAGTTAAATTTTATTGCAAACCATTCTTCAAAATTAATAATTCATTGGAAAACCACGCGTAAAACCATACATGATAGTAAAAGTAATTAAAGCAGGGGAGCAACAAGATTCTATCTTAATTTAAAACTAGTTTTGTGATCAGAATGTAAAATTTCAGTTGCGGATTCATCCGCTGACACGTTTTGAAGAAAAACATTCTCTTTTTCGACGTGCAGTTATAAAATTCAAGTTGTAGGCTATTTATATGCTACCAGAATAAAGAAACGCCAATTTCATCTGCGAGTTGTTTTAAATCGCCGCATACAGATTTAAACCAGTTTTGTGTTCTGAATGTAAAAGTCGAGTTGTGGATTCATCTGCTGACACATTTCGAAGAAAAACATAATCTTATTCGAAGTACTATAAAATTATAAGAAGCTCTAAAATTCTAGTTGCAGACTACGTATGTGAAGCCAGAATCAAAGAGAAACCATTTTATATTAAATGAAAAAACACACTTTGTAAAACACCACTTTTTATTGGAATTAATATTTAACAGCCAACCAGGTTTCGCTTAGCTTAAGCTTCATCAGGGCTTATTATATCAACAATATTTTGCTTTATTGGCAGTTCTAGCCGATATAATTTGATCGAAGGAAGCAAACACTTTGTGGTGTGACATTATATATTAAATGAAAAAACACACTTTGTAAAACATCACTTTTTATTGGAATTATATTTAACAGCCAACCAGGTTTCGCTTAGCTCAAGCTTCATCAGGGCTTATTATATCAACAATATTTTGCTTTATTTGCAGTACTAGCCGATATAATTTTATCGAAGGAAGCAAACACTTTGTGGTGTGACATTATATATTAAATGAAAAAAGACACATTTTTTTTGCAAGTTGTTTAATCTATAATATTTAATATTATTTGTGGTGTTTTATCTGCCCACTACCCAATTACACCCTAGGATATCTGTCAAGTTAATTACTTCGGTCAAAACCCGCCCAATTCTGCGTCTCATTCTCCATCAAATTTTACGGTTTCTCACGATTCGGAATATTTTTAACCATTTGAGTTATATTTAATTACCTGTTCAATTAAAGATGTATAATGCTGTTTAGTACAGCTAATTTACGAATTCATTAGGGTTTAGGGAATCAAAATAGTGACAAGTGAAAGTTTAACTCATTTAGAAAAACAATTTAAACTTAGATTTGCAAGAGAGAAACCAATTCAATTTAAAGCTCAACGCTCTGTTCAGAATCAAAAAGGTTACCACAAAAATGAAAGTAATTATGATCCTACATCATAAATCAAAAAATACACAACGTTTGATGGAATTTAATAACAACATAATTAAGGTCATAAATAACGTATTAATTAGTTAAGTACATATGTCTATAAAGATATGTAGTACAAGAGAGCTTTAAGTAGCTTTCTGTAGTTATCAAAGAAAATAAGGGTCCAATTTTCAAGGAGGCTTGTGTGACGTAGGGGAGGAATTTTCCATCCATACTTCACATATGCAAAGCCTTAGGAAAATTTAAATATCGATCAGAGGCAAGAGAAAAGTTAAAAAAAAGTAAGAAGAGGGAGAAGGCGAAACATTACAATTGTCTTGCCGTGGACTAGGAGAGCTATATAAATGAGTTCTACATATCTATACATTTAAGAAAGGCGAGAAGATCAATCATCACAACCTCAGGACTGACTTCAAACAATAGTGACCAGCTCAAGTGTGGGGGCTCCATCGAAGCCAGAGTAAAGTTAGCCTCCCAGAAACTGGGCGTACTGTACAGGGCCCGCAGATACTTTAATAGTACACAACTGCTAACCCTGTACAAATCACAAGTGCGCCTCACGGTTGAATTTGGCAGCCACCTCTGGTCTGGAGCTCCAAAATACCTGAAAAATACCCTCGACTCTGTGCAGAAACGGGCGGTCCGTTTGATAGATTATCCCATCTTAACAGACGGATTGCAATCTTTAGAGCACAGGCGTCGGGTGGGAATGCTATCCTTGTTCTACCGGTATTACAATGGAAGATGCTCCGAGGAACTAGCATAATTGATCCCTTCGGCACCGGCGCATAGTCGGGAAACACGCCAAACGCGTGCCCAACATTTGTACACGGTTGACATTTGCCACATGAGAACGGCTCGTTTCTTCGACTCGTTCTTGTGTTCAACAGCTCGGCTGTGGAATGATTTGCCGGCCTCTGTGTTTCCTCCTTCCTACAACATAGGTCTCTTCAAGACCAATGTTCATTCCTTCCTCTCCTCAAAAAGACCCTCCACACAGCATCCCAGATGACATAGGCCCTGAGGGAAATTATTTTCCTCAGGGCCTCCTGCGTGAAGTTAACGTAAAAAAAAAAAAAAAAAGTTTCATTTTTATGGGTGATTTCTAGTGTGTATAAAAGTTTGTACGAATCCGACAAAAAACTAATTTGGTGTCATCTCTAAAGTTTATACATGTATATATAGTATGTATTTACTAGTTGAATGTTGAGGGTGGGAGGAGCACCAATTGCACTAACCTTATTCAACGTCTTCTGCTTCAAATACAGAATTCACTAGTGCATTTATATTATTTTTAAATAATTTATTATGAAAACACAAATTAATCAAATAAAATTTATTTGCGCACGCCGGGGCTCGATCCGGATCGCAAGTCAAGAGCCTTAACCCTCTACCACGGAGGTGGTCAAGTTCGTTCCTGAGTTCAACTTCTCAGCTGTGGAACAATTTGCAGACACCTGTGCTTTCTACCTCCTACGGCATGATTATTTTCAAGACCCAGGTTTTTTCCTAATTTTTTTTAAAGGCACCCTTAGCACAGCGACCCCAAAGGTCGCGTAGGCTGTGAGGCAAAGTATTTTGTGGAATTATCTGTGGAATCCAGAGGTCGCTGGTTCCTTTCCTGTCCCTCACTTTGTTCTGGTATTACGTTATAGGAGATCTGTGTGTCATGGCGGGGACAATACGGCCGGTCTGTGTCTGCAAACACATAATGAGGTGCTCCGTCGTCTTGGAAGCGGCATTACAGGGATTGCCATATCAGGTGAAGTCACATAGATATAATCTCTCTGCATGTCAAATTATTACACTTTACCTATCAAAGTTACGTATGTTTTTATTTATGAAGTGAAAACTTAAACTCGATAAAACGAAAAATAGCGACACTAAAAAGAGACAAACACATACACCTATGGGATTTAGCCTGCGAGATAATGAGATTTTTTGGTTTCGGTCTCCTCTTTGTGCGGTGTTTCTCAGCCTCCCCACTCTTGTCTAACATGACCGTTGGTCCCCGACAGTTGGCTCCCTGGCAAACTTACATACAATATGCAGTCGGTTTAGGGAAAATATGGTATACCTACATACACAAAATATAACTAAGTGTTCTCGAAGAGGTGTGCGGAGTGGATATACTGCCTAGTAGCGAAAGTGTAAAATATATAGACTGGTCAGTGGTTGAGTGGGCATAGCGCTTGGGTTCCACCCGAGCGTCGCGTGTTCGATAAGTCCTCTATCACAACACAATCAACATTTTCTGCTTTCTGTGGTGGTATTAGGAGATTTTCAAACATTGTTGGGTTATTCGTAACCTGGGAATGTTTGTCTTTCTTCTAAAAAAAAAAAAAAATATATATATATATATATATATATATATATTAATATTAAGGAGGCGGGTGCATGAGAGAATGGTCGAGGGAGTCCCTTTGACTTCTCCGGAAGTACTCTCCCAGAATATCGCCTAGCATCACCAATCCGGGATACGTATTCATACATCTTCCTGGACACACTAACCCTTAGATTACTTCCCACCCCTCATGCCCTTTTCCTTCCTAGAACTTCCTCTCCTCTAAAACACCCTCCACTGGGTGAGGGGAATTATTTTCCTCAGGGCCTCCTGTGTGGAGCTAATGTAATATTTTTTCAAGGAAAAAAACTACTTGTTTATATTCTGCATACACCAGAGAATGAGTACGAAAAATTGACACAGCATATATGTTATTTTGATATCCATATCAACTATTTATTAATGGCATTTTCGATGTCGATTTTAAGTCTGATTGGTAAATGATGCACAAAAAAATATAATTTTATAATAATTATACTTTTGGGGGGCTAACTGTTGGGGAATCAACTGCCAGGGGATCAACTGCCGGGGAATCACCTGTCGAGATTCAATTGTAGGGAGATTAACTGTCGAAGGATTAACTGTCGGGGGATCAACTGTCGGGTCACCTTTCTTAGTGTATAAATGTATAAATAATATTTTTTTTTTTAATAAGAACAACTCTCATTTTATAAGTTTTGAAGATTATTCCCACCAATATCATTGAAGAAGATGCTGAACAACAAATCGGATATCGACACCTTGGCACAGTGGTTAGCTCATATGCCCGGAAAGCGAAATGTCCTGGGTTCGAGTCGCAGAGGTGCAAATATCTTTTTCTGATTTTTCTGTTTCCAGACTTTCGATCGAGTTTCGTTAATATTGTTTTCATTTAATTAAAAAAAAATTTAGCTACAACAACATCAATAATGTCGTATTTTTCTAACCTACCAGTCTAGCTCACTGAAACTCATAGAAATAGGAAAGCACATTTTTTCCAAACAATAGCCAATCATTACATCCAGTCACTATTCTGCTGACCTTGCTACTGGATTATGAAAACATCAAAACAACAGTCAATATACCCTGTCCCTTTATTTAAATTTATGCAAACGATTAGGTAATACAATGTGATGTATTTTCAGGTGTGCGCCTCTCCGGAGAATAGGCGGATAGTGTGCTGCCCCTGGGTACCAGGGCAAGAGACAAGGCTGCAAGCCAGATGCCAGGCAAACACAACTACCCTTAGAGAAGGTACTCCACTTTCATTTCACACAGTTTATTCACCTTCACCTGTTGAGTTGTGTAACCCTGGTGTATCTGTTTGTTTGAAGGTGATATCTGTACGATGGTAGACACAGGAAGAGCTGGAGTGTGCAGTCAATTCGCCAACTGCCATACCGTGAGAGAGGCCGCCTACAAAGGCGTTTCCCCACAAGTAAGCTTCCTCCCTTTACGTAAAGTAAAAAATTATGACAATTGCGGCAATTTTTTTTACCGTTTTAAATAATTACACTTCCAAAGAAAAACATCTTATAAATTTCATAAAAATGGAGCATAAACAAAGGTATGATATTAAAAGAACAATGCTTGAAATTTGAATGTTGCCGGATTGGTCGACATCTAAAGTGATTCGATTCAACTATAACCCGTCTGCTTGGTTCAATATATTCTCACCTCACAAACCGGAAACCGTCACTTTGGATCGAGATTGTAACATATCTATGCAAGATAGTTTTCATATTTCAAAGACAATATGAAACATTATTTCGTTCTCTTTCTGGTTAAAAGAGAAATAAATATTTTTGCATGAGAGGAAGAAAGATATAAACCTTTTAAAATGTAAGGTCGCTCGGGACGTTTTTGGTCTTATGAAAGTATAACGCAATTACGTGTTTTGGGATGTTTGATGATATTTCTAAACAAGCAAGCGGGATAAGATTGCCCTCCCCACCTTGATATTGGCAATTTAGATATACAGATCAGGAAATAAAACAGTGTTTGAAGAAGTTAACCGTCGAAGAATTTATTGCAAAAATAAATGCAACTTAATATTTATAACATTAGTCAAACAGTACCGTAAAACTATTATACAACATATTATTAAAACTTATTACTTACACCATGTCCACATGATGTCAGTATTTAGTCGGGTAGTTTTAGATGGGATCTGATAGGATCCGTAGAGGAAAATTTTTTTTCCTCGATATTGGTAACCAATAAGTCCAGTAGAATTCGCATGAACTGGCACCGTGTGGACAGAGTAGAGTTTTAGTTGACTGTAATAGAATTTATTTTATTTTTAGGGGCGAGGAGCCCCCTCCACTTGCGATTGAGATTTATACAACTGTACACTGACTGTGTGTGCACGAAGGCTAACTAAATCAGAGGTTTTTCGTGAATAAATAATATTGCCCTCTTTCAAACTCTCTGACTCTTTCTTCTAAATCAATAATAATGATTAAGAAACTCTTGGCAAGGATAACCCATAATTGAAATTAAAGGGTTTAGAGATGGAGAGAAGATCAGAAGATTAAAAATTTTTACAGTTAATATAAAGTTTATGAGTAGTAGAGTGATTAACGCATTCCTCCCGGAGTGAGATGTGATCCCGGATTCAATTCAGGGCGGAGATTTAAACTCTTTTTCTGTATCTTTTCTCTCTCAATAACTTTTTTTTGTTTGTTATTAAAATCACAATAATATTGTTTAATTGGAAATTACAATCATAAGGACATTGTTTCATTGGTTATTAAAATCACAATGAAGACTTAGCCCTTTCTGTTTTCAGATTTGCGCTGTGGAGGGCACTTTGCAGATTGTTTGCTGCCCTCTGGTGACTTTAGCTGAAGGTATGATATCCAGAACTTAATCATCATTCTCTCAATAATAATCCCTCATTCTTGTATAATGGTCATGTTGTTCTTGCAGGTGACCGATGCTCCATAGCCGAAACAGGGCGGGTCGGCAAGTGCCTTCGAATATCTAAGTGCCCCATGGCCGTGGAGGCAGCCCTGAAGGGAATAACTCCTCAGGTGAAGTCGCAATCTGATACTCTTATACTAACCACTGCATGGCTCTTAACTTTATTTTTTATTTTATTTCTAACTCACATTGTACCACACTTCATAAAAATTACCACGAAGAAAACAAATATTTATTTAATTTAATTTATTCTTTGTTACATTATTATTCTTAATGTAAAATATTAACATGTTTCAAAACTAACGGTTTCTTCATCGGGTTATAAATATAAGTTTACTTTTTAATGTCTCTTATTTTATTTTCAGATTTGCGCTTTAGATGGCCCTGTCCCTGTTGTTTGCTGCGAAGGCGTTGTTGAAGGTATAGCCATAATTCATTAATCATTATTACAAATAAATACTCGTTACATCGTTGTATTTAATATTTCAAAGACTTAATCATTTCTATTTACGTCTAAAAGTGATCTAAATGAAAATCTAGTCTTTTTCTTCCTCCTTCTCCCTCCATATGGGGGCTCCATCAAACCAGTAAGCCTCTAAAAAACTGGGCGTACTGTGCATGGCCCGCAGATACTTTAATAGTGCCCAACTTCTAACCCTGTGTAAATCACAAGTGCGCCCCACGGTTGAATTTGGCAGCCACCTCTGGTCTGGAGCCCCAAAATACCTGTAAAAAAAACTCTCGAGTGTGTGCAGAAACGGGCAATCCATTTGATAGATTCTCCTAACTTAACAAACAGCTTGCATTTACAGCGCCGGTGTTGGGTGGGAAAATTGTTATTTATTTTTATAAAAATACATTCAGTTTAAGGAAGCTTTAACTGTCCAAATAGGAAGGTCTCCCGTTCTAGGACAGTCAAATTGAAATATTCATATTTGGTAGGTAGGTACATGATGATTCATATAGTATTAAGTAAAGTTAAGCTTCATAATATATAATGCTAGCTTTTTCCCGCGGCTTCGCTCGCATGGTATTAGGGGATTTCCACTCAGCCTCCTCCACCGTCCCTCTCCCCACGCCACTCCCCCCCATCAATCCCCCTCCCCCTCCACCCACCCCTCCCCCCACTCCACTCCCCCATCACCCCCCCCCCCTCCAACCCTCCCCCTTCCCTTCCTTCCCCCCTCTTTCACCCCACTCCACCTCCTCCACCTTCCCTCTCTCCACTCCACTCCCCCCAACAACTTCCTCCCCTCTCCCTCCACCCACCACTCCCCTCGTCACCTACCCTTCCAAATTTCCTTTCCCCACACCACTCCCCCCCATCAACCTCATTCCCCCTACCCCCTACCCCCTACCCCTCCCCACACCCTCCTCCATCCTTCCTCTTTACCCTTCCTTCACTCCCCCCTCTCCCTCCCCTAACCCCCTCCCACCACCCTCCTCCCCCTCCACTTCCCCCCTCCACCAACACCCTCCCAACACACCCTCCCCACTCCCCCCACTCACCTCTCGCATTCCACACATTCATTCCCGATGCATTCAGTTTTCTAACTGCTCGCATGCCACCTATTATAATTTCTTATATAAATTTCATAATGCCAGAACTCAACGGTAGTTTAATACAAAAAAACGAACAAAAAAAAAACAATAATCCAATTTGTTTCAGTCGTCGGGTTTATACATTTCGCATACATACGTATATTTCGGTGATTCATTTTTAAAGATAGTTATTAAGTACGAATTATTATTCTTCTTTTTATATTCTACCAAAATACGTACATACATTTTGGTGATGCATTTTTAGAGATAGTTATTAAGTACGAATTATTATTCTTCTTTCTTTCTACCAAAAAATCCAGTATGGAAGTTTTATACTTAAAAAATGCGATACCTGTCTACCCAATTAAAACAATAATTGTTATGTGATGTCAAAATTTGAGAATGACGTTTTGCAAAACAAAGATTCTTAAATAAAAATTCTATTTTAGAAAATATTTAAATTAGCGAAGTACCTACTTACCTAATAATTTGAATCGATTAAAGAGTTATAGATATCTTATTAATCGTGCCATCTATTGCAATTTTTTCATACAAATTTCGTAATGCCAGAGCTCTAAGCTATAGCCTATATGTTTATATTTTGTAAAGTTT
The DNA here is from genome assembly GCA_929108145.2 of Limnephilus rhombicus. Lineage (NCBI taxonomy): Eukaryota > Metazoa > Arthropoda > Insecta > Trichoptera > Limnephilidae > Limnephilus > Limnephilus rhombicus. The sequence continues at coordinate 18,024,589 of OV815290.1, read as the reverse complement.
CATTAAAATCCATTTAGTAAAGTAGGAATTAGTATTTTCCACGTATTTGAATTTTAACATCAAAGGGATGTCCATAGTAACCTAATAAAAAAAACATTGTTTCCAAGGCGACAATTGGCGTTTGCAATAAATCGATTTTGTTAACGACAGAAAAGGTATGAAAAATAATTTCATAACGCCAGAGATTATTCATAACGCCAGAGCTCACCAATAAATATAGCCTATAGATCTCGCAAATAATGTAGCTTTCTATTAGTGAAAGAATTTTTAAATCTACTCAGTAGTTTTTGCGTGAAAGAGTAACAAACATACATCCATACAAACTTTCACCTTTATAATATTAGTAGGATAGTCGCGTACTAGGTTCTAGAATCAATTAAGCATAAAATATACAAGAAAAGGTGTATTCAAAGTGAGTATACAAGAAAAACAGTATGTAAAAGAAAAACAAAAAGAAAAAAAATTGGAAACAAAAGAAATAACACCTTGATCTAAAAGTTTTAGGACTTTTTTCAGTAAATCAAAAATACAAGTTTATTCCTCAAAATCGATATGGTTCCCTTTGAAGTTCTCCCCGTCAACTGCAACGCACTTACGCCAGCGCTTGATCTAACCCTCGAAACACCGATGGTACTCAATTTTCAGTTTGTCCATCAGAGCCGTTTTCGATTTGTTCATGACATTCCATTGGGTGGTGCAACGCATTCCGCGAAGCGATTTTTTAAGTCGGTTGAACGGGGAAAAGTTGCAGGGAGCTAGATTAGGTGAATTCAAAGGCTGTTGGATAGCATTTGTGTTGTTTTTGGTCAAAAACTCATGGACAAAGATCGCATCTTGCAACGGTGCGTTCTTGTGGTGCAAAATAGATCCCATTTACTTGTAGACTTGTAAAAAATCAAAATCACGCACAAAGGTAGAGGTACTCAGCGTAATTTTTACCAATTCAAGCTATGACGCTGAAATTTAGAGGGAAGTGTCAATGACAGATGATGTGGTAATCTAACATAAAAAATTCCAATCGGATGACTGGCAGCGTCACACGGTGGCCAGTCCTAAAACTTTTAGATCAAGCTATAAAGGCGCTTGTAATAAATAATTATCAGATAGCAATTTTAATAACATTTCTGACTCCGTCCTGCCTAAATCTACAACCATTTTGTTATTTTTGTAAACAAGAAAAGCAGTATACAAGAAAAATAGTGAAGAAAAGGGAAATAAAAATTTTAGAAACAAAAGAAATATATAAGCCGCTCGTAATTATCAGATAACATTTTTAAATAATATTTCTGACTTTGTCCTGCCTAAATCTAGTACTTAACCATTTTGTTCTTTTTGGACCGAAGGGTGACACTTCACACAGCTTTTGAAAATATTTTTTGATAAGCCGCTGGGTTACTTGTTGGAATAGAAAGGTAATTTCTGCCCTTACTTTTGGTTTGATGTTTGTGTTCGACTGTTTTCTTTTTATATTTATTTTTATGAGCATAAATTATGATCTTTTTAATGTTCGAATATCTGAAAGGTGTCTTCATAATAATACGTAAAATAGATTTTTGTGCCTTCAATAGCGGGTTTAATATTATTTTGCAATACCGGGTTTAATAATGCTATCCTTGTGTCTTCAAAAACGAGTTTAATATTGTTTTGGAATACCGGGTTTATGCTATCCTTGTTTCGTCAATAACGGTTTTATTAATGCTATCCTGTTCTAAACGGTATTTTAACCCTTAATTACTCGCATGGGGTCAAGGCATTTTCGGATTAAAAAATGAAGCACTTGGCGCCGCCCGATTCCCCCCGCGCCCTCGCTAGCTTCATAATGCGCGTCTAAGTTTGTATTTTAGTAGCGACCAAGTCACGGGAGTGGAAGGACGCGTCGCTGCGCTCTTGAGCGGTGACCCCGTGCGAGTAATTACCTTATTTTTTTGGATGAGGTAAGTTTTATCGCAAAGTACCAACAAAATGCAAGAAATGTACAAGATTTGTGTGCAATGATCACTCTGAAATATACTGTCAACAGTGTAATAATAGTGATTTGGAGAGTTTCTATAAGATACGAGTTTTAACTATGATCTCAGTTTATCTAAGTACAATTTGTTAATTATTGATAATTATTTTAGTCTAACTTGTTTTTGTATAATTTGTTAGTAATTCATGTTATTACTTATAGATATTACTGAATAAACAAAGCACTTCAATAACAAAATAGTTTCATTTACTTATATATTTCAATATATATTAAAAACTACTCATACTATTTGAGGTCATGAAATATGTTCTGAGGAACTAGCGTCATTGATCCCTTCGGCACCGGTGGATAGTCGGGAAACACGTAAAACGCTTGTTCGACATATGTACACGATCGATATTTGTCACATGAGATGGAGTCGCTTCTTCGACTCGTTCTTGTGTTCAACAGCTCGGCTGTGGAACGATTTGCCGGCCTCTGTGTGTCCTCCTTCCTACAACATGGGTCTCTTATAGACCAATGTTCATGCCTTCTTCTCCCCAAAGAGACTCTCCACACAGCATCTCAGATGACATAGGCCCTGTGGGCAATTATTTTCCTCAGGGCCTCCTGAGTGAAGTTAATGTAAAAAAAATCCACTAAGCGATAGCAAGTTTGGTTGTCTGGTCTACCTCATCAACACAAATTTGTTATAAATTACTATTAACTGTTATTATTAGCACGAAACTACCCTTAAAAACATTCCCCTGACTGTCTGTAGATATAAAAATGAATAACGCTTCGTCTTGCAATATTATTATCGAATTTTATTTGAACGCCAGCGATTCCCACCCGAAACTCTGCTTACAGTATTCAGTATTTTGCCTGAGGGGATTCATTGGTTTATTGCCAAGGTATTTGAAATTCAATATGAATGCACATGCGCGGTTGTTGGATTGCCTAAGATTGAGAAAGAAGCATAAAAAATGAACCGAATGCCCAAAGGGATGACTCGGATTATCCCCCAAGTGGGCGGTAAGTTCTGCGTACTGATAAATGGACTTGTCCGCTGGACAGCCTGGTGGGTAGATTCTTCATCGAGTTGTGTTTTTTGTGAAACTCTGGTGTGACTGTTTGTTTTCAGGAAGTCACTGCACATTAAAGAACACAGAGAAAGCGGGAGTGTGCAAACCATTCGCTAACTGCCAGACAGCGAAGGAGGCTGCCAGCAGAGGCATTTTCCAACAGGTACTGTTCCTTCTTTTATTATGCATCTGTTTTTATTAATATTAACGTGTTTGACTTATGCGCCACTAACACTACCTTCTTTTGCTTACAGAAATGTGACTTAACTGATAGCGAGTCGGAGTTGGTGTGCTGCACGAAGCCTGACTGTCCGCCGCTGCCGAAAAGACTTGTCACTCAACTACCGATTGGCTCCAAGGCCGCCGACTGTGAGTTTCACAACAACTGAACTGAAATGTTCTAATATTTTTACTTTACAACTAGCTGGGTTACCCGGCTTTGCTCAGGACAACATTCCAGAGTGTTCTGAAATGTTCCTCAATGACGTTCCCGATTTTCTATTCTCGAACGTTCCACGATATACTCCGCCACTCATTCGAGAACTTTGTAGAGCTCTATCGAACCTTCTAGAATTTTCCGGAAGACTTTTCTAGAAATTTCAAGAGAGCGTAACTTCCAACCCTTACATCTTCAAAAGCACACCCTTTAGGTAAAAACGGGAAACGTTATCCTGGAGGGGGGATAGCGATCTACCACGCCATATAACTCCCTCGATCGTACCGGGACTCGTTTCTGAGTTTTTGAGGAATGAACGTTTTTATGGATTTTCTTTTGTAATACAGATATATTGATTATTCTCTTGAGACCTCAGTCTAAATCGTAAAAATCTTCTTGTCAACAGCATTTAAGTTTTAAAATAATGAAGATTGCAATCCTATTCAATAATTTCTACCGGATTTTGGTATTGTATAAAGACGTGAGGCTGACAGTGGTAACGAAGCAAAGAGAAACTATCTGTCTATCTACATCTATTTTAAATACTTGAAATATCTTACACTCTGTGTATTACTTAGTCCCATGAATAACTGCAGGCACATGAAACGTGTATTTGTAATGTTTTGTTTCCTCCACAGACTGCATAGAGCTGGCAGAGAAGATTCACCCGTGCCAAGAAACACTCTCCGGTTGGACTCGGGGGAATATGTGTCCTCTACTCACACCAGACTCCAAAATAGAATATCACCACACTCCTATAACAACTGCAGCAGAGGCACCGTATTATGTAAGTTACAGAGATTGGGTAGCTTTATTTAAAACCTAAAATATTATTGAAGAAGAAGATAACAATAATATTCTAAACGAAAATATGAAAGAGAACAAGACACAGAAAACGAGAAAAAAGACAATGGTCGCAACTGGGACTCGAACCCAGACCCAGTGGCGTAGCTAGCATGGGTGGCACTCGGGGCGGAAAACGTGGTGTCACCCCCCCCATTTAAGTTTTCTTTGAGAAATTCAGAACGCAAATTTCGACCTCCTTAAATATAAGAGCATTACTAGCTAGTCAAATGTGTAAACAAAAATTTTGCAATTCTCAAAATTAAAACACTTACCGAATAACAACTTTTTCAATAATCAATAGATAATAATCACCTTTTCTTGTATGAAAGAAATGAGAATGACACGGGTGATAAGCGAGGAATATTTCGGGGGAATCCCTCACAAAGCAATAGTAAGAACAAGGTACGAAAATAAAACAACAAAATTTATTGGGAATCCCGACCGACCGAGCCACGCAGCTACAAATAACAGAGTTCCGAGTGGAGTCTTCAATTCTAATATGCTGCAAAATTCTAAAGAAAATTATTTGCTGGCATGAAAACTTCATTTTAACAACCCATATTTAAGTTAAAACCAGTTTTGTGTTCTGTGTGTAACGATAAAATTTCAATTGTGAAATAGTAAAGGTGTAAGTCCTCAGCTTTAATTATTCATGCACGCAGTACACGAAAATGGTTTTGCTCCGATCTTTGCAGCACATTATCTGCAACTTTCAAATCTTGCACGTGGAACTCGATAGTGGTTTCCTTTGAAATTTTGTTTGTTCTGTTCTCTGTTCATCTGTTGTTTTCTGTTCATCTGCAGACCCATTTTGAAGGAAACCATTCCCGAGTTCCACTATTGCAAGATATTCCCTGTGTAACAAAATATGAAAGTTATAGGCTACATGCTGCAAATACTGGAGGAAAACCATTTTCATGTTATGAGTGTAGTTTTAACTATATCGAGTTACCGAATACAGATTCACTCTTAAATTTAAACCAGTTTTAAAATAATTAATAAGGTTCAATTTTAATTTAAGCCGGTGGACTCTTACCAGATTAATTCTGAAGAAACAAGTCTTGTATTCAGATTTTCAAAAAAATATCCGGATACGGATGCATGCACTGACGCATTTCGAAGGAAACCATTCTCATTTTCCAAGAGCTGTTAAAAAAATCAAGTTGCATACTATGTGGTGCAAAAATCTGAGGAAAACCGTATTAGAGTTCTGGATGCAGGTTTGAACCTGGGGAAACGCACACAGAAAGCAAAAACCAATTTTGTTCTCCAAATGCAGGATAAATTTCGAAACCGTTCTAAAGTTCTGAGTGGAGTCTTCAATTCTAATATGTTGCAAATTTCTGAGGAAAATCATTTGCTGGCATGAAAATATAATTTTAACAACACATTCTTAAGTTAAAACCAGTTTTGTGTTCAGAGTGTGACGATAAAATTTCAGTTGTGAGATAGTAAAGGTGTGAGTCCCCACTGCGTGCATTAATTATTAATGCACGTAGTACACGAAAATGGTTTTACTCCGATCTTTGTAGCACATATTCTTCAACTTTCAAATCTTGCACGTGGAACTCGAAAATGGTTTCTTTTGAAAGTTTCTTTTGTAACTCTGTTCATCTGCGGACCCACTTCGAAGGAAACCATCCCCGAGTTCTACTATTGCAAGATATTCCCCGAATTGCAAGATATGAAAATTTCAGACTATGTGAGGCAAATATCGGAGGAATTGACGACCTCCGTAGTCCAGTGGGTAAGACTCTTGACTCATGATCCGGAGGTCGCGGGTTCGAACCCGGCATGCGCAAAAAAATTTTATTTGATTAATTTGTGTTATTTCACAATTAATTCATTTAAAATAATATATAGTATATTTGCGGCATGTTCCAGAGTGGAAGATAGTATTAGTACCGCCATGGTGTAAGACCACCATTCCGAATTGAAACGTTGCTTGAAAATGGCTTGAGCCGTGTTTGGTGACCAGATCTGAATAGCCAGGTACTTCCCAACCTTCCTCTTCCCCACCTCCTTCCCCTCACCACTACCTTCAGCCTCACAACATACCCCAATTGGGGATGCCATAGTCTCACTGGCTCCAGACGGGAGCAGTTGAGATTGTTGTGCGGTATTTACTGTAAAAAAAAAAAAAGGAAAACCATTTTCAGGTTATGGTTATAGTTTTAATTAAAACGAGCTACCGAATACAGATTCAATCTTAAATTGAAACCAGTTTGAGATGTGCTTAAAATTTGAGTTGTACACCGTGCGCTCCAAAATCCAGAAGAAAACCATTTGCTTGTTCCGTATGTAACTTTTATTCAAGCTTTTGGATTCTCACACAGACTAACTCTTAAGTTAAATCTGGGAAAATGTGAGATTAGTGTAGGCCGGGTCAACGAACAAATCACCGCCAAGACGCCATACTCACGTAACGTAACCAATCAAAAGACTTTTTATTTTTCCAAAATAGGACTAAGGCAAAAATCTGATTTAAGTATTACTAGTTTATCGATTATACTTGTACATATAATTAAATTATTTAAAATATACAGCATCTTTATTTTTAGTAAATCAAACTAGATTTTGAATAATACCCAACCAAATATTGGAAAAAAAATGTTGGTATTATTATTCACAGCGCTAGTAAAGCGATGGTGACCTCTTATCTAAAGAATCGACAACTGATCGAAATCTGAGGGTGCTCTTACATTTGGTAGATGAATTACCTTAGCTTGCGAAACTACTCCAGTGTAAGCAGCTAATCGTTTGGTGTAAATACTGTCGGCAGTTGACTTGGTAATCGGTGTAAATAGCGCTTCGTCAACAAATTCAAAATGAATATTTCGAATTCATAAAAAACGTTTTCTAAAAACCTCCAAATTACTTATAATCCCTTAAGTTTTTATTCATGTACACAAAACATTATGATACAGAAAAAAACATACAGATGATTGACCATTTTTCTTCAATCAATTATCGATCGATTCTGGTGAAATTTTATAAAAGTTTTGCGACTATTAGAAAAGTGAACTATCAAATTCACTTACCTTGTTTTTTTTAAATGATCTTTCAGCATTAATAAAAACGCTAACAGAATAACAACTTTTTCACAAATTCATGCCAGTCAATAGATAACAGTTCACGTCACAAGTTTAAGTTTACGGCAAAGATAACGTTACGAAATTAGAATGACACGAGGAATATTTCAGGGAAATCCCCGACCGAGCAATACTTCGAGCTAAGAACGAAAATAAAAATAAAAAATATTTTTTCGGGAATCCCCACCAAACAAGCCATAGAGCTAAATAACAGTCAGTGTTCGAGCGTAAAATATTTTTTTCGGCAATTTTGCACTTTCGTAAGTTTTTTTCTCCACGTTCGAGTGTCACACGTCTCCACGTTCGAGTGGAATATTTATGGTGGTGATATTTATCTTCGAGTGATAGATATGACCCTACTGGCTTCGGGCAGTTGGCACAAAAACAATAGCCTCAATGGTGGAGGAGTAAAATTTGCATAGGTACATATATAAAATTCTATATATTTATTATAGAATAAAAATGGTTAATTTGCGACCTGTTCCAGAGTTATAAATACACCCAGTATCGCCTTGGTGTCAGAATTGAAATGTTATGTATGAAATGTTTTTAGCCGCATTTTGTGACTACATCTGAGAAGCGATGTACTTTTTGGGATGACTTAGTCTCACTGGTTCCAGATGGTTGGGTGCAGATTGGACTCATGATTAAAATAACACTTTCTTAGAGAATAATATTTGGATGTCGTGTTGTGTTCCCAGGGACAGATTGGATCAGGTCAGAGAGGGAACATTAACTGGCGCGGGGAGCCTGTAAGTCTAGTGAGTGACCAGTGGGTGTTGTGTTCAGCCTGGAAGATTGTATTGCTAGGGTGAGTTTTCCTTTATTTTAAAATTCAACTCATCCTTGAAACAATGACCGCAACGATTAACATAGTGTTAGGTATCAATGTAACGTATGAATGTTAGGGGTCAATGTTAGTTTAGCTTTTACTTTACCTTGAGAGGAGTGCACTTCTCGGCGGATAACGCTCTTAAGTCTTTTGACCGGCTTTTTGACTCTAATGCAAATTATCTCATATAAAGGTGTGAAGTTCCATGCAATTCAGTTCTTCAGGGAATCAACATTTAAATCAAAATATCTTTTAGACTACTAAATATCTCTACTGACTAAAATGTCAATAGTTGAAGAGAATTAATAAAAATAATAATAGTATTTGGCTAATTTATATAGCGCCGTTTTCGCGAAAAATCACCTCAAGGGCGCTGTACAAATTAAATTAAATATGGACATTTTTAACATCAAATAATCAGCTTTTAAACAGCAATCTTTATGCCGCTGGTATGGTACCTAATTTTTTAAATTTATTTTTTTATTTTGAAGTGAAAACAAGAAACAAACAGAGACAAACACATTCATCTATAGGATTTAGCCTGCGAGTGAATGAGAAAGACTAATTGATCTCCTTTTTAATAATAATAATAATAATTTTTGGATGATTTATATAGCGCCGTTTTTGTGAAAAATCACCTCAAGGGCGCTGTACAAACATTTCTAAAATCTAAAAAACTACAAGCTAGGCAAACAATTATAAACAACTTATGGCTAAAAATTGCATACATCGGTTCATTGATCACCGATACGAAAATATATGTACAATATTTTGACCAATGAACGCGATGCTGCCTCAAATTTAATGAAAACAGGACCATACTTACCTGGGAGGTCGCTTGAAATTAACACTGTATATTGTCCATTTAAAGAAATTTAGATAGAGTTCGCACGCAGAGGACATTATTGTGAACACATGTTATTTAATCCTGAAAAATATTTTAATATTAATATGTAATGTATTCTTTGACGAGTGTATTTTGGAAGGTAAAAGCAACATGTAAAGGTGGGTGGTGCAGTAGTACCTATAAGGATTTGATCTTTCTAAATGTGATTCGTCAAGAGACAGATTGATGTGTAAGGAATCGAGTAATTTTAATTCAGTAAGAAAAGTGTGATTAAGACATATCATAGATAATACAAGTATGATACTCTCAAATAGGTATATTTAAATTACGGGTATGAGAGCCCAAAAAGGATGGTTTTTAGTTTGGACCTAAACTCTGTTGGGCTTGTTATGCATCTTAATTCCGGAGGGAGTCTATTCCAAGCCTTAGGCCCAGATACTCCGAAAGCACGATCTCCAAACATAGTATTTGGCTTTCGTTTAGGTTCTATTAGTCTGCCTTTAGCAGATGAAGTTGCTGATCTAAGGGTTGATTGTCTCGGACCGGTATTTTCCGGGACGCATAATTCGGAGATGTAAGGTGGGGCCATTTCGTAGATTGATTTAAAAACCATCCAGCACAATTTGTACTGGATTCTCTCAGGGAACTTGAGCCAGTGAAGGTTACGAAGGTGTTCTGAAATATGCGAATATTTAGAAACCCCAGTTATGAGCCTTGCCGCTGCATTAAACACGGATTGAAGTTTGTCAATTGATATTTTGGAAGACTAGCGTAGATGCCGTTACAGTAATCAAGCCGCGAGACTACGTAAGAGTTAATTAATAGTTTTGTCGCCTCTGTAGGAAGATTTCTTCGAACTGACTTGAGTTGTCTTAGGTGAAAAAAACCGGTGCTTACTGTCCTATTTATTTGACTTTTTAACGAAAAGTCTGAATCTAAATTAACGCCAAGAAGTTTCACTTCAATAGGTTGGCGTACGAATTTGAGAAGTTTTTGAAGAAGTTTTGTGCGGTGCTTCGTAGTCTTTCCCACTTTTATGTACTTACTTTAGTTTTCTCAATGTTTCACTTCTGCAGTGTGTGAACTGCACACAATTTTATTTTATTTTATACTCCATGTTTACAGATTTTATATATTACAACCCTTTTAAATTAATAATTTTAAAATGTTTTATTAAATAATGAAAATCTGAATTGAATTGAATCAGCTGTTTTCCTTTCAAATATAAAGCCATAACAAATATGTTATGCTCGTAAATCTCAGATGATGTAGTTATTATATTAGACGATCAGATTTACATAGAAGGCAATTTATCCACTCTGCAATGTTAATTTAACCTGCACTCCATCTGTTTCAGCTCCAATAATGTTCAGTTTGTCGGATTGGGCGGGACCTTCACACCCCGGTACAATCCAGATGAGATATATGGAGTGATAAAACAAATCACCCACCCACTTTACAACAAAGCTACCTCTGAAGCGTTCAACGACATCGCCCTCCTTCGGCTAGACAGGCAGTAAGCTTTTCATAATCATATAAACTAGTAGCGAGTTTCCAGCATGCTCTGCAATGCCACGTCAATAAAGAAATTCTTTCTCCCTGCGTGTCTTTCCCATTCGCATTCCGCCTCCCGCAAAGCCTACCCCTCCCGCGTTTCCCCTCCACCTTCCCGACTCATCCCTCCCCCATTCCGCAATTCCGTAACCCCTCCCCCTCCCTCCTTCCATACCTGCCGCTAAACTGTACACTCACTTTTCATAAAATTCGTACGCCAACCTATTGAATTTTTTTCTACAAATTACATAACGCCAGAGCTCACCAGTATACATATATAAACCTTCGCGAGCGTGTGCACAACAACTCACCAAAGTTGTATCGCAATCGGATAAATAATAGAAAAAAAATTTCATAGCTCCAGAGGTCTCTATTATATATAGAAACCATCGCGGGCATGTGTACATCAAATCACCAAGGTTTCATCCCAATCGAATGAATGGTTTAGAACCACAAAAGGGACATAAAAAGAAACATTTATTTTTATATGACTGAAAAAATGTAAGGTAAAAATCAAACTTTCAGACCATAATATTATTATGTTTACTAAAACAAGTGAGCTGTCTCTGGAACCTTCAGACCAGCTTTATTTGTCCATTCCATTTTATAAACATTTAAGTACTCGTGTGAATTTTTATTTTATCAATCTCGCGGGAGAGGATTCTAATCTCGGCGTGTGTAAATTTGTTTTTATTTTTTTATTTTTTTTATTTTTTATTTTTTATTTAAGCATATAAAATATAATGTATGTACATTTAGATGATGTAATAATTTGCGTACATGTTCATGTTCAAATATCTTAATTAATACAAATCTTCCATGGAAGCATTAGCTTGTGTCTGGAAGAGTAGTGTACATTTTTAAAATGCTATATTATATCATAAGTTCTAAAATTACAATGTGAATCTAAAAAAAACAATAAGTTGTAAGTTCTGTGTTATGTAATTATAAGTATTTATCAACTATCAAACATTTTTATTATTTGGATAATGTATCTAGAATTATTGTTATTAGTTGTTAAAAACAAAACAAAATTTACCTTATTTGAAGAATGGAGTATCACTAGGAAACTGAGTTATAAGTTATTCTTGAGATTAGATTAGTCGGAAACTTTTTTTTTTTTTTTGAGATTATCTTTAAAATATTTTTTTACAGTGTTTATTTATTGGATTTTATCATTAATTTTTCTAATTTCATCCGGTAGTCGGTTGAAAATAAGTCTTCCTTGATAAGTATAAAAATTTTGTGCGAAGGAAGTGTTTAATTTTGAGCATGAAAAAATATATTTATGTCTTGTACGGTTTTCAGTTATAAATTGATACTTTTCTTTTTCTTTTATAATTTGAATCAATGCATTTCTATTGTACAGATCTTTGAATGAAGGTACTTGGAATTCCTCAAATAATTGATCCGTTGGGTAGTCAGAAGGTTTTTTAATATAATTTTAATTATTAGCCTCTGCACAACTTCAATTGGGGAAAGATTAGTTTTGTATGCGGATCCCCAGCTAATGATAGCATATTGTAAAGTTGATTGAACCAAAGCGTAATATATTAGATATAAGTTTTTTACAGATAAAAAATTTCTGATTCTTAAAAATATATAAATCAATTTTCTAATTTTTTTTACAACTTGACAAATTTGTTCCTTACATTTCAAATTTTTATCGATAATAATTTTGAACATTCTCTTGTTCTCTCTGACTCTCTCAGTTCCCTCCAAAAACTTAAAACCAGTCCTCTTCTTCATCCTGATGATCACTTTGTATGTCTTATTCGAGTATTGATAACCTCCATTCAAAGCTCTGGAAAAACTGTCACTCTGATTTGGATTTCTGGACATGTTGGCATAGTGGGTAACGATATTGCTGATTCCTTGGCAAAACAAGGAGCGTCTAACCCTACCGTTACCCTCGTAAACCATATTCCCCTGTCTGATATTTTTTCCATCATCAAAGAAAGATCCCGCAATGTTTGGACAGAGTATTGGAACATTGCTAGTCAATCCAAGGGTGCCCGCTACGCCTCAATACAAAGGACTATCCCATCAAAACCGTGGTTTCAAAAATTCCCCCATTTTTCCAAAAAAGAAATTTCCTTACTTATTCGTATGAGAATCGGACATTGTTCCGTTCCTTCTCACCTTTATAAAATTCATGTGCTTGACTCCCCAGATTGTACGTTCTGTGGTCTAGATGTGGGAACTTTAGATCACATATTTTTTGATTGTCCCTCTCTAAATAAATATCCTCTCTTCTATCAAGCGTTATCAAAAATTGCCTCTCCTGCATTCAACATTTCATCTCTTCTAAGTCTGAACTCTACTCCAATCCTCCATAAAATTCTGAAATTTGCACATTTAAATAAAATTAATATATAAATTCACCTTTCCTTTCTCTGTAATTATAAATGATGGCCTAGAACACCCTTGAAGGGTGAAAGCCAGAAATAATTGAAAAAAAAAACTCCTAAATATTTGATTGTGTTTGTTGTTGTTAATATTGTGCAGTTTGGGATACAATATTTTTTACTACGTGTTTTGGAATTATCATGGATGATGATGTCAATGTTTTTAAGGGTATCATTTTTGTGTATTGCAAATGGAATTACAAATGTTTTATCACTATTTAGTGATAGTAAATTTACGTCGAAGAAATTCTTAAAAATATTTATGTCTTTGCTGGCTTTAAATGTTACTTTTTCCCAAGTTTTATCGCTAATTATTGGTACCGTATCATCGGCATATGAAGTAATTTGGCCATGTAGTGGTTGAAAAAAAATGTCGTTAACATATATGATGAAAAGGATTGGTCCGATTCCTGTACCTTGCGGGATTCTCAAGTCTGATATTTCTTTATCGCTATTAATTTTATTTATTTTTACGACTTGCGGTCGATTTTTTAGGTAGTTCGAAATCCATTTAATCGCATTGTCTTTTATGCCTACATTGTTCAGTTTTTTTTAGTAGGATCTCATGGGATATACTATCAAAGGCTTTTCTGAGATCAATAAATATACCGGCATATTTTTCACTTTTATCCAATGACTCGTTGATGTATGAGGTTACATTAGCAATAGCATCTTGTGTGCAGAGTGACTTTATAAAACCAAACTGGTTTTTGTGAAGAATTTTATTACTTTCTAGGAAAGTAATCAATTGGTTTTTCACAATTTTTTCAAAAATCTTTCCAATGTTTGAGATTAGACCAATTGGACGATAATTAGTTACTTGTTGTGGATCTTCAGATTTATAAATAGGTGAAATAATTGTATTTTTATAGTTTGTCGGAAATATTCCTTCTGTTAAACTTAAGTTTATCAAATGAGTAATTGGTTTTACCAAATGAATTTTCATGGATTTTAGAAAATGTACTGTAATTAGATGAACCTCCTTTCATGCCTTCTATTATTTTTAAAATTTCACTTTCTGAGGTTTTTTCAAATTTTGATCAATTATTTTGATTGTGTACATTTTCAATGGTTTGTGTTTTCGTGTTAAAAGATTTATTGATATTTTTCGCAAGATTTTTTCCTACATTAGCAAAAAAAGAATTGAAGATGTTTGCACATTGTTTCGGTTGAATATTAGGATCTATGATTTTATTTTCATGTTCAATGAATTTAATTTCTTGTGTTTTTTTAGTGTTATCCATGGCTAAGTTTACTGTTTTCCATATTTGTTTATTGTTATTGTCTGTAGAAAGTATTTTATTTTTGAGTCTTCTTTTTTTTTTTATACAGTTTGTTAATTTATTTTTATTTTTTTTGTAAAAAGTGCATGCTTTTTCATTCAGAGGATTTTTCAATGCTGTTTTATAAAGTTTTTCTTTGTTTCTAATTGATATTATAAGTCCTTGTGTTATCCAAGGCTTTAAAATTCTTAGTTTTGATTTAATGTGGACTGTAGTTTCAGTATTTGAATTTTTTATGTGTTGAGAAAATATATTTTCAAAGTTTTTTTAGCAAGTTTCGGTATCATAACTATTTAACACGTTGTTCCATTGTTCATTTCTTAGTTTGTTGGATAAAATAGTCATATTTGTGTAGGATTTTGTCTTTGTTAGATTAAATTTTTTAGATTTAATTTTATTATCGTAGAGAAGTATGCAAGCATGGTGGTCAGTTATATTCATTTTCCAAACAATTGATTTCATTTTGTCGATATCTTTCATATTTATATTAGTCCATATATGGTCTAAACAAGATGGAGTGTGATTTTTTATTTCTCTCGTATTTTTTTTAATACACGATATGAAGTTAAATTCAGTCATACAATTAATATATTCATTTTTAAAATTATTTTCTACGTTTTCATTAATGTTAATATTGAAGTCTCCTGCAATAAAGCAAAGTTTATTACAAAATTTTGACAGTATGTGTTTAAAGTCATTTATAAATGACGAGATATTCGAACCGTGTGTTCTGTAAACAGCTATTATGTGGTAGTTTGTTTTGTCGAGTTTTAATTGTATTTCAATACAGTTTACTAGATGTATAGGATGTTCAGTTATTTTGACAATACTAAATTTATCTTGAATGACTATGACGAGACCACTATTTTTATTTATGTTTATTTTGGTTGTAACATAATTATATTCTGGTAAATGATAAGTGGGTGATTCGTCATTTGTAAAAGTTCCTGATAATATTATAATGTCAGGTTTTTTATTTAGATTGTTTAATTTTAGAATTAATTCATCCCAATTTCGTTCCATACTTCGTATGTTAATATGAAAAATGAAAATATAACTGATATTCTTTGAGATTATGTCATTACATGAATCGGTGTATACACACTCATATTCTTGTATTTTAAAATTATTTTCTAATTCATTAGCTATGAAGTCATCCATTTAATAAAAATATTAATGTGATATTGATTTCTTTTAAATATAGATAGTATTTTCAAAGTAAAGTGTGACATAGAGTTAGTAATACGAATACAAATTTTATAATGTGTAATTTGTAAGAATATTCCGTTTTTTTTAATGTAAAGATCATAAAATTATTCATTTTTATATCTTTTGGATATTCATATGTACATATATAAGACATTGAGAAAAAAACATGGGATACTTTTAAAAACAATAGGATACTTTTAAAACACATAGGATATTTTTGTAAAAAAACAATAGGATACTTTTAAAACACATAGGATATTTTTGTAAAAAACAATAGGATACTTTTAAAACACATAGGATATTTTTGTAAAAAACAATAGGATACTTTTAAAACACATAGGATATTTTTGTAAAAAACATTGGATACTTTTAAAAACATCTCTTAAATTAATATTAATATTCATTCTTCTATTTTGTAAATGCAAGTAATTTTTTGTAATATTTACAATTGGTTTGAACAATAAAAATATATTTTCTTTTTTTAACACCAATATCGAATGTGTCTTAAGTACAATTTTTAGTATATAGAAACTAGAAAGTATTTGTGAATTTAGTAAGTGTATGTTTAGTTGATAACAATCGGTGATTTGGTGCGTTCTTCGTTTGGTAATGATTTTTAAATAATGAGGATTGTATGCAGTCGATATAATATTTAGGTATACGTAGATAATGCAAATATTGAGCAAACAACATTTTAGACAACATATTGATTTTGACATTATCGTATTGTTGAGTGTAATTGTAGGAGAAAATAAAATAATTTAGGAGAAAAAGTGTTCTTCGAGTTATACATATTAACAACAGTAATAAAAATTATTAACAAAAACTCTCAATATAAAATACATATTTATCTCAGATTTAAAGTTGAAAAAAATATTCATAGAACGACCTTTAACAGTTGTATTTGACATTGTCAAATATTTTCGTAATAATAGTAAGATGTATTTAATGTATGTAGCAATAATATTTATTTTAGTTTGCATGTTAAAATCATTTATGCAGTGTAAATATATAATGCGGGTAATTAGTACGTGAGTAGTTACTTATGTATCATAATTCTACCTACTTTACAAAAAATCGATTTTGTCTTGAGCGATTCTAAGCATTTTAGCACGATATAGACATTTAATGCTGGATGCATTGTCATAACTTAGTTTGTAGTTTTTGTTTTGAAAAGAACAATTATAACGTATAGGATCGGAGTTCTTGTTGGTAAATTGTTGAAAGTTGTGGTTTCCAGAGCAATGGCTGCATGTAGCCGCATTTATTTTATCCAGACATCGGAGCGAAGTGTGACCGAATCGAAGGCAATGGAGACATTGCGTCAATACTTTGCTGTCCTCCACCTTAACCCGCTGGTAGCTGATGTTAACTTTTTGTTTATACAGTAGTAATTGTCTCATACTGCCACTAGTTTCCAGGACACAATTTTTTGAATATTTAGTTTTAAATGTTTTTAACATTTTTAAGGAGTCTAAGTCAGGATTCATTTTTAACATTTCCTCCAGGTCCAGGTTCTGTGCAATTAGGTTTGGTACGATATCATCATCTTGAATATCTTCATGTAGTCCTTTTAGAATGATCCTAGGTTTTCTCTTATTTACTTCTTCAGCTTGGATGTTACGAAGATTTTCGTTAATCTCTTTTGACAATACTAAAGCATCATTTTTTTGGGGGCAGTGTATAATCAGTCTATTTTTGCTTCTTTTTTTAACTCCGTTTACTGCAATTTTCAGTTTTGGAGCAGAATTTTTTTTTTGTGATTATTTTTTCAATGTCTTCTGATGATTTGTTTTTATCATCAGAAGAAATAAAAATTGAAAATTTATTTTATCTTGAGGTTAATTATTTGTTGTTTTGGCTTCGTTACTTACAGGATTACTTCGGTTTCTGTTTTCTAGTCCTTTGGCATATTCTTCAGTTTTCGTTAGCAGTAGGTCTTTTAATTTGATTATTTCTTGTTGGTCCGATATTTTTCCTTTGTTGATTGTATTTTCAAGTTGTAGGAATTGTTTTTCAATCAAATTTTAGATTTTTATTTCTTTGATTTTCTTTTATACATCACTCTTTAACGACTCCAAAATTTCGGTTAGCGACATATTGGAGACCCCACTTATTGCGAGTGCAAAGGGTTAGGGCAAGCAGCACCCAACCCGGAAATAATAATATTACTGTCGCGATACAGCGGTGCAGGGGTACGTTCCGGTTAAGGTTGAAACGTTGACGTTGGTTGTAAGGTTGAAACGTTAAAATTTTATTAGATTAATTTTTATCATTTCAAAATTAATTAAATAAAAATAATTTATATTTACGGCACATTACAGGCCCCCAGTACGGCCCTGGTATACGACCACTATTCAAAAATAAAACGTTACTTGAAATGGCTTTTGCAGTGTTTGATGACCAGATCTGAACTTTCCCATGCCAGGTACTTTCCCATCTTCCACCTAACTATTCCCTTCCCTTCCCCACTGCATTCAGCCTCACAACATACTGCAATTAGGGAAAGGTACCACAGTTTCACTGGCCCCAGACAGTTGGGAGCAGTCCCCGGCCTTGCCCGACCATTACGCAAAGAATTTCCAGATCTAATGTAGACAGTGACCTCCCTATTGTCTTGATGGTCGAATGTGCAAAATTTCATCAATAGATTCTATGGTCACAGACACACTCTTCTTTATATAAATAGATAGATTGATACGTATATCAGAAGAGTGAAAAGTCACAAAGTGTTTCAATTTTGGAAATGGCAATAAAAATTTGTTTGTATTAAAAATATAATATGAGTTTTTAATAATTCTCTAAAAAAACACTTCATATTTTTTAAATGATAACACTTAAATTCAAAGCAGGGGTTCTAGAGTTCATATTGAACTGGAGTTACACACAAAGTCACAACTGAAATTAGAAACTATTATTATTTAAATGTTACAGTCAATAATCCGTGAAAAAATAAAGTAGTCAGATTTATGTATTATTTTGATAATTATTTTTCCTTTTTTATTTGCCAAAAAAAAATTGCTAATATTTCCAATGTCAAATGAACATGTGAAGGGGACACGTACGGAATGTTGACGTGTGTCATGCGTCATGCCGGACCTAAAGGAGTAAAGAATATT
Organism: Limnephilus rhombicus; assembly: GCA_929108145.2. NCBI lineage: Eukaryota > Metazoa > Arthropoda > Insecta > Trichoptera > Limnephilidae > Limnephilus > Limnephilus rhombicus. The sequence goes on along the minus strand of OV815290.1, from coordinate 18,005,930 downwards.
ATTGCATCGTAGGTGATACCCCTCTCAAAATTCTATAATTGTTTTTAACACTAAAAAACTGTAATTTAGCACGTTTCAATTTCAGGGTGACATTCACAAGCAGGATTCTACCAGCCTGTCTCCACACAGGCACCCCTCTTCCCGACAGTGGTTTCATACGCACTGCGCCGGAATATCCATCCAAAACTGTATACAAGGTTAGAACACTTTTCTCTGCATTCATGATGAACATTGAACAATCATGTGATAAGGACAAGATTGACAGCTGTCGCCGGTACTAATTGTTCATTTTTTTTAAAGAGATTTCTAACACTTGCATCGTCTCTCCACAGCGGTAGGCAGACAGGGTGGACCGCCACACAACTCTGTTTAGACACACACTCCTTCTTCACAGGTTTACCACTATAGCCTCTATCTCGGTCGCTGCTGCGTAAATTAAATTCCTTTGTAGGCTGCGCCAATATGATGACGGTGTGCGGTTATATCCTGATATTCTTGACTCCCAATATATGATGGATCCAGATTCCTTGATGATGATCTCAGTACAGGGTGATTGAAAATAATAAGTCGTGGGTAGACTATTTGTAACAGACGTCTCTTGATGCACTTGCCAGATCTTGTTTACGTGAAAAATTGCCGCTGGTCGCCGCACGTGTTCCTTTAAAATATTATTGCCTACCACCTGTTCAGAGAAGAGTAAACAACATGTTGATCACATTTGTACAAATCGATTCTTGTGAAATGTTACATAAAAGACTGCACGTGTTAATCAAAAACCAAGTACTTAGTAACCAAAACGCCTTGCATTATTATTGATGATAAATTCTGCATTTTAAGAGGTAAACAGCAGGTGCGTTTGTTCACCTGGAGAAATCAGGTCAACTTATGCAAGAAAACACTACGTATGTCCAAACCAGTTTATTATTCAAAACAAAGCTTAGCAAACTAATATACCGGACACCTGCCTCGAACACCTGGGATATTCAAGATAAACAACAGGTGCAGAAATGAAAAACATGTTTACGTTTTTCTTCAAAACAGGTGTACGCAAAATTTATTATAAAAACCGTCTGAAAATAAATATTTGATCATTACTCAAAAAGTCTCTGAGTTGTTATTATCTCCCGAAACCGAAGTGACAATCGGAGTTCAGCGACCTATTGTTTATATAATTTGTATGGAACAAGTAAGTGGTCTCATACAAATTGGTCTTTTTCGAGCCAGGATTCCACGTCATCAAATCTTTCTCAGTGAAGATGCCATCACTACGTAGCGGCCGTAAAATCCTGGCCTCAACCGAAACATCACGGCCCTGCCCTGCAAACACAGATGTATCTATAACTCAACAGACCGTCGATCGAGATCTACAGGAGGCTGATGAAGATGACAACATGCAGCAACGAACCCAACAGCAATGAGATATGCAGCTACCACATATACCGCAACGAGATATGCAACAACACACTGAGCAGTTCACACACATGCAGCAACGAACCCAGCCGCAACGAGATATGCAGCTACCAGACATGCAGTAACGAACCCAGCAGAAACGAGATATGCAGCTACCACATATACTGCAAAGAGATATGTAGCAACAAACTGAGCAGCAAAGAGATATGAAGCTAACAGACATGCAGCAACAAACCCAGCAGCAACGAGATATGCAGCTAACAAACATACAGTCACGAGATATGCAGCAACGAACCCAACAGCCACGAAATATGCAGCTACAACATATACCACAACGAGATATGCAGCAACAAACTGAGCAGCAACGAGATATGCAGCCACCAGATATGCAGCAACGAACCCAGCAGCAACGAGATATGCAGCTAACAGACATACAGCCACGAGATATGCAGCAACAAACCCAACAACAAAGAGATATGCAGCTACCACATATACCGCAACGAGATATGCAGCAACAAACTAAGCAAAAGCAACGAGATATGCAGCCACCAGATATGCAGAAACGAAGCCAGCAGCAACAAGATATGCAGCTTCCACACATGCAGCAATAAACTGAGCAGCAACGAGAAATGCAGCAACAAACTTAGCAGCAACAAGATATGCAACTACCAGATATGCAGCAACGAACCCAACAGCAACAAGATATGCAGCTTCCACACGTGCAGCAACGAGACATGCAGTAATAAACTGAGCAGCAACGAGATATGCAGCTTCCACACATGCAGCAACGAGACATGCAGCTAACAGACGTCTAGCAACAAATTGGCGGCAACGTGATATGCAGCTTCCACATATGGAGTAACGAGACATGCAGCAATAAACTAAGCAGCAACGAGATATGCAGCTACCACACATGCGGCAACGAGATATGCAGCTACCACACACGCAGCGACGAGATATGCAGCAATTGACATACAGCAACGAGATACGCAGCTTCCACATGGAGCAACGAGAATTGCAGCAACAAACTGAGCAGCAACGAGATATGCAGCCACCAGATATGCAACAACGAACCCAGCAGCTACATGATATGCAGCTTCCACACATGCAGCAACGCGACATGCAGCAATAAACTGAGAAGCAACGAGATATGCAGCTACCAGATATGCAGCAACGAACCCAACAGCAACAAAATATGCAACTTCCACACATGCGGTAACGAGACATGCAGCTAACAGACCTCTAGCAACAAATTGGTAGCAACGAGATATGCAGCTATCACATGGAGCAACGAGAATTGCAGCAACAAACTGAGCAGCAACGAGTTATGCAACCACCAGATATGCAGCAACAAACCTAGCAGCATCGAGACATGCAACTAACAAACATACAGTCACGAGATATGCAGCATCGAACCCAACAGCAACGAGATATGCAGCTACCACATATACCACAACGAGATATGCAGTAACAAACTGAGCAGCAACGAGATATGCAGCCACCAGATATGCAGCAACAAACCCAGCAGCAACGATATATGCAGCTATCAGAAATACAGCCACGAGATATGCAGCAACAAACCCAACAACAAAGAGATATGCAGCTACCACATATACCGCAACGAGATACGCAGCAACAAACTGAGCAGCAACGAGATATGCAGCCACCAGATATGCAGAAACGAAGCCAGCAGCAACAAGATATGCAGCTTCCACATATGCAGCAATAAACTGAGCAGCAACGAGAAATACAGCAACAAACTGAGTAGCAACGAGATATGCAGCTACCAGATATGCAGCAACGAACCCAACAGCAACAAAATATGCAGCTTCCACACGCAGCAGCGAGACATGCAGCAATAAACTGAGTAGCAACTAAATATACAGCTTCCACACATGTAGCAACGAGACATGCAGCTAACAGACGTCTAGCAACAAATTGGCAGCAACGTGATATGCAGCTTCCACATATGGTGTAACGAGACATGCAGCAATAAACTGAGCAACAACGAGATATGCAGCTACCACACACGCAGCAATAAGATATGCAGCAACAGACATACAGCAACGAGATACGCAGCTACCACATGCAGCAACGAGAAATGCAGCAACAAACTGAGCAGAAACGAATATGCAGCCACCAGATATGCAGCTTCCACATATGCAGCAATAAACTGAGCAGCAACGAGAAATACAGCAACAAACTGAGTAGCAACGAGATATGCAGCTACCAGATATGCATCAACGAACCCAACAGCAACAAAATATGCAGCTTTCACACGCAGCAGCGAGACATGCAGCAATAAACTGAGTAGCAACTAAATATACAGCTTCCACACATGTAGCAACGAGACATGCAGCTAACAGACGTCTAGCAACAAATTGGCAGCAACGTGATATGCAGCTTCCACATATGGTGTAACGAGACATGCAGCAATAAACTGAGCAACAACGAGATATGCAGCTACCACACACGCAGCAATAAGATATGCAGCAACAGACATACAGCAACGAGATACGCAGCTACCACATGCAGCAACGAGAAATGCAGCAACAAACTGAGCAGAAACGAATATGCAGCCACCAGATATGCAGCTTCCACATATGCAGCAATAAACTGAGCAGCAACGAGAAATACAGCAACAAACTGAGTAGCAACGAGATATGCAGCTACCAGATATGCAGCAACGAACCCAACAGCAACAAAATATGCAGCTTTCACACGCAGCAGCGAGACATGCAGCAATAAACTGAGTAGCAACTAAATATACAGCTTCCACACATGTAGCAACGAGACATGCAGCTAACAGACGTCTAGCAACAAATTGGCAGCAACGTGATATGCAGCTTCCACATATGGTGTAACGAGACATGCAGCAATAAACTGAGCAACAACGAGATATGCAGCTACCACACACGCAGCAATAAGATATGCAGCAACAGACATACAGCAACGAGATACGCAGCTACCACATGCAGCAACGAGAAATGCAGCAACAAACTGAGCAGAAACGAAGCCAGCATAGAGATATGCAGCTACCACACACGCAGCGACGAGATATGCAGCAATTGACATACAGCAACGAGATACGCAGCTTCCACATGGAGCAACGAGAATTGCAGCAACAAACTGAGCAGCAACGAGATATGCAGCCACCAGATATGCAACAACGAACCCAGCAGCTACATGATATGCAGCTTCCACACATGCAGCAACGCGACATGCAGCAATAAACTGAGAAGCAACGAATATGCAGCCACCAGATATGCAGCAACGAATCCAGCAGCAACAAGATATGCAGCTTTCACACATGCAGCAACGCGACATGCAGCAATAAACTGAGCAGCAACGAGATATGCAGCTACCAGATATGCAGCAACGAACCCAACAGCAACAAAATGTGCAGCTTCCACATATGCGGGAACGAGACATGCAGTTAACAGACGTCTAGCAACAAATTGGCAGCAACGAGATATGCAGCTATCACATGCAGCAACAAACCAAGCAGCAACAAGATATGCAGCAACGAGATTTGCAGCTAACAAACATACAGTCACGAGATATGCAGCAACGAACCCAACAGCAACGAGATATGCAGCTACCACATATACCACAACGAGATATGCAGCAACAAACTGAGCAACAACGAGATATGCAGCCACCAGATTTGCAGCAACAAAACCTAGCAGCAACGAGATATGTAGCTAACAGACATACAGCCACGAGATATGCAGCAATGAACCCAACAACAAAGTGATATGCAGCTACCACATATACCAGACATGCAGCAACAAACTGAGCAGCAACGAGATATGCAGCCACCAGATATGCAGAAACGAAGCCAGCAGCAACAAGATATGCAGCTTCCACATATGCAGCAATAAACTGAGCAGCAACGAGAAATACAGCAACAAACTGAGTAGCAACGAGATATGCAGCTACCAGATATGCAGCAACGAACCCAACAGCAACAAAATATGCAGCTTCCACACGCAGCAGCGAGACATGCAGCAATAAACTGAGTAGCAACGAAATATACAGCTTCCACGCATGTAGCAACGAGACATGCAGCTAACAGACGTCTAGCAACAAATTGGCAGCAACGTGATATGCAGCTTCCACATATGGTGTAACGAGACATGCAGCAATAAACTGAGCAACAACGAGATATGCAGCTACCACACACGCAGCAACAAGATATGCAGCAACAGACATACAGCAACGAGATACGCAGCTACCACATGCAGCAACGAGAAATGCAGCAACAAACTGAGCAGAAACGAGATATGCAGCCACCAGATATGCAGCAACGAATCCAGCAGCAACAAGATATGCAGCTTTCACACATGCAGCAACGCGACATGCAGCAATAAACTGAGCAGCAACGAGATATGCAGCTACCAGATATGCAGCAACGAACCCAACAGCAACAAAATGTGCAGCTTCCACATATGCGGGAACGAGACATGCAGTTAACAGACGTCTAGCAACAAATTGGCAGCAACGAGATATGCAGCTATCACATGCAGCAACAAACCAAGCAGCAACAAGATATGCAGCAACGAGATTTGCAGCTAACAAACATACAGTCACGAGATTTGCAGCTAACAAACATACAGTCACGAGATATGCAGCAACGAACCCAACAGCAACGAGATATGCAGCTACCACATATACCACAACGAGATATGCAGCAACAAACTGAGCAGCAACGAGATATGCAGCCACCAGATTTGCAGCAACAAAACCTAGCAGCAACGAGATATGTAGCTAACAGACATACAGCCACGAGATATGCAGCAACGAACCCAACAACAAAGTGATATGCAGCTACCACATATACCAGATATGCAGCAACAAACTGAGCAGCAACGAGATATGCAGCCACCAGATATGCAGAAACGAACCATGACCAGGTCATCATTGGCCGCAGGTGGACATGTCATTATCGAAGGTTTCGTGGTATCTCCTTGATCCTCGCTTAAAGATAAAAAGTCTCTTTTTTTTTACAGTGAATACCGCACAAGAATCTCAACTGCTCCCGTCTGGAGCCAGTGAGACTATGGCATCCCCAATTGGGGTATGTTGTGAGGCTGAAGGTAACGGGGAGGGGAAGGAGGTGGTGAAGAGGAAGGTTGGGAAGTACCTGGCTATTCAGATCTGGTTACTAAACACGGCTAAAGCCATTTTCAAGCAACGTTTCAATTCTGAATGGTGGTCTTTCTCTAAATTCGTTAGCTATGTTTTCATCCCCCGTGATGTTGTTGACGCATAGTGGAACTTTGCTCTTGGCTTTCAGCACAGTTGAAGTTTTTTGCCAAAACTTTCTGAAATCTTTGTTATACATAGATGTGGCTATGCTATCCATTCGTGCTTTGTTTTCCGAGTGTTGGCATTTTCGGAGAGCAATTTTAAAAGATTTTTTACTTGTTTTTCTTTCGTCTGCGAAACGGCCTTCCGTGGGCCTTCCGGCTTCAACCCAGCATAGGAATGCATGTCTTGATTTGCGGTACAAAGTGGAGATTTCATTATTCCACCCAGGAACAATGTCATACTTTTTTTTGGTTCCTTTACTTCTGAATGCTTGTATGGCGGAGTTTCTTAGTATCTGCACAATATTACCGTAGAGAGAATCTAGCTCAAGTTTATGAGCCTCATTATCACAGTTATGTCTTTGGAATTTTACGGCATCTGGGAATTTTATTTTAAACAGTAGTTTATTGGCCAGGGCGTTGTTAGTTTTAATATCATTTTCGGACCTTGCCGTCCATTTTAGAAAATCCCTTGGTCGATCCTGTCTGTTGGAAATAACGGGGGTTAGATTTAGATTTATTTCCACAGTTAGTGGGAGATGATCTGACCACGTTGCATTGGCTGTGATTTTTACGCTCCTTACTGCACAATTTGACCCCTGTGTCATAATGCAGTGATCAAGCCATCTGGTGGTTCTATGGGCATCACTTACATAAGTGAATGTATCAGAGCTTAAATGCACAATATCAGTGTATGTATAGTTATTTTCTGTACAGAATTGTGCAAGTTCACGACCAAAAAGTGACCACGTATCCGCATTAAAATCTCCTATAATCATTGAGTTGGAGCTGTTTTGTTCCTCAATAATGGCGTGTATTTTTCCCAGACAGTCTGCAAATTCCGGTAAGTTCTCAGCTGAATTGGTCGGCATATAAACCGTGACTATTAGAAGAGTTCCATTTGCTGACTCCATTTCGATAGCCGTGATTCGAGGATCTCTACAATCAATCAGAATGGCTTTTATTGTATTGCGCCATAAAATTGCAACGCCTCCGTAGGGGCGGCCAATTAATGGGGCGTCTGAGAGGTTCACCGCAGATGTTCCATGACTAAGAAATTCTGGATGTATTGACGACAGATATCCCAAGTCTGTAGGTAACAGCCAGGTTTCCTGTAATGCAATGATGTCATTACAACCACATAATTCATTTATGAAGTGTTCTGTTCGACGAATTGATCTGCAATTGAATGAGATAATTTTTATAGTCTTGGTACTTATGTGATCCATTTTGAATATTATTTTGAATCATTGGTTTGCGTTGTCGGCATTCGGAAAATGTATTTTCTCACAATTGAGAATTTCGGCCATATACTCGCATCCATAAGTTTTTCGTATGTTGACTCAGGAGTCCCAACTTTGAATGCTCGATATTCGCCAGATTTTGTCTGTAGTTCGTAGGCGACCGCATTAATACCACTTTGCTTGAGAAAAGCGATAACATCTTCACAGGTTGTTGTTTTCTCCAGTCTTGTGACGAGAGCATATTTCGTCCTCTGCAAACCTTTGATTTCTGCATTTTCGTTACTGCCCAAAATTATGTTTTTCCTTTTTTTTGGTGGTGGTTGTGGCTTTTTATACGTCTTCTTTTTCATGGATTTCCATTCTGGATTATCTTGATTTTCGTTTTCACTTGAAGGGATGGTGTTGGCGACATCTGCAAATGATTTCGGGTGATTAAATGGTATTTCGGTTATAGGTGGGTCGAGTTTTGGATTTGTCTCCATAGATGGCATTGCGATGCTTTCATCTTCCGTGGATTTGACCTTGGTATGAGGATTTAGCGTTTCGTCAACAGATGGCACGATAATCATGTTATTACATGGTTTTGTTAGTTCATTGACATTAAGTTTGAGACTTTTTATTTCTGATTTTAATAAATTAATTTGTTCCTTAATAGCCAAATTCTTATCGTGGTCTGATTCATCTACATGTGCATCACTTTTAATTATTATTAAGTCTCTTAGGAACGCAGTTGCGTCAATATAATCAAAAGTCACCGGCGGTAGTTTGTTTATGTTTAAAACAGCAAATTTTGATATATTTTTCGGATCAGTTTCTTTAAGAATCGTAATTATGTCACTTAAAATATGTTTTTTCTTACCTTCACCTACTCTCCTGGCAAAGGTTTTTTCCGGTACACATTTACACAGAACGGTTTTTGCGGACTCAATGTCTTCTTCGGTGAATGATTTATCACATATTATGTGCATAGTTTGCAACAACAAACACAGCAACAAATACAACAACAAATACAGCAACAAACTGAGCAGCAACCAGATATGCAGCAACAAACCCAGCAGCAACAAGATATGCAGCAGCATACTGAACAGCAACGAGATATGCAGTCACCATATATGCAGCAACGAACCCAGCAGCAACAAGATATGCAGCTTCCACACATGCAGCAACGAGACATGCAGCAATAAACTGAGCAGCAACGAGATATGCAGCTTCCACACATGCAGCAACGAGACATGCACTTGACAGACGTCTAGCAACAAACTGAGCAGCAACGAGATATGCAGCCACCAGATATGCAGCAACGAACCCAGCAGCAATAAGATATGCAGCTTCCACACATGCAGCAACGAGACATGCAGCAATAAACTGAGCAGCAACGAGATATGCAGCTACCAGATATGCAACAACGAATCCGACAGCAACAAGATATGCAGCTTCCACACATGCAGCTAACAGATGTCTAGCAACATATTGGCAGCAACGAGACATGCAGCAACAAACTGAGCAGCGACGAGATATGCAGCAACCCAGCAGCAACAAGATATGCAGCTTCCACACATGCAACAACGAGACATGCGGCAATAAAATAAGCAGCAGCGAGATATGCAGCAACAAACTGAGCAGCAACAAAATATGCAGCTACCACTCATGCAGCAGCGAGATATGCAGCTACCAGATATGCAGTAATCCGCATATATGAATACTCGATACCCTGTGGCAACCAGCCAGAGAATCCCCGAGCTTGCAGCAATCGGCCCGACCCTTAATGCTAGTCCCGGATATATTGGAAAACCAAGACCGTACTCACACTGGGTGGACACATCGAAACATAGATCCACAGGCCTAGATCACCTCCGCGATAGTAGAAGCACTCCACATTGCCAGAAGCAAGCCCTATCAGAGAGTACAACAGCTGGCCTGCCACGCAAAGTAGATTGCTGACCCACTCGCGGCCCTAAGCGCTGTGACTCCACGCCAAGTTGATCACCAACCTGCCTGAATTAGCAGTCCCATACTAGCCTGAGCCGCGTCCTGCCATCCCATTTTCATGATAAGTTATTCCTTTGTATTGTTTATCCTAGTAATGGAAGTAACTAGCCAGCCTCCTAACTTGTTTGTGACGAGATACGCAACTCGAGTAAAGGCACCAAATAGTCCGCCTTCCAATTTGCTTGCAACGAGATACGCAACTCAAGTAATGGCACCAACTAGCCCGCTTCCCAACTTGCTTGCGACGAGATACACAACTCAAGTAATGGCTACGACTATCCCGCCTCCCAACTTGTTTGCGATGAGATACGCAACTCAAGTAACGGCAGCAACTAGCTCGCCTCCCAATGAGTTTGCAATGAGATACGCTACTCAACCGAAGGCTAGCAAGGCTAATTCATTTTCTAATTTCAATTCCAGCTCTCCTTTGCTGCCATTGCCAGAATAGTGGTGCTCCTCATCACCGCAGCCAAGGCAAGCAAGACCTGCAGTGCCTCTGCCAGAACAGTGGTGCTCCTCATCACCGCAGCCAAGGCGAGCAAGACCTGCCCCAGCAGTCCCACTACCAGAATAGTGGTACTCCTCATCACCTCAGCCAAAGCAAGCAAGTCCTTCCAGAACAGCGGTACTCTCCAATGTCTCCTCAGACGGGGGGAGCCCGTTGCTCCATTAAAAGGGACAAAATTTCATGGAACTGACTCCGAGATGAAAAACGCTTTAGTGGCACTAAAGCCAGGATACAGACGCGCAATTCTCTAGCAATGCCGTGCATCAATTGGCTTTGCTTACCACCAATAATACCTCACAGTCTAAGAAAGGTTAATACGACCCACAAAGAGGCAATCTCTGTCAATGGTGATGAGAATCTTTGACCCGATCAACCCGGCTTTATTTCCTGCCTTACAATTCGGCCCAAAATACTGCTTCAAGTCGTGTGGTGCTCGAACGTGAGCTGTGACAAACCCATTGCCCCTGAACATATCCAGAAGTGGACCGATTGGTTGAACCTGCAAAAAACAAACAAAATCACCATCCCAAGACGCTGCCTCAATTACAAGCCGCACTCATCTCAGCGAGACTCGCCCGAATCATTCCAAAGAAAGCCATGCCCTGATAACCCAAACCCATTTCTGGACAGATTCAACAACCGTATTGTGTTTGCTGCGCACCGATTCACATATTTACTCCACTTTTGTGGCAAACAGACTGGGCGAAATAGATGAGATAACCAACACACATGACTGAAGGTGGGTGCCAACTAAGCTGAACCCCGCCGACCTCGGTACACGAGATCCAAACACCTAACGAACGAACACTAGAAGTGAGGCCACACTACATCGGTCTTATGTCAACCCCAGGGGAGGCGCTTCCTTCCATTGAGCAATTCTCCTCATGGGACAGACTAATCCTTACATTCAGCTCTTAATCTACCACTACCTCAAAAGACAGACCATCCCGGCACAGAGAGAACAGTGTCAGAGGTACGGAGCAATATTTTTGTACTACGCTTGCAGACCACATACAGGAAGATCGCGCGCACCTGCCCCATGTGCTACATATGAAGAAGCAAGCCTTTGCCACCCGTAATAGGAGCATTGCCGCTAAATCGACTGATACACCACACTTGCCCTTTTACACACTGCGGGCTAGACTACTTCGGACCCATAACTATCACAGTTGGCAGACATCAAGAAAAACGCTAAGCCGCTATCTTCACTTGCTTCTCGACACGCGCTGTCCACCAAGAACTTGTTGCTTCTCTAACTGCCGACTCTGCTATTATGGCCATACAACGGACGACATCACAAAGGGGACAGCCCGTAAACATGTACTCAGACAACGGGATTAATTTCAATGGAGTCGAAGCCGAGATGAGAAACGCCTTGAGGTTACTAAGTCAAGAAGTTAAAATGCTTGATGCCATGACCACCCAGGGCATCGAATGGAGATATATACCACCAATGACGGCGCACATGGGAGGAGTATGTAAAATACTGGTGCGGTGGGTGAAATGGGCACTGAACGCCACAATCAAAGAACGAGCACCTAAACAAGAAACTCTTCTGACTGCCCTAATCGAAGCTGAATTCGCAGTGAACATCAGACCACTAACCCATGTAACAATGGATTCTCGCGATGAAGAACCTGACCCCTAACCATTTTCTTCTGAGGTCAGCCGGAAGACGCTCTCACTTGTCCATGTATGGAAAAGATGACGAAGAAATATGTCTCCACCAACAGTGGCGTGTCGGCCAGCGACTGGCGGACAAGTTTTGGAGACAATGGCTTCGAGAATACCTTCCTACCTTAGCGGTCCGACAAAAAGGCACCACCCTATCATACCTATTAAAAGGAATGACTTGGTAATCATTATGGATTCTGCACTACCTCGGAATCACAAGCCTTGCGGCCGCGTCATCGAGACGATAACCCGCGCCGACGGACAAGTCAGAACTATTCGAATCCAGACTAGTTCCGGTGTGTACCTAGGACCAGCCGTCCAAATCGCCGTCATCTTACCGGCTCCTACACATGCCGAATCATCTTACCCTCTTCTCCACAAGGACACATAAAGATACTTGCATCAAGAGTGCATCCAACGAACTAGCTTGGTGCAATCAACAGATTACACCGGGAGGAGAATGTAACAGACGTCTCTTGATGCACTTGCCAGATTTTGTTTACGTGAAAAATTGCCGCTGGTCGCCGCACGTGTTTCTTTAAAATATTATTGCCTACCACCTGTTCAGAGAAGAGTAAACAACATGTTGATCACATTTGTACAAGTCGATTTTTGCGAAATGTTACATAAAATACTGCACGTGTTATTTAAAAACCAAGCATCAAATAACTAAAACGCCTTGCATTATTATTGATGATAAATTCTTCATTTTAGCAGGTTAACAGCAGGTGCGTTCGTCCACCTGGAGAAATCACGTCAACTCACGCAAGAAAACACTACGCATGTCCAAACCAGTTTGTTATTCAAAACAAAGCTTAGCAAACTAATATACCGGACACCTGCCTCGAACACCTGGGATAATCAAGATAAACAACAGGTGGAGAAATGAAAAACTTGTTTACGTTTTTCTTCAAAACAGGTGTACGCAAAATTTAGTATGAAAACCGTCTGAAAATAAATATTTGATTTTATTGTGCTATGCATAAAAATCTTGTCTAAACGTTAGTTTATAAATTAAAAAAATAATAAATATTTGATCATTACCCAAAAAATCTCCCGAGACCGAAGTGACGATTGGAGTCCAGCGCCCTATTGTTTATAGTATTTGTATGGAACAAATAAGTGGTCTCATACACTATTGACGTTTATTCCGAGATTGTAGAATGGTTCCTCTTAGGAAGTCTAACGGTAAAGAGAACCAATGCAATAATCACACCCTTTTATACGTTATTCATGCTGTCTCACTCATAAACGCACGTCTCTTTCATACCTTAAGACAAACGTTCACCACACTTAGTATCGCCCTGGTGAAAGAATGAAGAAGAATGGCTGTTTGGTGACCAGATCTAATTAGTCCGGCACTTTTCCACCTTACTCTTCACCATCTCCTTCCCTTCTCCACTTCCTTGAGCTTCACAACATAACTACATTGGGGATAACATAGTCCCACTGATTCTCAACGGTTAGGAGCAGTTGGGAGACATGAGCTGTATTCACAATAAAAACACATTTCTCTAATACCTCACTTAGTATTTAATACTATAGGGAAAGCAGGTCTACTACTACTATCGTACTGTATCATATATTATAATTTTTTTTAATGTTAACTTTACTTAATACTACATATTACATATACTAATGATCATGTACCTAAATACCTAATGTAAACGAAACCTGTCAATTTGACTGACCTAGAACGGGACACCATCCTAGTTGGACAGTCAAAGCTTCCATAAACTGTGAATGTACTTTTATAACAATAAATAAAAATAAATAAATACCTCTGTAGAAACTTTTTGTATTTGTTTTTATCTAACAATGCAAGGTGTCCAAAAATGGTATTGGGTGTTTGATGGTTAAATAAAATATAAAAATATATAAAGAGTAAAATAGGTTGTTTGTGTTTTATTTGCAAATTATTTTGAAATAATAATGGTGTAAGTGCTCGCCCGCATCGGTCATCGTAGAAATACGGACCGATGATGCCTTTAGCGGATATTGCAAGCCAGACTATGACATTTGGGGTTTGGAGTGGTTGTTAATATTTCTGTTTTGAATTCTCCTCAACCCAGTAGCGACAATTCTGCTTATTAACGTATCCGTTTTAATGAAAAATAGCTTCGCCGCTAAACATAATGTTTTCAAAGTTAGAGAACCTATCTTGGTAAGTAATAATTAGCGTAATCGGTGTCCTTCAGTTCTTGAATCACCTGGATATTAAAGGCTTTGATGTAATTCCTTCTTCAATATTAACTTTAAAAACGATTTTTTTTTTTATATTGAGTGCATGACTTTGTTTGCGAAAGGGTAATGAAGGATTTTTGCCAACCGAAGTCCTTACTTCTTCGATCGTTTTTTCACTCCTAATATACCGCAGGTATATTAGGAATAATAAATAGAGAATCAAGAATAGACAAAAAAAAATCTACCAGAATAAATGCGATGAGATAAACGACGACCTCAAGAGAGGAAATGTAGAAAGAGCTCAAGCGGCGGTGAAAGAATTCTTTGGGATGAGAGTTGGAAAGGGTAATGCAATAGAAGGAGAAGACGGCAAAATACTTTTCGAAAATGACGAAATAGGAGAGAGATGGAAAAGGTAATAGGAGAGAGATGGAAATAATGACTACGAAACATTGATAGAAAGAGAAAATGAGGTAGACGCAGATGCTTTGGGAGATCCAATCACTAGAGAAGAGTTTGACCTCGCACTGAAAAATCTCAAAAACGGGAAAGCACCTGGAATCGATGACGTTCCGGCTGAACTAATTAAGCCAGCTGTAAAAGGAACTATAGATGCCCTGTTTAAAATGATACAGACAATGTTTAAGACTGGAAAGATACCAGAGGATTTCGGGAAATGCCTAATTGTCGCATTACCAAAGAAGGCGGGCACGACGAAATGTGAACAACATAGAACTCTTAGCCTAATATCCCAAGCCTCAAAAATCTTGACTAATATCGTTCTAAAAAGAATCGAATCAAAAATAGAGAACATCCTTTCCGGAGACCAGTTTGGCTTTAGAAGAGGTGTAGGAACCAGAGAAGCAATATTGTCACTACGAATACTACTTGAAAAAAGAATAAAAATAAACCAAAACACATTCATCGCATTCATAGACCCGGAGAAGGCTTTCGACAAAGTTGAATGGAAAAGACTCTTCGAGATTCTGAAGAAAATTGACATCAAATATAGAGATAGACGAATAATCCAGGCGCTATACAAGAATAAGGCCGCTATAATTAGATGTGATAATGATGCAAAAGAAGCCAGTATAAGACAAGGGATGAGACAGGGATGCTCTCTGTCACCTGTTCTTTTTAACGCTTATATACAAAGTGCGATTGATGACTTGAGAAAGAGAATGAAAAGGTGTAAAGATACACGGGCAAAAGGTGGATATGATAAGGTTTGCTGACGATATTGCTATGGTTGCTGAAAGCGAAGAAGAACTGCAAGAGGCCTTAACAATCATGCAAAGCATTCTTCAAAACAATTACAACATGAAGATAAATAAAGATAAAACAAAGCTGCTGACTGTAGGCCGAACGCAACATCAGATGAGAGTAGAGATGTCATTGGAGGAGACCCACCACTTTCCAACGGCGTTATAAGGAAACATATGGTTTCCTCCTTCACCGCACACGTCAAGACTCTACTTTTTTTGAACGAAGCTACAGTAGAGATGTTAGGAGTTCCACTAAAGAACACCAAGGAGTTTGTCTACCTCGGGAGCAAAATAGCATGGGACGGTCGGTCTAAGAGCGAGGTCTACAGCCGTATACACCAGGCTAGGCTTGCATTCAATAAAAGGTCGAAAATAATAGAATCGAATAATATAGACCTAAAACTGAGAATACTCCTCATCAAGACCTATATATGGAGTATCTTGATGTACGGCTGCGAAACATGGTGCCTATCCGAAAGAGATAAACGGAGACTAGAGGCTTTTGAGATGTGGTCCTATAGAAGACTATTAGGAATTTCCTGGAGAGACCACATCACAAATGAGGAGGTTCTCCAAAGAATCGAAGGAGGAAGGCACCTGATCAGGACCTTGTCCGAAAGGCGCGAAAGATGGATCGGCCATGTAATAAGACAAGAAGGCCTCTTGCATGCCATAATGGAGGGTATGACCGAGGGGACAAACGCTAGGGGACGCCCACGCCGAGAGTACCTGGAGGACCTGCTGGTGGACGTGCGCTGCTCATCATATGCAGACTTCAAAAGAGCCACACAAGACAGGGAAGAGTGGAAGAAACGTATAGATGAAATTGCTGCAAACCAATCCCACGATTGAAACCAGAGAGAGAGAGTGGTGAATTAAAGCTACACTCAGAACATGAAAATGGTTTTTCTTTAATTCTGTCGGCAATTAGATTCTGAACATAAAACTAGTTTCCATTAAATCTGTACGAGGTAAATTAAAACTACACTCAAAACATGAAAAGGGTTTTTCTTTGAATCTGCCGGCATTTACATTCTGAACACAAAACTGGTTTTAATTAAATCTGTTTGTGGTGAATTAAAACTACACTCAGAACATCGGGGCGGAGGAAAATTTCGCCGCCCCCTTATTTGGGTACTTCAAGCTGAAACGAGTACATGTACGTATAAGACAAGAAGGCCTCTTGCATGCCATAATGGAGGGTATAACCGAGGGGACAAACGCTAGGGGACGCCCACGCCGAGAGTACCTGGAGGACCTGCTGGTGGACGTGCGCTGCTCATCATATGCAGACTTTAAAAGAGCCGCACAAGACAGGGAAGAGTGGAAGAAACGTATAGATGAAATTGATGCAAACCAATCCCACGATTGAAACCAGAGAGAGAGATACCGCAGGTGACCCGTATTTTGAATTGGCGTTGATCCGGTATTTTTGAACATCGGAATCCATTTTCTAATGTTCTCATCACTTGCTGCATTGCGAGAATGATATTCCGCACAATAACCAAAAAAAGTGAAAGCCGCGAAAAAGGGCGTAAATAAATAAATAAATAAACAAAACACTCAGCGCTGAATATAGAATCACCATTTCGGAAATAGACTCGCACGCAAAAAGCACTATGCGTCCCCGGGTACGACCTCATTGCTACTTAATCTCTACGAACGACGAATACTTAAGCTCGACGCTCTCAATATCCCGCATCCCCGCACCGCTCCTTTATGACGTCACAAACAAAACAAAACCCCGCTACAGTTCTTGGACACCCAGTATTAACATTGATTTGCTCTTCATGTATTTGTTGCAAAAGGTAATGGCGCATTTGTTCTCACTGGATAAAACCATCTACGTTTTTCAACATTTCAGACAACAATGTACAGAGTATCTCAGTGCGACAGTGTATTTCCCGCTGGCAGCAGGCGTCACCCTACCGGCTTAAAACCTGACCTGGAGATATGCAGCCGCCCAGTCGTCACAACTGGGAATTGTCTGGTATGTAACGCTGGGATGCATTGTAAACAAAGCTTATTGTAATACGGATTTTTATTATTGTTACTGGAAAACATTGATATTTTTCTTCTTCTTGTGCCTTGTCCGTTCAACGGACGTTGGCTATCATGTTGGCTATGTGGACTTTGTTTACTGCGGCCCGGAACAGCTCTACTATAGACTGGCCAAACCACTGTCTCAGCTTTTACATCCACGAGGTTCTCCTTCTTCCAGGGCCCCTTCTTCTACGATATTACAGGAAATTTAATAATAATAAAATAAGCAAAGCTGCCGAAGATAGCTGACATGTTACATTCATTATTTACGTGCGCCGTAGAATAAAGAATATAAAAAAATACCGGGTGGGCAGGATTCGTGATCCAAAAGTTTGACCATTCTTGGCTTAAAATATGATTATTGTTTTTTTCAGAAAAGTCATACCCAGCCTCACTATAAAACCTCTTGAATATTTTATTCAATTTAGAAACGACCGTGTATGTAAAAACCTTACTAACTAAAACAAGACAAAAAAATAGTTCATAGAAACATCTATACATACACTGCTTATCCAGCTAAAGAGGGTTGTTTACCTGTTATGTACACTGTTTTTTAAAAATAATTCATAATCGAATTTTGAAATTTTTCCAAGGTATTTTAAATGACCTATATCAAGGGTGAGGAACTTGCGGCCTGCGAGGCTTTTCGGTGCGGCCCGCGAGCACTTTTGGTGCATCGCACGGTGGACGGAATTAAGAAAAAACACGAATTAATTCTTAGATGACTAAATATTAATGCATTTTTTTAAACTTATTAATGAAATATAACTATTTTGAGGTAAAAATTATTAATTTACTCTTGCGTAGAAGTTTACAATAACAAATTAATTCATTTAAAATATATACAAATATCTAGGCAAATAAAATATATTCATTTTAAATATTACATATTACATTATTTTCACATCTTCTATGAACACAAAAAGACGGGCAATAATTAGGTACACACATATTTTAATCGAAAAATGGTTGAAAATCTCAGTGCTAAAGGTGTCTTCGTTATCGTTTGAATCTAAATCATCACTCAGATTTCCAGAACAAATGGACGAATTTTTAGTAGACCAACACTTTAGTAGGTTAACAGAACCTTTTTTTAGGAAGTGGTCGCAAACTGCAAATTAATTTCTAATTATCTCGGGATTTTCTTTTTTAAATTGTAATCTGATTGGTCTGCAGTACCTTGTAGATGAAAGCCGTGGGTTGTGCCAAATAAATAGTCTTGCTTCTTGAGTTTCCTTCGCTGTAGAGCTGAAGAGGCATCAACGACGTTGTAGAGAGATTAGGGTCATTATTAAATTTTCTATCACTATACCTTTGCTTGTAGTGACTGTAACTACCATAACTATCACAACCCCATTCGTGCATTAGTACAAACTCATTTCTGCTACTAACTGGATTTCATCACGACTGCGAGACTCTAACAGATCCTGCACTTTTTTATTTCTTGATCTAAAACCACTTTTTTCAAATAATTTTATTGGTCTACCTAAAGATTTGGGGACAACTATCATTTCTTGCAACCACTCTTAATTATTATGTTTTTCAAACTTCACAATAGAAACTCCGGCTTTTTCTCTATTTTTCATTGATTGTAGTGATAAAAACATTATAGTTTTGTAAAAAAAAAATAATGATAAAATAAAAATATAAAAATAATAATAATATAAAAATAATAATATATAAATCACCAATAAACTCCTCAAAACAATTCATCTTTTCCTAACCATAAGAAACATATACAAACTAAAACAAATGAAAACAATATATTTTGCACTCTGCCAATCTATTATAGAATATGGAATCATTGTTTGGGGAGGAGCAACAAACTCAGCTATTGCTCATATGGAAACCACACAGAGAACCATCTTAAAGATTATACTAAAAAAACACAGAATGACTGACACAGACCAAATATTCAACATGTTCGACGGACTTGATATACGACAATTATACATAAAAACACTTCTTAACTATATCTTTGACCAAAAACACAAACTCCAACAAACACAAACCATTAATAGACCAGTTAGACAAGCATACATACAAAACTTAAAAACACCGACGATAAACACAAGCTTTGGACAAAGACACCACAAATACCAGGCAATAAAAGCATTCAACCATCTTTCACTCGATTTAAAAAAAGAAGAAAACAAAAAACTTTTCACACTCAAAATTAAAAGATGGATTAAAGACCAAAAAAGACAACTTTACAAAAAAATCACAACATAAAAAAAAAAAAAACACATAGACATAAACACCATTGCAATACTCACTAATATATAAAACCTTTTAATTTCACTATCGGTTTATATGTATCTATCCTATTTATATAGTTTTATTCTATTGTTTTATTTTAGTGTTATTTTACTCTATTTTGTTTTGCTCTATTTTCTTTCTTTCAATTCTAATATGTTATTGTTGAGTCTCTTTTTTCTTTAGTTTTTATTTTATATGTATCTTAAATAAAAAAATAAAAATCATATCAAACTGTAAAATGAGGTCCTCAGCACGGGTAAAGCACCCAGTGAGGCCCACATTAAATATGTAACACACATTTATAAATCAGGTGAATCAAATAAAAAAATAAAAATAAAAATAAAAAAATGTGGGGCTTAAACTGTTCGAACCTGCTACTATGTGGTATTTTTGTGGCATTTAATATACCCCGTACATTTAATAACTCGAATAATTATCTCCGGGGAATGCAAATAGGCCTTCCTAAAAATAATAAAATTGTGTAAGGAAGGACAAAAGATGATCACAATTTATATATGACATATAAGGTGAAACTTTTGTCTATAATATGTTTATACTTATAAATGGGAACAAACAATGTTTTTTTGTTTCGAAATGCTAATTGAAATAAGCATTTAACAGTAAAAAAAAATGGTGGAACATTAGATATTAGTTCAAATTTCACACATATGTGATATTGATATATAATTAAGTAAATTAAATAGAAAATTCCCCGAAGAACGTCAGATATAATAAACTTTTTTACGTATATCTAAACGTCACTCAATACACAATATCAAATTTACGACACACTTTGCGGCCTTACCGAACTTCCGTCAAGCGCTTTTGACATATTTAAATAAACACATACAGCCTTACTAAAAAAAACCACAGCGCGACCGATAAACTGTGTTGCTGCCGCAACATGAATAAAACAAAAATACACTAAAACACGAAATATTACTAATAAGATTTGTTCTTAAAATGTATTTTAAATCTGGCAACAATGTAATATTTTATAGTGTACATAATAAATTGTTTGTTTTCCTTCATAACCGCGATGAAACCACAAAAAGCATTTGGCTCCGTGGATGTGTGTGTAATATTACTTAAATATGATTGTAATTTATAATAATATGACTAATTCACTCTTATATTCATATACTTAATATGTTTACCGTGTTTTTTGTGGTTTTTCATAAGCTTTAGTCATGTTATAATATCAACAAAAGTTCTTTGAAAATTGAAATGTCAAACTACTTTAAATGATACATGAAAATTCAAATTTCACAAAATTTTCACAAAAATTCTCTAAATGGATAAGTTTTAAAACCGCTATATCTCTTTGAAAATAATAAATATATTATGATTTTTTTACTTTTTAATTACTCACCACACTTCAAATAACATTGTATGAAATTAAAGGCTACTTTGTAAAAACTATGAAGTCATTAAGCCCCAGCATTCCGCATTTCTTCCGTTTATTATCATGTTTCTCTTAAACACTTTTAAACACCACAGCACGGCCGATAACCTGTGTTGCTGCAGCAACATGAATAAAACAAAAATACACAAAAACACGATAACATTACTAATAAGAATTGTTCTTAAAATGTATTTTAAATCTGTCAACAATGTAATTTTTTATAGTTTACATAATAAATTGTTTCTTTTCCTACAGAACCGCTAGGTGGCGGCACCTGCGCATTCGTCGTTCACGCTCATTGACGCTGAAAACGCGAAAAAAAATCGCTCCCCGGATGTGTGTGTAATATTACTTAAATGTGACTGTAATTTCTATAAATATGACTAATTCACTCTAATATTCATTTAATTATTATATTTACCGTGTTTTTGTGACTTTTAATATGTTTTAGTCAAGTTATTAAAACAATAATCGTGCTTTGAAAATTGAGTTGTCAAAAAGTATTTCATATAATACGTGAAAATTCAAATTAACATTTAAAGGATTTTACTTTGTGAGAATTTCGTAAAAGTGGTGTTTTTTTAAATATTAATATCTAATACATATGTTCTTAAACGTATCAAAGAAACAAAAGTCTTTAGAGATCCAAGAAATCTGTTATAAACGCCAGTATTGTTTTAAGGTTATTATTTTGGCAATAAAAAAAACTTTGAAATTTTTAAAATTATTTTTTTATTGTATGCACGAGGAAAAAGTGAGGTGACAGTTTCGTTCCAAATTTATTATATAAAAGGACTGTATTTTTTTAATTTTGTTTTTTTATAAATTTCTTTACACTTAAAAAATGTTTGAGTTAGAATTTTTTTCCATTATTTTTCGCGTTTGAATCTTAAAATATGGCAGTTTTTTAAAACTAAAGTGTATTTAAAATTCACCAAACTCAAAGCTAATTTTAGCTTGTTTTCATAAATGGTATTTGTTTTTACAACACCTTCAAAAATAAGAAATATATAGAACATTCAAAATATTTTGGAAAAATTCCAAATTTCGTTCAGACATCATTAATAAAACAGATATAAACTACCCTCTCAGGCTGTGAAAACCATGGTGTATTTTTTTCTATGAACAATTTTTTAATTAGTAATGTTTTCACATCCGCGGCCGTTCGTCAATTGAATAAAATTTTCACTGGGTTAAAAAAAATATATTTTTTTTTTTGAAGATAATATCTACACATTTGTAGAGCCGAAACAGAAACTTTTAGAAATTCCCTTGATAGAAAAAAAAATCGGAATTATTTTTTAATGTTTCGAAAATTTATGAAAAGACATTTTGTTCTGTTTTGGGTGTAAAAAAAATTTCACAGTGCACGTATATGCAACGTAAGCATTTGTCGTGAGATTTTTGCTCTATTTAAAACGAGTCGTGTTTTGTTGAACATTTTCACAATTTTCGCTTAACTACTATTGTTTTTAATATTAGCGCTTCCTCTAACATTCGTATTTAAATATCTCCCCTTCTTCTTTTTTAATGTTTAATACTGGACTTTAAACTGAAGTTAAACTCTTTAGTAAAATCAGTTGGGCCATTTTGTGGTGTTTTATGTGGAAACAAATTAAATTATTTTATAACGTTATCAATAAATTGGTTTTCACTTTGGCATATATTTGTGCAGGGTTTTTAAGGATTTATTTTGGAGATTGGTGTGTAAAATTCATACAAAATTCCACCCCTCAGAAGAGTGTTCAAAAACCAATTTAATAATAACATTAATTTATAGTCTGCAAATTTGAAATGTGTTCACCTTATTACTTTATTTATTCTCAGGACTGGTTTGCCGGTGCCCCGTTGATTCTACCTAACAGCCACAGGGTGGCATGCACCCACTTACTGGTGGGGTTGTTATCCACGGTGATCCTTTCACCCTGCGCAAATACCTACACCCGCATATCTACCTACATCTCCTGGATAGAGGGTATCGTTTGGCCTGAAAGCGGTGTTGTCTAGGACCTTGTATTAGATTTATATTTTTTTAATTAATACTTTTTTCTTACATGTACAATGATATACATACACAATGATATTCATAGATAAAATAACACAATGGGGAGAAAAAATTAATATAATTTACAAACAAAAAATTTAATTCGTGTATAAAGCGTATTCACACTGTCCGGAATCTCGTATACAAGCGGGAAACTGGTCTGCGTCACATAAAGAATACAAAACATCTTTATTTTTCGATAATATTATTATCGAGCTCTACAAGTATTTTAGAATGTATTTTTATTGCAGCTGTTCCGGTTTTCAAGACCATTTTCAGTGAGTTTGGTCTTGAAAACCGAAACAGCTGTAACAAAAATACATGCTAAAATACTTGCGGATTTCGATAATAACACTATCAAAATGAATTATAATTAAATTTAAAAAATATATTAAAATTAAAATGTAGTTTTATGAATTTAACACAAAAACCATTAATAATTCTTTTTTCATTTGAGTCGATGGTTTTCATTTTTTATTTTAAATATTACTTCAAACATTTTGAAATAACCCATTAAGGGATGTAGAGACCTTCACAGATGATTTTTATAATTGTTAACTGACACACCTATTGTTAAAATTAATATCGAAGACCAAACATTACATGTAAATTCTGGCCTTGAAAAAATATCTAAGTATTTCAATCAATTGACAAACCAGATGACAAACCAGATGACATACATGAAGATAAAATAACAATTAACAACCTTTCAATTTTTAAACCGACTACAGAAAAAAATATTGAAAACATAATACAATCACTAAAAAATGGTGCTGCGCCGGGATACGACGGTATAACTACATAAATTTTGAAAAAATACTGCAATTTCCTAACCAAACCGATTACGCATATATTTAATGTAAGCACTAAATGTGGAATATTCCCGTCAAACTATAAAAAAGCCATTATAATCCCAGTATATAAATCCGGAGATTCAAAAGAAGTAAACAATTACCGGCCAATATCCTTATTTTCCAATATTGCAAAAGTATACGAAAAAGTAATAAAAAAAACAATTGTTGATTATATAGATAACCAAAAATGTATTAACCCTAGTCAATACGGTTTCAGAGATAAACTTAGCACCTTATTGGATAACCAACACCTCTGTCATAGGTCACCCCAAGTGGTTCGCTACGTTTGGTGATTTAGCAGGGGTGCCCGGGTTCATGGGGTGAGGTTTGTCTAGGTCTTGGAGGCGGATGACCAGGACATACTGAACCCCAGATTCCTACCCACTCCTTAAACCCTTTTCCTTCCCAGAACTCTCCTCTCCTCCCTTTCCTTAAAAACAACCCTCCACACAGCATCCTCAAAGATGACATGTGTCCTGAGGGAAATTTTTTTCCTCAGGGCCTCCTGTGTGGAGTTCATGTAAAAAAAAAAAAAAAAATGCACACAAGACGCAATTGCAGAATTAACTAAGCTTATTTACAAAACATTAGATAGAGGTAAAAAATGCTTAAGTGTTTTCATTGACCTCCGTTAAGCTTTTGATAGTGTCTCACATTCAAAATTAATTAATAAACTTAATAATATAGGAATAACTGGCAAAGCTAAATCATGGTTAAAAAGTTATTTCCATCAAAGAACTCAACAGGTAAAAGTAAACAACGAACTAAGTGAAATAGAAAATATAGATTTTGGAATTCCACAAGGAACTGTATTGGGACCTTTACTTTTCATATTGTATGTAAATAAACTTTTTGAACTCCCAATCATTGGAAACATTATATCTTACGCAGATGATACAGTCATTACTATTGAAGGAAATTCTTGGAATGAGGTCGAAGTATTAGCTAACAATGCAATTAATATCCTAAAACTATGATTCGACGAAAACTTATTGACACTAAATGTCGAAAAAACCCATTTTATACCTTATAGCCTAACAGGGAATATCTCAAATATAAAGGTAAACATAAAAATTCACGAAAAAAATTGCCTTCTTAGGATCGCACTCTGTAACTCAAACTGTATACACATTAGTAGTAAAGAAGAAATAAAATATCTTGGAAGAATTGTCGATAATAAAATCAAATGGAAAAGTCAAATAAATTCCACAGTAGACAGAATGAGAAAACTGATCTATATATTTTTTAGACTTAAAAATACGGTAACATTAAAAATACAAAAAGATATTTATTACGCACTTGCGCACTCTGTACTACAATATGGAATCATAGCTTGGGGGGGGGGGTGCATATAAATTATCCCTACTTCCACTGGAAACAATTAAAAAAATATTAATAAAAATCATCTTAAAAAAGCCCTATTACTACCCAACAATAAATGTTTTCCAAGATTTCCCGGTTCCCCCACTAACAAAAATTTATGACAAAATTGCACTCCTACAATTACATAAAGATTTCTTTAATAAAAGTACTATACCACAATTAAATATTAGTAAAAGAATCATATCTGTTGGAGGATTAACCGTACCATTATTACGAACTACAACAGCACAACATCACTATACATTCAAGGGTTTAAAATTATTCAATAAATTACCCCTAGATATACGATCGGATGAAAACTACGACACATATAAAAAAAATTAAACTGAAATACTCTAGTACCACCTCATAACTTTAATTATTATTTAAAAATATGTTTTGCTTTATCAACTTTGAATCATTTGTAAACTTACCAATAATTTTATTACATGTATCGTATTTTCTATAAAATTACTATTAGTTTTTGTAATAATAATTTATATACTTAGATGTAAAAGTATTTAGTTGTCCTCTCCTAAACACAATCAACTACTTTATTAGGAGAGCGATTGAAATATTGTTATTATATAATGTTGTAAAAAAAAAATTCTCCAACATTAGACCCAACTTAGCAAACAATATTTTAGACAGAAAAAGCGTCTCAGAGGAAGATCTTGCAAATAATAATCCTATCGATAATCTGAGCTATAACCAGTGTCACTTCACTCCCACTACTGAACTAGAAATTATAGGATTAATAGCATCTCTTAAAAACAGTAACTCCACGGGAATTGATCATATCTCGACAAAAATAATCAAACACATTCATAATTACATCGCATCCCCTCTTGAACACATAACCAACTTAAGCTTCAAACTGGCATTTTTCCTAACTCCCTAAAACAGGCCACATTAATTCCAATCTTTAAAGCGGGAGACAAATTATTTGTAAATAACTACCGACCGATATCCTTACTAAGCAAAATAACTTGGTTAAAATTAATGTTTATTAAGTAGGTACTTGTTCTATGGGCAAATACTTCTAGGCAAGTACCTACCTAATTTTATTATTTTCTTTCTGTTCCATTATTCGAATTAGTTCTGTAGAAGACAACAAAGGAAGGTAGCTTCTATGTCTTACGTAAAAAATGTGTTCCAACAAGCAGATCACAATATAAATCCTATAAAAAATCAGGATTATGTAAATAAAAGAATAATAAATTACGACCAAATAAACAAACACAATACAAGCGTTTGATTTACAAAAGTGAGTACTACAGAAAACCTCCACCTGAAATCAAACAAGAGCGTAAAAAGTGCCATATGGTCCTTCGTGAAGCCAGTTGAAAACCAGCTGATCCAGCCAGAAGTCCGGTCGTACATCATTATTATTCATCATTACATATTCCTAAGGTATTAAGGCATAATAATATAAATTGTAAAATCACGCGAAGAATTCGCCACCAAGAGCCACTCTTTTTGCGTGATATTATAATCAAACAAGATAAATATTGTCAACATAATAATATAATTTAACCAGTAGGTAGATTCCAAATAATTCACTCTACGATTACCACTGATTATTATAAATAATATAATTTATTTTATTGTAATCTATTTATTATTCGCTCCAGCAAAGGTGGTACAAACAAAAGGTAATTTTAAATAATTTAATGTGTATGTTTGTGTAAAAAATTCTGCATTATGCCACAACATTAAAATCACTGGTGAAGAAGCGCGATGAATTGAAAGCACAATTAACACGGTTTAAGAATTACCTACTAAGTGATTCAGTTGATGTAATAGAAACGGAAACAAGATTGGATGAGGTACACACACTGTTAAATCGCTTTAAGAATATACAATCTCAGATCGAAGAGTTTGATAGTAACTCAGATGAAGCAGATAGCCAACTTGAGTGTTTTGAATTGCAATATTATCAAGTAGTGACGTTAGCAAAAAAATCCATAAAAAGCATTAAAAAAATTGATGATACTAACAATATTAAAATCCAATTACCTACGTTTTCGCTCCCAGAATTTAGTGGTGATTACTCGAAATGGTTATCTTTTAAGGATACTTTCATCACGATAGTGGGTAATAATAAATCTTTAGATAATTTTCAGAAACATTACTATTTGCGTGACTGTTTAAAAGGAAAGGTATCAGAAATATTAAACGCACTTGAAATTACCCAAGACAATTTCGAAATAACTTGACAGGTTTTATTAAATAGATTTGAAAATAGGCGTGTAATAGCTAATCAACATTTAAATTCATTGTTTAAGCTCAAGGAATTAAAACAGGAAAGTCACGTCGCCTTGAGAAGTTTATTAGATCAAACACAATAACATTTGAATTCATTGAAAAACATAGGTCTACACACGGAGTATTGGAATGTAATAATAATTTATATTTTGGTCAACAAATTAGATTCCAATGCCCGGATCTATTGGGAACAATATCCAGCTAAAGAAAAAATACCGACATTGCAAGAATTTTTAAAATGTTTAATAGATCGGGTGACAGTCTTGGAAGCATCGGAAGCAACATGTTCCAAAGCCAAACCTGTATTCGCGCATCATAAACCGTCAAGTTACAAAAAGGAATCTTCAGTTTCATTATTGTCGTAAATGCAAATTGTTTGTAAGGAAAATCATAAGATTTATTTCTGTAAACAGTTTTTGAAACCAACATGAACGGTTTGAGAAAATCAAGCAATTACAAGCTTGCGTCAAGTGTTTAAATGTAGGTCATTCAACTAAAGAATGCAGGAGTAAGAATAATTGTAGAACTTGCAATAAAGCAGGACACAACACGTTACTCCATATTTTCCCAAAAGAGGATCAAAACACTGAGAATGGCGTGGATCAAGTACCAGTCTCAAACCATTCCACCTTTGGAGAAGCAGATAAAACAATTTTGTTATCAACGGCAATGGTGAACGTAAAGGACAGTAATGGAATTATTCATTCAGCGAGAGTATTGTTGGATAATGGTTCTCAGGTGAATTTCATAACTGAACGATTTTCTAAAAAAGTAAACATAAATTACAAGTCATTAAATACGCCGGTCTCTGGGTTACATAATAATATAACAAATATAAAGAAGAAACTCTCGTTTGAATTGTCATCAATAAACTCTAATTACAAAAAACTTGTTACTTGCTTGGTATTACAAGAAATCACCAGCAAGTTACCGCAGACCTCTTTTTCAAAAAGGGTGGCAAACATACCACCAGGATTGAAATTGGCCGATCCTGAATTTTCCACTTCCGGTCATGTGGATATATTACTCGGCTCCGAACTATTTTGGAAAATGCTGACCACTGATCAATTGAGATTAGGAACAACTGGACCTACGCTGCAACGCATTGAACTTGGATGGATATTATCCGGCCCAATTAGAACGTGCGCTACAAAAAAAGAGCAAGAATCATCCTTATGTCACTTATCTTTAAATATGATTCACAATCAAATTAAAAGATTTTGGAAACAGGAGAAATTGGTGTCCATAAAGCACCAACATTATGAAGAAAAGGCATGTGAAGAGAGCTTCACGTCCACCCAAAAAAGGAATGAAAATGGGCGTTTTGAAGTAAACTTACCATTCCGACCTTGTATAGATCAAATAGGTACTTCCTTACCTATGGCAGAATAAAGATATTTAAACTTGGAAAAGAAATTATCTTGTAATATGGATTTGAAACTTAAATACATTAAATTCATGGAAGAATATGAAAACTTAGGTCATACGACAAAATTTGAATCAGTTTCAAATGAAGAAAAATCTTACTATTTACCTCACCATGCAATCAAAAAGGAAACCAGCAGCATTACCAACCTAAGAGTGGTGTTCGACGGCTCCGCAAAAACCTCCAGCGGGATATCAATAAACGACGCGTTAATGGTTGGTCCAATAATACAAAATGATTTATACACCCATTTGTTGAATTTTAGAAAATATCAAGTGTCATTGACGGCTGACATTGAAAAAATGTACAGGCAGATCAACATTAGAGAGGAAGACCGCTTCTTCCAAAAAATACTTTGGCGAGCATCTCCAGAAGAGGAAATGGGCCATTTCATGTTAAATACGATAACTTATGGCATGGGACCGTCATCTTTCTTAGCCACGCGTTGCTTGAACCAGCTGAGTATGGAAAACGCACACTTATATCCTGAAACTAGTCTCATTTTAGAGAAAGATTTTTACATGGATGATTTAATTACAGGTGGAGACGATGTCGAATCCTGTAATTTGTTAAAAGAACAGTTAATCTCCATTATGAATTCGGCCGGTATGAACTTAAGAAAATGGCGGTCTAATTCTTCTGATTTGTCATCGGTGGCCGGTCAGGCCACTGATATGGTAATTTTGGACAAACCAGAAGGAGAGAAAATTCTAGGCTTAGCTTGGAATTGCGAAAAAGATAGTTTTTTATATCACGTGGAACTCTACCGTCACATCCTATTTATAACAAATGGAATATTTTGTCACTGATTGCTAGTATTTTCGATCCATTAGGTTTCCTAGGACCAGTAACAGTGAATGCTAAACTTATTATGCAGAAATTATGGCAAGAAAAGATATCTTGGGATGAAGAAATACCTATAGAAATTCTGAAGCTTTAGAAAAATATTTAGAAGATTTAAAAGGTGTAAATTCTTTTCAAATACCTAGAAAAATTATATGTAATCAAACTGTAAATATACAATTGCACGGATTTTGTGACGCATCCCAAAAAGCATACGCTGCTTGCGTATATATACTATCTACAGACCAATCAGGAAAACGGCATTCTCAATTAATCACAGCTAAATCAAGAGTAGCTCCATTAAAAACTATTTCTTTGCCTAAATTGGAATTTTGTGGTGCTGTTCTGTTAACATAAGTTGTTGAAAAAGTAAAGGAATCCCTACTTATACCTTTGGATAAAACATTTTATTGGTGTGATTCCACTATAACTCTATGCTGGATAGGAAATCAACCAGCGCGATGGAATACATTCGTTGCAAACAGAGTTGCAGAAATACAGGAAAGAAGCGAAACCAGTCAATGGAAGCATGTCAACTCCGAAGATAACGCTGCGGATATTTTATCAAGAGGAACCAGTGCTAAAAGTCTATTTTCTTCAGAAATCTGGTGGAGAGGTCCTAATTGGTTAACTCAAGATGAAGTAACTTGGCCGAACTATAAGGAAATTTGCATCGATCCACCAGAATTAAAAACCAAAATAAATTTAACCGTCAGTATGAACAAAGATTGGGAATTGTTTTATCGTTTTTCTTCTCTCACGCGTTTACAAAGAGTAACTGCTTAGGTATACCCTACGTTTCATTAATAATACAAGAAAAACACATACATTTAGCGGACAACTTTCAACAATAGAATTAAACAAGTCTATCTATCAATTTGGCACAAGGGTTCAAACAGTGGGTTATTGTTCAGTAAATTTTCAAACTTTTCTTTGAGTTTACTAGGAAATAGCTTTGGCAACGAGGAATTCACAAGGCGAATTTTCATCATACCCTGAATAAATCCATTCAACGCCAATCCATGAGTTTCAAGCGTTTTTATACTTGCATGTTTGTAGGCAAAATGAGTGCTAATCACAGCTAGGTTTTTTTTATACTAACATCGTCAATTTTAAGATGGTACGAGAGATTTTTCAATATTTAATGATTTTTGCGCGTTTTCGAAGTCGCCTACGTCCATAACCGTACAAACAAAAGAAAAATTATACCAAAAGATTGATAGTTACATTTACGTTCTATCCCTAGAAATATAATTAAATATTAACAAAAAATATTTTTCATACTTTATTACTGTTTGAAAAATAGTTGTTTTCAACAAATCTCAATCGACCTACAAATATTTTTCTTATGTTGTCGTACGCATAAAGGAAAAAAAAATATAAAAAATATTTTTAGATAGAAAACATCTCAACGTATGCCGCTTCATTTTTTTAATTTTTTAATTAAAGAGCCTTTTTAGCTAAATTACGATGTGATATTATTAAAAAAACTGCATAAATCAGTCAACTTTAGAATCGTTTTAATGTACCAAAAAACAGGTTAGTTAATAAAATAAAAATATCATCCAATAAAACAGTATTTTAAGAATCTCAATTTAAAAATAAATATAATAAAATCCAATGATTTATTTGGTTTGCATCAATTTTCGTATCATATATTTAGAGCAGATCTCAATTATTGTTTCAGTGCCTGGACAAGCCCCAAGACGGAAGGTTGTCTGTCACGCTACTTTAAATAATTTAAGTAAAAGCTGAATCACCCAAAAGATCAGTCATTTACTAGACCTGAATACATTGTCGGAATTATTAAATGGCCCTTTTTACAATTTCTTCTTTAATTTACTCTCTACTCAAATCGCACGGGCGAGCTGTGTCGGCGCTGTTCAGGGATATTCAAAGTTAACATAATATTATATGTTTATGATAATTAAATAATGTTTTTGATAATTAAATAAATGTATATGATAATTAAATAAATGTTTCCGACATTTAAATAAGAACAAATAATATGAAATGCGAAATATCTATTCGATGGCAAATAACTATTTTTGAAAAATCTTAATGAAATTTTATAAAATTATTCACATAAAATTAATCACTTATACCTACCTTAGTTTTATTCACGTTTACATATCTTTATTTATAATATATTTTTTTCATTTCTAGTTTTGTTATTTTCGATAAGGCTCTCGACTGACGTTCCGGAGGTCACGGATTCAAATTAAGCATGCGCAAGTAAATTTTATTTGATTGGTTTGTGTTATTTCACAATTTGATCATTTAAAAATATTATAAGGATTTGCGGTACGTTCCAGATTGAAAGATAGTTTCAGTATCGCCCTAGTAAAAGACCACCATTCAGAATTAAAACTTTGCTTTAAATGGCTTTAGCCGTGTTTGGTGACTAGATGTGAATAATCAAGCTATCTGATCTGACAGTAACCATGTAGCAACTTAAACTTTTTTTCCAATTTAACCTTAAAAATTTAGTCTTCAAACTCTATTTACTCGAAAACTAAGGTTTTTTGGTTTGAGTTTTATATATAAACATGTATATACCCAGCTGAGTAGTCGACCAACCCTTCACCCCTCCTCCAACTGTACAACACCTACCATTTTTTTATGTTTTTGTAGAAAAAAAACATCAAAGATGTCACCGGAGACCGAAATTTCATTTTCATTTTTTACTCCATATAATGTCAGGAATCACTGGTTAAAGTAAGTCAAGTAATTAACATCCTGTATATGTGCAGTCCTAGTGCTGCATATATACATTATCCATTTTACCCTTAAATCGACTAAAATCAAACTAACCGTACAATGTACTTAAATGAAAACTATTAATTCTTGTTTATTATTTTCTTTTTAATAACTTTTTACTTAACACTACGTACTTTTATTTAAAAAAATTTTGTATTTAGTAATTTTATTTAAATAACTACTCGAAACTATTATTTCTGTATTGATTATTACCACTTTTTGATAATTTTTACAACGTGCTTACAATTTATACCTACTATAATTGTTTAATAACCACTTGATTTCACTGAACTTAACTGGTTTAAATTATATTCACTATTTAATGTACAATTACTTTACACACAATTGTATGCTTCCTAAATAAACATAAATAAATAAAATAAAATATATGTATTGTATAAATATATGTACTGTAAATATATGTAAAATATTGTATAAATATATGTACTGCATATATACCTACAGGGTTTTAAGGGACGTACTTGACTTACTTTAACCATTGATTCCTGACATTATTTGGAGTAAAAAATGTAAATGAAATTTTTAGTCTACAGTGACATCTTTGATTTTTTTTTCTACAAAAAACATAAAAAAATTTTAGGTGTTGGACAGTTAGAGATGGGGTGAGGGGTTGGTCGGCTACTCGGCTGGGTGACCAGTGATGACATGTGGAAAAAAATTTGATTTTGAGGAAAAAAGTTTTGAAAAAAAAAGTCGCCGGAGACCAAAATTTCATTTACATTTTTTATTCCAAATAATGTCACAAATAACTGGTTAAAATACGTCAAGTACGCCTAATAATACCCTGAATATGTAATATTGTATTATACTCGTAATATAGGTATGCACATTTTGTAGTAATAAAAATTCTTGGTGCATAATTCCACAAGCAAATGCTTTTAATGGAGGAAAAGTAACACTGTAACATGTTCCATTTTTTAAGATAATAAAATTATTAAAAAAAATTATTAAAATTATAATCGTCTAATCAACCGTTATTATCAATTTTGTTAAGTTTTCAAATAAAACAATGACAACAAGAGGTTTTTTTCTTTGCGATGATATTAATAACAAAAATAATTATCGATTCATTAAAGTAACGTTTACCTTTTGTGTTGAAAAAGTAATAATTTACATTGGAAAAATTATCATTTTTTTCACTTTCTGCAAAATTTTAAATAAAACTGCTTTTATACCCCTGATATCACCAAATGCTCGCTGACCAAAATTACATACGAGTTTCATGGTAAAGTCGACGCCCTAGAGCTTGACGGGAGGAGGAAATCGGGGAATTAGATTACAAGTAGCGTTGTGAAATTATGTACAACTTTAAAACACAATACCGAAGTTAAAATATCTAAAAACTACACGGGCGACATTACGACGAAACAGCAAACTAATTTCACCAAATTTGAAAATACTTAAAGGACTGCTAGGCTCTTAATATTAGCAGGCGAAGAGGAGGCGGCCTCCGGCCGTCGCGTCGGAGCGATAAGTTCGCTAGCCGCGCGCTTAGCTATCTGACATTTATACTGTCACTATGTGAGGCATCTGAACGATGAACCAGATCGAGCGTAAATATGCAAGATCTCAATTTGTTTGCTAAAATATGCAACTACCGCTGAAAAGGGTCTAAATATTAAAAATTTGCATTTGTATTTAATCCGGACTTTATTAATAATATTCTAAATAATATATAATATAATAATATATAATTTTATAACAACAGTGTTAATCTCAAGAGACCTCCTCCAGGTAAGTTTAGTCCTGTATATTATCTGCCTGTACAGAATATAAATAACTAATATTATATGCTATACAAACAAATATTATTTTGCTTTGTAAACTCTTCTATCTAAATGTTAGTATTACTATCTAATAGACTCTTTTATAATTACCGTGACGTTTCACGGTTACGGTACCATAACGGCAAAAAAGGCGATAAACATACATACGTTCCTTATCGTTTTAATTCTTCAGCTCTTTCTGACACCTTAAATGATAGTGAGGCAAAATATGAGATACACAAAATACCTGTGTCTGTTTCTTCCAAAGTATTATTTTTTTCCCTTGGAGGAACGTATAACGGCGACGGGAATTGCGTTTCATTTTCTTCAAGTGTATGGAAGATTTTTAATTCTCATCACAATAGTGTGTTGAGAGGGAATAACCCGACAAAATCGGAAATATGTCATTTTTAAATCAATTTGGGAGGCGGGAATGGGTGCCGCCGCCCCGGGAACCTTTATTGGCTAACCAACACCTCCGCCATAGGTCGCCCCAAGTGGTTCGCTACGTTTGGTGATTTAGCAGGGGTGCCCGGGGTCATGGGGTGAGGTTTGTCTAGGTCTTGGAGGCGGATGACCAGGACACACTGAACCCCAGATTCCTACCCACCCCTTAAACCCTTTTCCTTCCCAGAACTCTCCTCTCCTTCCTTTCTTTAAAAAAAAACTCTCCACACAGCATCCTCAAAGATGACATACGCCCTGAGGGAAATTATTTTCCTCAGGGCCTTCTGTGTGGAGCTCATGTAAAAAAAAAAAATTTAGACCTATTTTAGAATATAAATTGATTTCGAAAGACTGTTCTTTTATCTAGTAAAGCTATGTTTTAAATTTTGAGAAATCAAGTTTATTTTTACTACAAAAAGGTTTTACCGTAGGTCGTTGGCAGATCTGTTAAATTTTCAAAAAAAATTTTTGAAAAACCCAATAAACATATTTTCAGTCCTTTTTGTTGTTATTTCATTTATTTCGTTTATTCTTTTGGAGTGCAAAAATAATAATATTTTTATTGTCGTTATTGCGTCGATTTCCTTTTATAGTAATTAGCCCCCAAGCAACGATTTGAAAAACAGCTGCTTGTAACGGCCGCGTGCAAAACCGTTTATCTCGCCCACATATTTGTACTCCACAGTTGAACGAACGTCAACCCTTTGGATGCCGAGCCTTTAAATGTTTTCTTAACTAATTAAAAACTACAATAATTGGTTTAAAACTGTTATTTGTAATGGCTCGACAAAATTTTAGATCTCTTAGCGGCACAGTTTTTTTCTACCACAAATAACGGTTTTTTTTTAAGATTCCTGCATAAGATTACGAACGGAACTAAGTACAGAACAGATTTTTTGTTTGTTTTTTTATTTTCTTATTGGGATATTTTATATATTAATTTATGTGCATGGTTATTTTTCAATTAAGTTATATTTTATTTGTTTACAGAAAAGCGATTAACAGTTGTGTAGTTAAAACTTATTAAATGTTATGTAGTTTTCTCTTTCCACACTCATCTCTAATGCATTTTTTTTAACCTATTTTTGTATTGATTTTGTTCAAGTCATAATGCTATATTTTGCAAGTCTTTATATAATTTCTTTATTGGGTATGTACTAAGCACATGAAAATGTAAAATGTGTTATTATGTCATTAAAATTAATTTAAAAGGAAAATAAGTTCAATACTGAACCCTGAAGAACACTTGCTGAGTTTTCCATTAGTTCCAATAATGACTACACAAGTTTTTACACATTTTATCCCTTGGATATTTTTTCCTCCTAATAACTAATAAACTAAGAGCGACGCCTTCTGAAAGACTGGTTTCAATGGACCGAGTGTACTTTAATAGAGATCTGCTTTTCGAATATTTACTTTCCCAAGAATCACAACTATATTTATGGCCTTTTCACAAAAGTCATTATTCCGTAAAATCTGTTATTAAAATTTTAAAAAAAATTTCAAAATTCTTTTTCAACGCCTATTATTTCCAGTAGTTTCTGATTTTATACACAATAATAGGTTGAAGATTCAAGCATATGTAACAGTATAAGCCTTAATAATAAAAATTACAATTGAATGTATTATGAACAAATGAATATAATGAACAAGTACATCAATAGTTTCATGTATACAAGGTATTACAGAATTACATAAAAGTATTTTCCATTTCCTTCGAAAATGAATTCCAATTAGGAATCCAAGGGCTACGGTAGGGCATCAATATAAATCATCAGTATCTAATAGCCATTTCTTTAGATTATATTTGACTTTAGCAGTAAAAACGTTATTATTTTTAATTTTCGTAGGTATTTTATTAAATATTTTGAGTACAATATAGTTTAAGATTCTTTCACCATATTTATTGGTACATTTCGGAACCACCAATCCTTCATTTTGAGTGAATTTTGTATTATATTTAT
This sequence comes from Limnephilus rhombicus, assembly GCA_929108145.2. NCBI lineage: Eukaryota > Metazoa > Arthropoda > Insecta > Trichoptera > Limnephilidae > Limnephilus > Limnephilus rhombicus. The sequence goes on along the minus strand of OV815290.1, from coordinate 17,968,882 downwards.
GGAAAACTCTTTCCCTATCCACGAAATCAGACAATATAAGATGATGACTTACAATATTATAAAACAATAATCCTCTGACAAGTAAAACATTCAGAGACTTGTATATTAATTTAGAGTTGCTTCTGTTAGCATTGGCATATTTATGGATTAATAATTTATTAACGGAGTTTTGTAATGTTTGGATATAACTTATATTAGTTTTGCAAGAATGTCCCCAAGAAGTGATTCCATAACGGGTTGTGGATTCAGCCATTAATAAATTATATTCGGCTTCCAGATACAAGTTTTTCTTAATTTAAGTTTAAAATTTTTAACGTGGTTGTCTTCCGTCAGTATTCGATTACTACAATTATTCATAATTCTGTTATGCTGGTTATAAAATGTTTCATGTTGTCCTGCGTCTTTTATGAAAATTCGATTTGGCATTGCCTTCAGTTTGCATTTTCCAACTAATAATGATATTTAATCGTTGACGACCCTCGTGTATCCCACTAAAAATAATTAATCGTTAAAAAGACCCTCTGTTCAGCTTCCCCAAAGAAGACAGTCCTTCAGAGAATTTATTACCCTGAAAGCCTCCTGTTTGCAAATAAAATAACTGGCATCCAGAGGGTTACGAGAGTTGTTCACGAATAATTTATCGTTCGAAAGAGAAAAATTATTATCTTTTGAGTGACCCGGGTTCAAATATATTGATATTAATATGATAGCGGAGCTCATTGAATCGCAGTTTGATTTCAACTCTTGGAGAGGTACTAACAATAGTTTTTTTTAAATAAATTCGGTGTGGCAAAATTATTTTCAAAATGCGATATTTCCTAGAAATTGTGATAACGGTATTACTGATGGCTACTTTCGTGGGATCGCAGCGACAAGGTAAGAATATTGTCCATACCTTATAACCATATCAACTGACAACGTTAAAGTAAAATTGGTATTTGAAATCAGAATATTTGTTTTTTTTTTTAATATGTGTAGGGGAAATACTTGTTCCTCTGAACATTTCCCAGTTTTTAGTAAACTTTTTTTTTTCTTCAAAACTATTAGCAATTTATTTTATAAAATGACATATTTTGGAAAACTTGTTTTTTGTCCAGAGGAACAATACCCTGTATGTTCCTCTGGTCACTGTGTAATGATCCTCTGGACAGTACTTGTTCCTCTATACAGTGAACAATAAATGTTTTCTAAGTCATAAACACAATAAAACAATAACAGGAATACATAATTTATTTAAATAATAGATCAGTTGCTATAGTCTAGAATACGTTTCTTGTCATAATTTTTTCTAGATTATGTGCCGTCATCCTAGGTTGGTAAAACCTATTTTAGAGTCATCTATTTTTTTTATATAGGTGACAAAATATTCACAAAAAATGGGGTAAAACGAATGGCTTATTAGTTACGTGCCAAAGTATTTTTTTCCTGATTTGTGCATACACAATTTTGCTAACCATAACAAAACAATATTTTATTTTTAAAAAGATACATTTATTTATGCCGCGTTTTCCAAAAAATCGTGGTTAAGGAGGTGTTCCCTCGTTCTTCCCAATTTACTGCGTGGCACTAAAATATTAATGAACAGTTTAAAAATCCTCAATATTAATATATTCTATATAAGCTGTACATAAGAATATTGTAGATTGTTCCTCTGGACATGTCCAGAGTAACAAGCAAAAAAATGTCCAGATGAACGCGGGGTGGTCATATTTTACAATTTTAAAAGATTCTCATTTTGAAGTTATTTATTTATTTATTTATTTACACATATACGGCACAACACGTGCCATTAACATAATTGACATACTTATAATAAGACAACAACATGAAGAATAACCGTATAAATGTTAGTAAAATTTAATTTAAGAAAAAAGGTGAAAAGTAAGGTAATAAGTAGTGTATAAAAACTATAATGTATAAAAGTAAATTATAAAGTGAATAGTATAAAATATAAAGTATTAAGTACAAACTATAAATTATTATGCATAGTTTCAGGCATGCCAAGGTTGTTGATATTTTGGGCTTTACAATAGTTGAAAAAATGTTTTACATTGTTACCAATCGAAAATTCCACATTCTTAATATAATTATTATAACAAATGTTTGATAATTTAATACAATCTTTTCGCAGCTTGCTGAAAATTATAAAATCAGAAAGATTTGTTGTTTCTTTGTAAATTTTATGTGCTTTTTTCTTCTCAATTACTAAGTTAATGAGGTCCTTGCTAAACCAGCGAGGGAAATAATTTATAACTAATTGGGACAAAGTTTTCTATGGTTTTATATAGATGATCATAAAAGGCTTTAATATTCTCATCGAGATTACTCCTTCTAGTATAGACCAGTCAGTGTTATATAGATAATCGCGTATTGCAATATAATAGGCTTTATTAAAGTTAGGAGATTGCGTCTGGTTTTTAATTTGGCATTTTATAGGGTTATGTTATTAGAAAGATAAATACCCTCGCGGTTTCTTGGATAAACGTGCATTCCAAAGTAGAGTTTAAATAATACAGACTATTAAGTCTTAACAGCATAAAGTCACTCAATAAAAACCAAAAAAAAAAGACTTTTTCGATGAAAAAAATATAATCATCGTCTCTCACTTTAGCTTTGACAGGAGAGAATGGAGATTAAATCAGTGTTAACTTTAAAATGCGCATTTGTTGGCGGTACTTAATTAATACAAAAATTGATAGTTTATGAAATTACACTACTGTCCTGAGGAACACATATTGCCCCTATAGCTGTTTAATAATGGCTTCGGAAGGTGAAAAATACAGAGAAGATAAACAAAGGGTAAAAAAGCTGCCTCGCGAAATAATAATTACGCACAGAACGTGTTTAAAATTTTATTAATTTTATTATCAAGTTCTGCAAGTATTTTGGTAACGATTTTTATTACAGCTGTTTCGGCTTACAAGGCCATTTTCAAAGTGTGGTTAAACCACTTTGAGACGACGTATTTATACGATTTTAAATGTCAATTTTCGAATATGTCTAAATTAGTTTATTACCGATTAAACCAATTTGCTGAAACACTAATTGAGACAGTAGATATTCTATTGTGTCGGATTCGGAATCTGTTTTCTTTGCACTAAATATTAGGGTTTTCTTAAATTTTGTATAATGATGTTACTGCTGTGACTCATTTAAGTGCTATAGAATCATGTTTAGGTTTTGTAAATATACTAAGAAGTGGGTAATAAATAATTTTTCTTACTTCATTAATTAGCACTAGCTGTTAAAAACCCGCTCCCCAGGTTTTCACTAGAAGGCCCTGCGGGCGACTTTTAATTCGGCTTCGCCCAGTTAGTGTTGGCGACCATTTTATAGATCCAATACGAACTGATTCCAAAAACAGCCTTTTCCATGGATCCACTATAGTTAGTCACCAGGACAAAGTAACCGAGACTTCTGCACTGTCAATCTATTCATATCCGGAGTATTCGAAAATCAATATAGTTTTCGGTCAAATAAGAGCACTGCCGATGCTATTATTACTGTTACAGACTTTCTTATTTCAAATTAAGATAAAGGTAAAAAATGCATTTCTATCTTCCTAGACCTCTCAAAAGCTTTTGATACTATCTCCCTTGACATCCTTATTAATAAACTAAATACCATTGGTATAAGAGGGAAAGATCTCGAATTTCTTCAAAGTTACAACTAATCGAACTCAAAGTGTCAAAATCGAAAAAAAAATCAGCCAACCCCTCCCTATAACCTGTGGAGTTCCCCAAGGAAGCGTCTTAGGCCCTACTTTGTTTCTCATATACATAAAAGATCTTTGTAACCTAATGATAGATGGCAAAATTTTAAGTTTTGCTGACGATACTGTGCTACTCATTCAATCTGACACTTGGATAGATGCATAAAAAATGGCTGAGAAATCAATTAACTCTGTTAAAAAATGGCTAGATATTAATTCTCTTGCACTAAATTTTTTTTTTTTTTTTACAGTGAATACCGCACAAGAATCTCAACTGCTCCCGTCTGGAGCCAGTGAGACTATGGCATCCCCAATTGGGGTATGTTGTGAGGCTGAAGGTAGTGGGGAGGGGAAGGAGGTGGGGAAGAGGAAGGTTGGGAAGTACCTGGCTATTCAGATCTGGTCACCAAACACGGCTAAAGCCATTTTTAAGCAACGTTTCAACTCTGAATGGTGGTCTTACACCAGGGCGATACTGATAGTATCTTCCACTCTGGAACATGCCGCAAATATACTATATATTATTTTAAATGAATTAATTGTGAAATAACACAAATTAATCAAATAAAATTTATTTGTGCATGCCGGGTTCGAACCCGCGACCTCCGGATCGTGAGTCAAGAGTCTTACCCACTGGACTACGGAGGTCGTCTATACGATATCGTCTAAATACTACCAAAACAAAATACATTACCTCTAGTATAAATATCGTTGGCCAACTAATCAATATTGTAACAGACGTATCAGCGTCTTCACAAGAACTGTAAAAAAGTACCGGGTCTCGTGCACGCCTTCCAGAGGTACACGCTGATGATGGTAATTAGAGTTGGCTGGCCTCCCTACATCCAGTGGTAATAGTCCTGGATGCGCCTAGTTTCTGCCTGAGCGGTGCCTTGGCAGTGCCCAGAGTTAGGGCTGACTGCAGCGGTAGGCACCAGGTACTCCTTCAGGCAGAACTTCAGCAGGAGGCAGCAGGTGGAAGATTTCCAGAGGTAGGTGGTAGGAAAACTTCCGAAGAATAAAGACAAGTTTGTTGAGTAGAGATGTGAACAGGAACTGAACTCATTTATTAGGAAAAATGTGGGTCCTTTTATACCCAAATTTGGGGTAAAAGGTGCCCACGTGGTACATTTTTGTGGTGGGAGGTTAAACCTTGCCCGTATGTATAAATAGGGCGGCGTTTCCGTCACACCTTATTTTGGCGGTGCCGCCCGTAAAAGTGGTCGCTTAAAATTGCGTTTTATACATAATTATGTAGGTTACATTTATAATATATGTGTACATGTTTTAGTGTTTACATATTTGGGGGGGTAATCTTTATCCCTAGATTTTTAGTTTGGTGAGTTTTGGGTAATTTTATAGTTTATTCTAGGTTTTTTTTTGTTTTGGCTAATTGTGAGAAGTTTGTATAAGGAATCTACTATTTTTCCCAGGTCCCTCGCAAGACTAGCTACTGAAACCTGTTTGTTTCATCGTCTTGCGAGGTCCCTGGATTTTTAAAATGGGAAAAAACGGATTTTGTAAGGAATATTTCTAAGTCTTTTGTTTGAGTCAAAAAATGCCCTAGTGTTGAGAGTTTAAGGGTTAGAGGCTTAAAATCTCTTTCCCTGAATGCCCGGCAGGACTCTGGAATGAAATGTGTTGATTTCATTGTCCTGCGGGTTGTGAGAGTATAATTAAATGAGAGTATATAAAACATATCCTGCTTCGCTAGCTTCCTGTAGGGCCATAACCACCGAACAAGGAAGCATATTCTGCTTCGCTAGCTTCCTGTAGGGCCATAACCACTGAACAAGGAAGCATATGTAAATAATACGAGTTTAAAATGTCTCCTGCAGGGCCATAACCGCCGAACACAGAAAAATAGCACGTATGTAAATAATACGAGTTTAAAATGTCTCCCGGTGGCAACCTTAGCATGTAAGCATTTATTTGTTGCACCGGGGCATTGTACATAAAAAAAGGGTAAAAAATGATAACATTTTTCATAAATATTTCCGGCGAAAAGATCGTCGCTGGCGGCATGGTACTAACGAGCTTAGTGGCCAGAAATTTCGGAGGAAATTCCCAAGAAATGACCACTAAATGTAGAGGATGCCGTCAGCGATGACTTTTGCCGAAAAAACAAACGAGGGTACGTAACACGTCCGTTACAAATATGTTGAAATAAAAGTACATGAATTTTCTTGCATTCACGATCCATTCTGTCAATGTCCTTGCCTAGATCGAACGGACCGTATCAAATATCTTGGTCTAACATTTGATCAATATCTTAAGTGGAATACACATTGCCTACTTGTCACGAATAAACTAAGAGAACATATTTATTTCTTTAAAAACATTAGAAACATACTAGATTCCAAATCTATGAAAATTGTTTATTACTCTCTTTGTCAATCAATCATTGAATATAGAATAGGAAGGTGCAACACTATCAGCTATAGATTCATTATCGAAGGCACAAAAATTAATTATGAAAGTCATTCTTAAAGTTCCCATAATAACAAATACTGTAGATATATTCAAAGAATTCCTTGTATTAGATATTCGACAAAAATACACAAAAACAATCTTAACTCATCTGTTTAAAAATAAAACAGGTATATTTTATGAAAATACCCAAAATATTGTAAACACACGGCACAAAACCAAAGAACTCATACAAACACCTAAAACAAACACAACATTTGGTCAAAGAAATTTCAAATACATTGCGCCTAAAATATACAATAACCTACCTGACAAAACAAGACAATCGAATAATATTAACAAATACAATCGCTGATCAAAGAATGGATCATCGAAAAAGGTCGTGCAATAATTAGTCACCTCACCCAAATATAATCCTCTATCTCATTATTGTTACCACTAACCAACCTGAATATTTTTGTCAAATATTTTTGCTGTATTGAAAAGTGTACTTTTTTTAATATTTATAAAATATTTGTAAACTAGTCTGTCTCGACACAGGATTTCCTAATGAGACAGGCAAGGCCGAAAAAAAATATGTAAACCTTTTTATATAGATGCCCATAATAAATAAATAAAAATAAATAAAATCTAGGCCGAAGGCTTGGAATAGACTCACTGCGGAATAAGATGCATAACAAGCTCAACAGAATTTAGGTCCAAACTAAAAACCTACCTTTTTGGGCTCTCATACCCTTAATTTAAATATACCTATCTGAGAGTATCGTACTTGTATTGCCTATGATATGTTTTAATCACATTTTTCTTACTAAATTACTCGAGGCCTTACACAACAATCTGTCTCTTGACGAATCACATTTAGGAAGATAAAACCCTTATACTACTGCACCACCCACCATTAAATGTTGCTTTTACTTTCCAAAATACACTTATCAAAGAGTATATTACAATTCAATATTAAAATATTTTTCAGGACATGTGTTCACAATTATGTCCTCTTCGTGCGAACTCTATCTAAATTTGTTTAAATGGACAATATACAGTGTTAATTTTAAGCGACCTCCCGGGTAAGTATGGTCCTGTTTTCATTAATTTTTAGACAGCACCGCGTTCATTGATCAAAACATTGTATATATGTTTTCGTATCGGTGATCGATGAACCGGTGTATGCAATTTTTAGCCATAAGTTGTTTTAAATTGTTTCTCTAGCTTGTAGTTTTTTTAGATTTTAGAAATGTATTATAAGTTATAAGCGCCCTGGAGATGATTTTTCACGAAAACGGCGCTATATAAATCATCCAAGTATTATTTTTATTATTATTAGGTATAAGTTAACGATATTTTACTTCAGTCGTGTGGTCTAATGTTTAAAGCACACTCGTTTTTTGGGTCTTGTAGGTATAATAATTTTTTTTTTTTTTTTTTTTTAATTTTGCCGGCAACCCGGTCGTTTATTGTAATAATAATCATATACACACAAGTTAGTAGCCCGCCTCACTAGACTTAGTCTGTTCCGAGGCGGGTACATACATATATATATACATAAACTTAGACACATATACATTTACATGTATATACATGCATATACACAATTATGTTCATACACACATACACGCATATGCGCACATACTTACACACAGGTATTCGCATACGTGTACATAATCAAACTCATAGATACAAATTAAAACCTAAATACATATAATCAAATAAGAATTATTGGGAGTTGAAATACAGTTATCAAGGAATTGACAAATTTCCATAAAACCAAAAATTCATCAAGTACACATAGTAATGCTAGCGTCTAAATCTAGAACTATAAGATTTCAACAAAATAATATACATATGAGGTAATAATAATATAAACTATCGCAAAACAAAAGCAGTATTAATAATAAAAGCATTCGAAATACAAAAGCAGTATTAATAATTAAGATAAAATTTCTATAAGTAACCAAGACATATAAGTAAATAAAGAGTGAGGATTAAAGACTAAGATGAGATTACTAATAACTTGGTGATGCTTGCCCTTTTTTTGTGTAGTAACCATGTATTGAAATGTTTGTATAACCAGTTTAGGTTGTTTTTTGTGGTACAGTAGGTGGTTTCTTTTAGGAAGGTGTTGAAGATGTGAGGTGCGAGGTAAGATTCGTGTTTTTGGGCAAAAGTTGATTTAGTTTTAGGCACTAGAAGTAGGTTACACGATTTAGCTCTTGTGTTTTTCGGGTGAGTTATGTGGCATGGAGAGGAATTTACGCAGTTTATTTGTATGATCTTTTTAATGAACAGCTTCCTGATATCTAGTATGTTATTAGTAATAAGTATGTTTTCCGTCGGGTGAAGATAAGGTTTTTTGAACATGATCCTAATTAATGTTTTATGAATTGTGTTAAGCGGTTTAATGTACTTGTCGGCAGCTCCCCCCCAAGCAGAAATTCCATAAGTTAGGAGGCTTTGACAAAGAGCGTAGTAAACATTTTTTAATTGTTTTAGTGGCATAATATTTCTAATAGTTTTGAAAATAAATGTTAGTTTACGGATTATTTATAATAACTTCTGGGATTGTAGGAAACACCTGGATTGCGAATAGTATCATCATCGTCATGTCTTGTATAATCCTGGTCTAACTGTTTATTTGCAGGAAGTAACTGCATACTAAAGGACACAGGGATAGCGGGAGTGTGCAGACCACTCGACAACTGCCAGTCAGCAAAGGACGCCGCTGGTAGAGGCATTTTCCAACAGGTACTAATCCTCCCTTAACCCATTGGCCACAGAATTAATGAGCTAAAAAGTTGGCCTTCACCACTGAATTAATTTTGTACCAAAAATCGAAAACCTGCATTGGTGTACTAAATCTATTGTTACTTTTGAACCGTATATTCAAATGAATTAATTTCTTTAAATTTGTTTACAAATTGGATTAAGGTAAAGACAAACATAAAAATATATTTTTTTAAATATCAAATTATTTGTAAATAAGGATATAAATATAACCTTCTCTTTTTTCGTAAGTTTTTTTCCACATTTTTATTCAAAAAGTTACAAAAAAACATAATTTTCATAAATCGAACAATAATAATTTTAGATTTTTATATACATGTATACTAATAACTAATAAAATAATTGCGTATGATAGTCCTCAAAGCAATCAAGGACGTTCAGGGTCACTACCAAAAGCCTAGAACCACTCGCAATTTTGAAGAAATAAAATGGCGGCTGGCTGCATACAAAACTTGGAACACAAAATATCAGGGAAAAAACATAAGAAACATATTATTGCCAATTCTATGAAATTAATGATGAATTACCTACAGAGCATTCGACATTTAAAATTTTATTGAAAAATGTCACTATTGTGCTCGTTTACCGTTTTTTGACGGACCTACTCTAGGCCGTCAGCGTGCCGGGGTTTGTGGTCAAGTACCTGAGTTGCACACCCGGCAGGCTGCCGGGGTTTGTAGCCAATGCATTAACGTATCCTGACACTACTAACAACATGTTTGACTCACGCGCCCCTATCATAACCTTTCTTTGCTTACAGAAATGTGACTTAACAGATAACGAGTCGGAGTTGGTGTGCTGCGCGGAGACTGCCTGTCCGCCGCTGCCGAAGGGACTTGTCACTCAACTACCGACTGGCTCTAAGGCCGCCGACTGTGAGTTTCACTAAGCCTGGGTACCTAGCATGGTCGAACGATAATAATAAATAATAATAATAATAATTGGATGACTTCTATAGCGCCATTTTCGTGAGAAAATCACCTCAAGGGCGCTTTAAACATTCATTTATACATTTAATCTATACCTACATATATACTACAAGTGGCTTACAACTAAGATTGATAACTAATGACTTACAACTAAGACTTATATCACTAAAACTATAGGTACCTATTTTTATAACCAAGTTTGAACTTGGAAGACACAATACGAAAAGAGCAGTATTGTTACTGCTCTAATCGTATCACGACTTGCAACAGCCTTACAATTAGTTATTAGCATACTTATTTACATTTATAAACTCCTATTGTTATGATTACTGCCCTTGCTGTCGAAAAAAAAAAAAAAAAAAAAAAAAAAAAAAAAAAAAAAAAAAAAAAAAAACACTAGATAAATCCCATGGACCGAGTAATGAAATGATTACTGAAAAAATGCAGTTATTTTTCTGGATATGATAATGCGAAAAGATGAGTTTTGAGCTTTGCTCTGAACTCAGATGTGCTGTCGATCTTTCGCAAATGTGAAGGGAGTTTGTTCCATGCTGTTGGGCCTGCCACAGCAAAAGCCCGGTCTCTCGATTGGTATTGGGATTGCGCATAGGTACTGAGAGTCTACCTACGGCTGTTGAAGATGCTGATCGAAGGGTTGCTTGCCTAGTGTTGACATCATTTGGAATGCACAGTTCTGACAGGTAGGGTGGCGCCATGTCGTGTGTTGCCTTAAAAACCATCCAGCAGAGTTTGAATTGGATTCTCTCAGGACACTTAACCCATTCATGACGAACTATTTTTTTTTCGAATTTCGCGCAGAAAATTCACAGAGTGGTTGGTTTTGAAAGTAGAATAAGAACGTTTTTTTCGGAATTTGAAAAAATCGTCTCCTCATCCCCCAGGAGCCTCGAGAAGGATGAGGTCCATATGGATCTTTCGGCAAATAACTAGTCAGAAATTTCATTTTTTCATCTTTATTGTTCCAAAAGTGTAATTTTCAACAACATTATTTAGTGTGATAGCCCTCGAAGCATTTCACGCATAGTCCGACCTTACATGTGATGCAACGGATGCGCTGCTTGCTTTTACAAGATGCACAAGACAGTTTTCCTCCCTTATTAGTCTCAGTTATCGGTATTGGCCCAGGATAATGGGGGACGGAGGTATCATACTGCATTGCCGTTTGACCTATTTTGGTGAGTTTGTCGGGTGCCTTGAAGTATTTCTTGATAGAATACTTCTCACAGTAATGCTTTGATATTTCTTCACGGAATTCTAACTGCCCCAATTTAAAATTGCCCGTGGCTTTGCGCTTCAGAAGCCAGCAATTCTGAATGGTTACATCAATGGCCCAGGTAAAAATGGACCACCACCATTTCTGTTGGCGAACAGTAATGCGATAACATGCAACGTTTTGGTCCATTCTGTCAGTTCCACCCATATTCGTGTTATATTGATGAATTGCATATGGCCTCTGTATACTGATCTTTTTTTGCTCCTTCCGTGAGTAACGGCTTGCTAGATCCAATGGATTCTTTCCGTATTTTGTTGAAGCTACAGAACAAACAGCGTTATCAACCCATTGAGTAACGTAGATGGGGGTCTTGCCAAATGATGTCTGCGCACTTTCAGTATGTCCTCGAGAAAGCACACCTTTGTTGTATTTTGACATTGTTGCCTTCTTCTTGGGGATAGGAGATGAACTGGGAATCCGATTGTCTCGAATTGTACCTGTGCCATTGTATCCATAAAAATGCAAATAGTACAGCAATGGCATACCCGTAAAAAGATTATCAAAGTAGAAGTGATATGGCAATTCGCGCTTTTCCACTGGCAATTGATCGACCAACATAAGTAGTGGTGAAGCATTCAAGCCTACAACACCATACTCCTTTGGAATCCGGGGATTGCTGCCTTGGTAGATCTCAAAATTGATCAAGTAACCGGAGGTTGTATTTAGGCTCCACACTTTATATCCGAATCGAATGGGTTTGCCTTTTATGTATTGCTTACATCCATGGCGGCCATAGTATGGTATCATCGATTCATCATAACTTAAATTTTCTTCTGGGTGGAAGTTTCGCATAAACCGTTCAATAAGCCTATCTGTAAATGGACGTAACTTCCACATCCGGTCTGCACTATTGAACTGATTTGGTGAAGCAAAGTGTATCATTTTGTGTATCTGTTCAAATCTATCACGAGACATGGTGGACGCAATCTGCTTATTGTAGAAAGGGCGAGAGCTGCTCCAGTACAATCGAGTTGATGGAATCGGGCATAATCCCGATGTTATAAGTATACCCATGTACGCTTTGATATCCCCGACAGTTAAAGGTGATACTTTATGACTATTTTCAGGGTCTTGCTTGGTCTGATATTTGTTGGATTCTGTAACGATGAATTCGTACATTTCGTTGTCAAAATTTAGTTCAAATAATTCCACCGGTGATAAAGCAGCTACGTCGGTATAATTTCCTTCGGGAAATATGCTAGAAACAATTGGCGTCACATCGTTAGACTTCCATTGAAACATAGTTTTCGGACCAGGCATACGTTTTGGAATGCGATAAGGTGGTTCAGCGGGATCATTCACTCCGTCTCCAGTACTAACACGGCATCGTTTCAAAGGAGGCTCGAAAGAAGTGCTTGCAGACGCTTGACCGTGTGATGCTGAAGCGTCGAATAAATTTATGTCGAAGTCACTGAAAGTTGAATCCAAACGCTCGTCTCCGAAATGCTCTAGATTAGGGTTCTCTTGATCTGAATCATAATCGGGCGTATCTTGTCCCTTTTTGTGTCGACGGCGATTTACGATTTGGCAATTAGAAAACAATTGCGCTCGAGAAATATTGGCAATTATTCCACCGTCATCTTCATCAGCTGAATCTGCTCCGGACAAATCACTCTCATTTGGCGGCTCCACATACACATCCACTACCTCATCATCCTCCAAATTCGTATCCGATTGTTCTTCAAGCAGTAACATCACTTCTTCAACAGTCAGACCCCTAAAAAACACGAAAAAACAATGAAATCTGCGAAAAATTACAATTTATGTATAGTGAGATCTGCCGAAAGGTCCATATGGAGCCAAAAATCAAAACTTTCAATTCAAAGTACTCTCTTTGATACAATAAGGATTATTTTTGTAACAATATGTCTATAAATAGTTAGTAAATTTCATTCTTTACGGATCATAAACGGTTTTGGAAAAAAAAATCAAATCTACACATAAGTTTAATGGATTACTTACTTCACTCGTTTTGACATTTTGAAAAATTTGCACTTTTTTTCAAACTCCGTTTATACACGTCTGTCCACGCCGGCACATGCAAACGAACTGAGCGCCTCTAAGACAAACGTGTTCGTACATGCTTGTAGACTACATAAAACTGAATTTCGCATCGCCATTTTAATATATCGGCATGATGTGACTAATTGAGGTCCAACACTTTTTCGAGGTCCATATGGCACCTTCGTCATGAATGGGTTAAGCCAATGAAGGTTCCGCAGATGTTGGGAAATATGAGAATATTTGGAAACGCCGGTTATCAGTCTTGCTGCAGCATTGAAAACTGACTGAAGTCTGTCAGTATATATTTTAGGGAGGTTTGCATATATGCCATTGCAATAATCAAGTCGTGATACAACGTAAGAGTTTACCAGCATCTTTGTCGCCTTAGTCGGAATATTTCTCTTTATAGATTTGATTTGGCGCAGGTGAAAGAATCCTGCGCTTACTGTTTTGTTAATCTGGGATTTGAGGGAAAGATCTTGATCTAGATGTACACCCAGGAGTTTAACACCATTTTTAGGGACGATATTACAGCCAGAAGTAATGAGAGGAGATTTGTCTAATATTGACTGACGCTTTTTTGTTGCTGTCCAAAGAAATTCTGTTTTGGTTGGATTTAGTTTTAGTTTGTTCGAGGACATCCAGTCTGTTATGGCAGCGATGCATTTAGCCGTGATATCTTTTAATCTATCTCTCTCATTCGGTGCGCAGTAGAAATAGATTTGCTGATCGTCAGCGTAGCAATGGGAAAGAAGTCCGAATGATTCTATTATTTTGGCAACATCAATGATGAACAAAATGAAAAGTAGGGGTCCCAGCACGGAACCCTGGGGGACTCCAGAAGTGAGGGTTACAAAGGGAGAGTTTTTACCACCGGCTTGTACAGATTGTGTTCGGCCACAGAGGTAGGATTTTATCCATTGAATAGTTTCACCACCCAGTCCAAAGGTTTTTTCCAGTCTTTCGATGAGGAAATTGTGGTCGATGGTATCAAATGCCGCACTCAAATCTAATAATGATAGCAAAGCTAACTTACCTGACTCGTTTGCAAGCATTAAGTCTGACAATACGCGCAATAATCCAGTCTCTGTAGAATGGCACTTCCTATAAGCTGACTGGTACTTTGATAATAGTTCATTTTTGGCCAGATGGGCGGTCATCTGCCTGATCACAACTTTTTCAAGGACTTTTAAGATGAATGGTAAATTTGATACAGGACGATAATTACTTAAATCTACAGAATCTAGTTGGGGTTTCTTTAAAATTGGGGAAACAAGGGCTTAACCCTATACCAATACGGGAAACGATATAACCCTATACCAATACGATATTGACCAATAGGTCACCCCAAGTGGTTTGCTACGTTTGGTGACTTTGCGGGGTTCAAGGGGTGAGGATTGTCCAGATCTTGGCGGCAGATGCATCTGCCCATGGGCCGGATCGAGAGAGACTGGGTGAAGGAGGCCTTTTGACCTTTACAGCCGGACTCTTTCGACCCATCGTCCTACACCGCAGTTGGAGGGATGGATTCATTCCTCCGTCACTCCTTTACACACTAACCCTAGATTCCTACCCACCCTTCATACCTTTTTCCTTCACAGAACTTCCTATCCTTCCCATCCTTAAAAATACCATCCACACAGCATCCCCTAAGATGACATAGGCCTTGAGGGAAATTATTTTCCTCAGGGCCTCCTGTTTGGAGCTAATTTAAAAATAAAACGATTGTGCTTTAGACCACACGACTGAAGTAAAACTACAAGACAAACCTCGCCACGTGAACCCAAGTATCCCTGCTAAGTTACCAAACTTAGGGAATCGGGTGACCTATGACCTAGGGGTGACATATGACATTGGGGTGAAATATGACCATGGGGTGACCTACGACCTTGGGGTGACCTACGACCTTTGGGTGACCATCCTTATCCTTATTCTTATTACTCCGCAAGTCAAGCGTGGGTAAAGGCCTGTCCGTTCGCCTCGCCATCGATCACCGTTCGTATCTATTACCGTTCGCATCACAATTTTTGTAACAATCACCACTTTTCGTAATGCATTTACCAGCTTACCCCCCAAGTCGGGCGTGCGTAAAGAAGTTTTACTTAAAAAAAAAAACAATTGATAAGAGAAATTCCAATCGACAAGTTTTCCGACAAATCCGATAAATTTTAGCCCGGATTCCATAGTACCAGATAAATTTCGGTTAAGTGTCAATATATGCATTTATTTGAATTATGACGTTCCTTATGCAAAATTAATAACTTATTTAATTACTGTATTGAACTAATGAAGCTTTCAAATGAAAGAAATCGTATACGCGATCAATAGAGATAAATAATGCACTGAAGACACAATCGATTTATTCCGTTCGATCTTTGAGAAATGAATATGGTTGTAATATGAATGAAGACGTGGTAAACTAATCAACTCCCGTTTAGTGTCAACAAATGAACGCGGACTGCCAACGCATTTTAAGGTTAGTATTTAAATTCAAAATTCCAAAATTGATTGGCGTTATTTGGATTCTAACTTCACTTCACCTTGTTCTGAGATGAGGTGTCAAAGTTTACAAAGACCTGCTCTCATTATCTATT
This sequence comes from Limnephilus rhombicus, assembly GCA_929108145.2. Lineage (NCBI taxonomy): Eukaryota > Metazoa > Arthropoda > Insecta > Trichoptera > Limnephilidae > Limnephilus > Limnephilus rhombicus. The sequence continues at coordinate 17,953,138 of OV815290.1, read as the reverse complement.
TACCGATTTCCCATTTCGATGTTGAATCTTGTATAAAGTAACGCATACTTACCATTTAGAACATACCTAAACATGCCAATAAAATATGTTTAAATGTAGCTATAACTTTGTGGTTATCAATTATAGAAAAATGAAACAATTCAACTTTGTATAAACCACTTATATAATGCGTAAATCCGACCGGTTTCGGAACAAATAAAAAGTATAAGTAAATAAAATAATTAGTATAGGGGGAGTCCGGGAGAGTTTAGCAGGGAGGAGACAATAGCCACTGCTCAAATAATCTGTGTGAGACGACATATTGCGACGTTGCCTTACTTCTTAAATTCCGCGCGCCCCCCCGTCCCTCTAACGCGCTGTCATTACCAGGGTTGCCAAACGTACGAGGTTCCTCGTACAAATACGAGATTTGTGGCCTTCCGTACGAGGTACGAGGACACTATCAACCTCGAACAATTATGTACGAGATTTTGATAATACATGTGATAATACATATGGCTATACGAACATTTTGCATCACTATTATATAATTGTAAAAACTTGTAGTTCTGATAGATGGCACTAGTAATTACTCAAAATCGAAGACTCTTCCAAACTCGTTCATTTTGCTCTTTCTGCAGTATCCCTACCCTGCCCTACCCCATGCGAATGCTGACTGCCAGCGGGTTTTTAGTAAGGTAAATTTAATTAAAACAGATATACATAAGAAACCGGCTAACTGTGGAAACAGTGAACGGCACACTTCTTGCTGCGGAAAGTTCAACTCGTACTGGAAAGTGCCTTAATTTTGAACCAACAAAAGAAATGTATAGCCGCGTAACAACAGACAAAATACACGGCAGAAAAAACGATGACATTGAGGATGTTCCTGACATAATATTTGACCTTGATTTATATTTAATTTTTTGTGATTTAACTTGAGTAAGAATAAAGATTTTTTTTAAATACAACACAAAGGGATGTTTTATTTAGTAGGAAACTTGCAATAGTTTATTTTATTGAGTAAAAAGTCCTAAATCCAGTAGTCAAGGGCGGATCCAGGATTTTTTTTCTGGGGGGGGCACAATGGGTGGACGGGAAAAAAATCAACAATTACTGTTAGAAATAAACATCATACTTCAAGTTTATTTCTACAAGTTCAAGTATGTATGGGAAGGTTTATGAAAGTGTCAAAACAGTATAAAAATTAAATGTTTAGTAAAGACAGTTTTCTGTACTGTGAAAGAATCTCCACAGTACACAAAAATACCGTCTGGAATACCACGGGGGCACGTACCCCCCCCCCCCCCCCCTAAATCCGCCCTTGCCAGTAGTTGTAATTAATGTACGAGGTTTTAAAGTCAAAGTACGAGATTTTTAGCTGCATCCGTACGAGGGAATTTTTTTTACGGTTGGCAACCCTGGTCATTACTTTCATCAGTGTGGTTTAAAATTGCGAAGTGATAACGTGTTTTCGTGTCCGGGAAGTGATTTATTTCAATTTCAGATATATCGTCGGTGTTGTCTTATATTAATTGATTCAAAAATGTCATCTATTTAAATGGCAAGTGTATTTATCCTAGTAACACCTACAGTAGATAGCTTTTACGGATGTGGCATATTTTTTATAAAAATTAAATAATAATCCGATTGGTGTGGGGTGGGAGACATTAGTCACGAATGGGAAGGAGACTACCCAGGGTAATCTTTAAGGAAATTGATTAAGTTTATAATAAAGTTTATAATAATTTAAATAAAAAATGTTTATTCTCTTACACGAAGTTATAAGGTTTTGAATATTTGGTAAATTTTCGGGATTAGTGTCCATGGTTATTACGAATAATTTTAAGAAAAAACTTTAGATTCGCCTTAATCACTATAAAAGGACACTTTTCGCATCACGGCCGGCGGAAAATAATGCATTTTAATTTTCAATGTCGTTAAATAAAATTTCTCATCGCGAACCGATACTACGACAGCCCGCCCGCCATTTTGTCACTGTTGTGTCAAACAAGAGCAGATACGATTGTAGTCAATTGTAGCCGACTTCGTGGGATATACCTATGATAAAGCGCGTAATTATGAAATTTGTCTAGCGGGCTTGTGTATGTTATCTTTACTTTAAAAAACAGCCTTCGTTTTTGAATGGTTTGTTTGGCTACGCAGGGTTTGTGTAGCGGGCTTGTGTATGTTATCTTTACTTTAAAAAACAGCCTACGTTTTTGAATGGTTTGTTTGGCTACGCAGGGTTTGTGTAGCGGGTTTGTGTATATTATCTTTATTTTAAAAAACATCCCAGGATTTGAATGGTTTACAGTGGCGGGCGGGCTGTCGTAGTATCGGTTCGCGAAGAGAAATTTTATTCAACGAAATTTAAAATTAAAATGCATTATTTTCCGCCAGCCGTGATGCAAAAAGTTTCCTTTTAGAGTAATTAAGGCGAATCTAAAGTTTTTTTCTAAAAATTACTCGTAATAGTCATGGACACTAATCCCGAAAAATTACCAAACTAACTAACTAACCATCACGCCGTTTCCCCGCAGGGGTAGGCAGAGAGGACGGACCGCCACACAACTCGGTCTTGGCACACACTCTTTGCCTCCCTCACATTCATACATCGTCTCATACATACTCTTCTATTATTCTGACTTTTGACATGGCCCGACTCAAGTATCTGATTTACTTGATCGTGCCATGTCTTCCTCGGGCGTCCCCGACTTCTTCTACCATTCACATTTGCATCATATATTCTTTTAACACTACTTTCTTCAAAATTACCAAATATTTGTTAAAAGGTTTTGAATACTTATTGGGGTCATACTAATTATGTCACAAATCAAAATATTTGTGATATAACTAATTTGTGGCTATTGTCAAATTAAAATTATTAAAATACTCAAAGTTCCTTATTTTCTCATTGTATTATGTAATACCAAGTGCCTTATCTTAAAAATTATATTTTTTTAAATAAAATAACAGTTTTTTATTTATTATTTCACCTACCTCTAAGTCCGGGTAATGTCTCCCTACTTGGAGGGTACAGTCTCCCACCCAGGCGGGAGAAATTAGCCAAAATCAATTTTGTGTGAATTCGTTAATAACTGATAAATTATTTAATGTTATATCAAACGTTCTCCAGAGAAAATATAGCTAAATAGTGCAGCTTAAGACACAATTCATAAACAGTAGCAATATGTAGCTATAGAAAAAAAGTAAAATAAAATAGTTGAGGGCGGTTACACTCTCCCGGACTCCCCCTAAGCTTTCCCTGAAGAAGGAACGTTTGTTCCGAAACCGGTCGGATTTACGCATTATATAAGTGGTTTATACAAAGTTGAATTGTTTCATTTTTCTATGCCAATAAAACCTTGTGCAACCTTAAGGCATAATAATTCATTACACAAAGTTCTAATTACACGTCCCTAATGCAATTTCGAGCTAGGGCCACATCCTATTTAAATATTTTCTATTAAAATATGATAAACTAAAATACTTTTTTTGTTCATATGAAGCGGATACTTTGTGAAGTGACATTATTAATTTAAAATAAAACAATAACTTTGTAAACACCATAAAAAGTTATTGTTTTATTTTAAATTAAAATTCTTTTAAAAAAATTGTTAAATAGATTAGGGGGAGTGCGTATATTATCGGACAACGTATGGTATCGTACAAGTGCTATTTCTCTTACTGGCGTAAAGATAGGGCGATGCAAGTTAGTTTATAATATTGCCGCACTAATTCTGGATGCACGGTGTTTGCATGACTCTCGCCAAAGCCGGTTGTGTCGTTTTGTGCCCAAAAAACGAACTTTGACCACCGCATATTGTGTCCGCAGCTTTATTCGAAGACAAATAAAAAAAACGTTATTAATTTAATTACATTTTTACATATAAGACGGTACAATACATTTCAGTGGCAATCAAATGACGATCTTATGTTTTAAAATTTGTGTCCCATACCAGGTAGGCGGTTACTTTGTTAACTCCACGTCGTTTGGTTAATATCGGACATGGCTGTTACGGATGATATCGGACACACGAATAAATGCTTATTTTTTTATTTATTTACTAGCTGACCCGGCCACGCGTTGCTGTGGCTAATAAAACACAACGTCATCTACTGGATGGTTATCCAACCTTTATAACCACCGCCGTCTTTGAGTTTATCGCGAAAAGACAGACAGATGTCGCGGAGGACTTTAATTTATAATACGTAGAGATGGTGTGAAAGATTATGATAATGTACATGAAATGCTTGGGGTAACTTTAATACTGTATCCGTCTAAATAACTTTTCAATTACCGCAATGTACGTGACCATTCTTTTTGAAGATATAATGGGTATAGTAAGCTATCCGTAAAAGATAGATATATGCCTTCGCGGACTTTTTTGTAGATCTATGAAAGAGGAATATCCCATCATGCATTGTTTTGTTATATCCCAAAAGGATTAGGCAGCGTTTTCGATGAAAGCTACCAGGCGGCTTGACTTTTTCTGACACTTCTAACAATTATCGTTATGTTTCAAACAATTTACACAAATCCTTAACAAATTACATACCTAAACCTTCCTCACGAAACACTCTTATCTATTGGTGAAAAACGCATGAAAATCTGTTCAGTAGTTTTCGAGTTTATCGCGAACAGACAGACAGACGACGCGGAGGACTTTAATTTATAATATGTAGAGATTTAAATTAATAGGTATACCTACACCAAATGAAGTGTTTCGTATTTTTATACACCTTATCATGAAAATATATTGTATTACGAAAGCAATATACAAAGGGTTTGCTATTGTTGATTTAAAAACATTATTTTCAAAAAGTCAATATGTTTTTCATCCATTTTTCCATATAATGCCGAGGTTCAAAAAAAAGTGGGAGTAAGGGCTCGGGGTAAATGGAAGGATTGCAACATGAAATCAGCAGTGGAATACGTTTGTGACAATTTGAGAAGCTGTCTTATATTGTGATGTCCCTAAAAGTACACTTGGTAACAGGTTGTTGAAATTGATGAAAGTATTTAGGATATTGAGGAAATTAGGTTCACTTCTAAAAAGTTCAAAAATTGTAAAGAATGAAGCCAAAACACAAGTACCGGGTCTACCAATCAAAATTAAACAAGAAAAACTACCAGGATACAGTATATGCCAAAAAGATTTTCAAATGAGTAAATCAAAAAAGAATCCGCACAAACACAAAAAAAAAATGTTAACACCATCAATTATAAGAAAAACTACTATTACTGAAAACTATTAATGAAAATTGTACGGGTCTTGAATCTTGCCAGCATTTTTACAAATGTGAATTGTGCCAGAAATAATTTTTATTTTCAGTGTAACGTGTTATGTGAAGTTTAAACACGGTTTTACCACTTTTTTAAAATCCTTTTTTTTATAAAAAAAAACAAGAATATTTTTTGTCCACTTTTGTGTCCGATACCACCTTTGATGTCCGATATTAGACAATTCTTTCAAATACTTTGCTGTCCTTTTTCTTTTATTTCTCTTGCTTGTATTTTGTTTAAATAAGGATAGTGTCTCGATATATGTGAAATCTTTTGTATTTAATCATTAGTAACCGTTTTATTATAAAACAAAAGAAATTACGGTGTTAAACCAAAGAGCGAATTTGTCCGTTACCACCCGTCGAATTCCGATAATAAACGAAAATTTAGTAATTTTAAAATCTAAATTTTGGGTAACAGTGATGGTTATTGATTTTTAAAATTAGCATAGCTTGTAGATCTGTCCTCTTCCACTTATGATTAAATTATAAATCTTTATATTGAAGCAATAACAAAAAAATACAATTAATCAACACTATGCGTCCGATAATATCCGTACTCCCCCTACGAAAATTCGTCTTTGGAAACTTAGAAACCTTAGAAAATGGCAAGGCGTAGTTAGAACCCTGTCATACAAACAAAATAGAAAGGGTAAGTGACGTTAGAACCTTGTAAAATGAATGATGGTAGAAAATGCTTGAAGTTAGAACTTTGTCATACATACGGAGATTTAAGGGACGTAATTGACTTACTTTATTTAACCAGTGATTCCTGACACTATTTGGAGTAAGAAATGTAAATGAAATTTTGGTCTCCGGTGACTTTTTTGAAGTTTTTTTTTTCTATAAAAACATAAAAAACGGTACCAGTGACGACATGCGGAAGAAATTTTTTCGTTTGGTTTTGAAGAAAAAAATTTTGGAAAAAAAAAGTCATCCAAAAAGTCTCACTCCAAATAAAGTTTTACTCCAAATAATGTCAGGAATAAATGGTTAAAGTAAGTCAAGTACGTCCCTTAACATCCTGTATATCTACGAATATAGAACACAGATGGTTCTAAAAAATAATTTGGGGATAGAAATGAGCAAAAGAAATGCTTTGGCATTCAAAGGCCATTTTAAAAAAAATGTCAGTTAGAACCCTGTCCAAATGAAGTGACGGTTTGACGATTGGAATTCGCCAGTGTTGCCAGAGTACATCGATTCCTTGCAATATCGGTTCGGCTATCAACAGTGAAACTGTGCTAGGGATATCGGTATAAAATTATCAGAAGTTACATCGATCCGATATTCTAAAGCGATCGATTTCACCGTGCTGGAGCTCCTGAGCTGGAACGAGTATTAGGGTGGGTCACGATGTCCTGCCAATTTAGTGGATTTTCCACTAAAACTGGTGATTTTCATACTTCATTTAGCGGCGAATTTTTTTTTTGTGGCTGGTGGATTTTTCTAGCTGTTTCGAAAAATTTTGCTTCAATACTTAAACCACAATCACTCAGCCATTAAGCCACTTATTTGTTTAATCTTATACATACTTTTTCGTTCTACTTTCTTTAATTTTAAATGGAATTTACGTTTACTGTGTAGGCAACACTGATCTACTAAAAAGTTGCGCAGTGTCTTTGTATATGGGGATCATTGGTTTATTTATGATGGGAATGTTGAGAGACTTTTCAGTAGTATGAATATAATAAAAAAAAAAACGGGAGTAGAATGTAGCTAAATCTTTTAACTGCCATATTGGGAGTACGCTGTGGTTTGAGGTCGGAAGGTAAATGCTGCAATCATTATGAAATTCCAGTAGCTGTTGTAAATCAAATCGGTACCAAAGAGTCATATCAATCTGAAACCGACGATTATGGTGCAGGCAAAAATGATTTGTCTGAAGAAGACGACTTAATTTAGAATTAGTCGTTATTGAATCATTTTTGTTGATTGTACCTAAAAATGGTATGTTGGTTACTAATTATTATTATTTTTTGTAATAATAAAAGAAACTAATAATTTCTAAATTTATTATCTTTCATTAAACTTTATTTTAGTGGAAAATTTAGCGGGTGTAAGTGTAGTACTATATTTTTAGTAGTTTTCTCGTGGATTTAAAGTGTGAATCTGGTGGAAAGCTGGTATAACTGTTGGCAACACTAGTCACGACTGTATGGGGAAAAAATCTTATTTTGATTCGTGTAATAGTGAATAGTGATAAAGGGTGTTGAATGGAGATATAAAATCACATAATTTTTTTAATAATATTTGGATATCATCCTCTTCCTACGGATTGACTTTGAAATTTCACATAATAGAGAAAAACCCATTCTTATTAAATTTAAAAAAAAATGTTTCATTACCCATTAAAATGAACAATTTTTAATAAAACACGAAAAAGAGGGAATATTTTGATTTATTAATTTTTTTTAAATATGAATATAATTAAAATTATCTCAAGGCGGTGTATTCAAATACCAGCAAAATCCTTCTTACTCTTAAATTTCAGCATTTTTTGCGAGACTCAATCTTGGGACTTTTTGTAAATGATTTCGTAAATATGTACTACATTTGCTATGGAAAATTACAAAAAATATGGTTTAAAGGATTTATAGCAACCTTTATATACACAAGAAATAACCCCTTAGGTATAATGAAAATTTTCAAAACTTGAAGTTAAATCGGTGGAAGAAAATCGTATCAGAAATTTAAAAAAATTTAAACACGTCGATTTGAATCCATTTTCCACCCTTTTATCGCTCTTAGAAGTTAAAAATAACTTAGTTTTTTAAATGACCCATCTTAACAGATAAGAAGATTTTAAAAAGTTATTTATTTTCTCAAATATCAAACTGTTATAGAATAATTTACAATAAATTGAGAGATTTTTTTTCAAAGTTCTCTTCTGTAAAATAACAGACTTTCATACGGAGTACTTTACACAAAGCATATTGATTTATTATTCTCTTGAGACCTCAGACTAAACCATTTATCATAAAAATAAAAATTGTGTTTTCTCCATTCATACATGGAGCTACTTACAAGCGACTCGAGCGGCGGGTAACGAGCGTGCGCATAGCACTCGCGACGCTCGTACCCGCCATACTATTAACCATATGATGGGCGTAACATCGTGTGAGAATTTATTTTATTAATTTATTTAACGCCCAAAGGGCTTTTACATTTTGGTAGTACATATAATTCATGACAGATTATTTTTAAACATATACAGAAATAATAAAAATAAAATTTGATAAAAAAGCACACAAGTCATAAAAATACAAAAATACCGCGATTTCATACATTTTCAGAAAAAATGATATGTTTAGGAATAGTTTTGGAATAAGTTTTTTACAAGATCAACAAATTTCGCCAAGTTTATGTTAAATATGTCAATATCACCTAAGTACTGATTTCCCAAAGTGTGAAATCGTTTTATCGGAGAGTGGGCAATGTAGTTCCGCTTATGAATGCTACAGTAGAATAGTGTATTTTGTCGTGTATTTACTGTCGGTATTCGTAAGTTTATGAGTTGCAGTAGTTCGCAACAGTCAAATTTAGAGTTAAGAATTTTGAATAAAAATGTTAAGTCGTTTATTTTACGTATGTCTACTAGTGTGTGTATTTTTAGAATATTTAATAATAAATTATATTACAAGTCTTCTAGTGGGATATTTAATTTAAAATTTATAAAACGCAGAAATTTTTTTTGTATTCGCTCAGTGTTATTAATGTGAATTTTGTAAGATGGAGACCAAACTACCGAGTTATATTCCATTAGGCTTCTAACTAGAGATACATATAAAAATGTAATGACTTGTATGGACTTGAATACTAGTAAAATAGTATAGCGGGTACCCACGTGCATGTGCTATGCTTGAGTCGCTTGTAGGTAGCTCCATGCACGAAAAGGCTACGGTTACTTAGCCCATGATTAACTTGTTACGATGCACGGAATACGCCCCTACAAATTACTAGGCTACACCACTGTGAATGCAAGCGTTCTCCCCCCCTCCCCGCGTCCGCGCGCCAAGCAACCGCCATTCTACGGTAGCTACACGGTGTGAGCGCACGCTCTGCCGCGAATCGTTCCGATTTTGTTCTGGAATTTTCCAACGGAAACGCAATGGCGAAGTTCGCCCGTAGAGACCTGTGGGAACGCCAGCCCCGCCTGAATACCTCTCACCTTGCTGTTCTCAAGGCACCAGCCAGCGGATGTGAGTACCCGAACCACTAATTTCCCCTTTTTGCGTGTGTCCCTTCCAATTTACGCGTAATTATGACCGGTCTCAGAGGGACTCGTTGGAGAGAGATTTGTTAGGCCCTATGGCCCCTGAAATAGATAGGTTATTGATTCTACCTGTGCTCTATAATTGACTGTGAAATGTACCACTGTTGTATTCTAAACGGATTCTTGTCAATACACATCATGTTTACTGCAGCTGATTGTTTCATTGCCCTCACCGGGCCGTAGGCTGAGTTTATTTCAGGAATACCACACTTGCACCTAAGAGATCCTACAACCCTGGTGATGATAGCCTCTATCGCTCTGCTGCCAAATGAGCTAGTTCGACGGCAGAAGGTAGACACCCCCAGCAAGGTGTGCTAACAAACTTTACTGTAGGCACTTGCAATGGTTATTTGTAATGTTTTGTTTCCTCCACAGACTGCATAGAGCTGGCAGAGAAGATTCACCCGTGCCAAGAAACACGCTCCGGTTGGACTCGGGGGGATATGTGTCCTCTACTCACACCAGATTCCAATATAGAATATCACAATACTCGTGTTACAACTACGGCACAGGCCCCATACTATGTAAGTTACAAACATATGGTAGCTTTATTTAGAACCTAAAATATAAATTCATTCATTGAATTAGCAGTTTTATATCTTAACCCCAAGCTTTATCCGCATGAAAAATATGTTCTGCAGTGATGATCTCAACCTTCGATTAGGAATGCGAATGGTCAGATGCTACGTGTTTTCGATATTATTTTATGGAATGGAAGCATGGATGCTTACTGAAGGACTAATTAGGCGACTTGAGACATTCGAGATGTGAAATGAATAAGTAAAAAGAAGTAGTTAACCCTTCGAATAATAAGAAAATAATTTTCTGTCAACTTTTGGCTGTCAAGGTTTGCGCGCAAAATTCCTGGTTCATCGCTTAAAAAACGTTAAACGCTTTTGCAAAAACAAACATTGTTCTAAAATGTAAATAAAATAATCTTTCCGATGTGTTTATTAGAAATCAACATTTTTGTTTCTTATTAAAATTTTAATATTGGAAATGTAAATTGGCTAAAAAATGCACACCTGCGAATATTTGAATTAAAGTAATTAAAATAGAATAAATTCAAAATTTTAAATACAGATTCCTTTTCTAAACAAAATTTGTAATAAAAATGTCACCTCACTTTTTATCACTTTCATACAATTTTATTTTAAAATTAAATGTGTGATACGTCACAAATTGGCGCAAAATTAAATCGTCACTTTTGATCGGGTTTGTAAAATATCTGAACATCCTAGCTCATATAATTCTAAGACAATGAGAAGCATTATTTCATTCCGTTTCTACCATAAAAGAAATCACAAATATTCGCATGACAGAAAGAAAGATATCTAACTTTTAATAATGCACTGTCGCTCTGGGACAATCTGGGTCTCCTATTATTATAAAGGCATATGATGTTTTGGAACAACTTGGGTCTCCTGTGATTAGACGGGTTAAAACTATAAAAATCCGAAAACTTCAATTTCTTGGACATGTGATGAGAAATCCAGAGAAGTATGAGATCCTGCATCTCATAATGCAGGGAAAGATTGCCGGAAGACGGGGCCCTAAAAGAAGGAGAACCTCATGGTTGAAAAACCTGAGACAGTGGTTTGGCCAATCTACGTAGAGCTGTTCCGGGCCGCAGTAAACAAAGTCCGCATAGCCAACATGATAGCCAACGTCCGTTAAACGGACAGCTCTGCCATAGGTCACCCCAAGTGGTTCGCTATGTTTGGTGATTTAGCAGGGGTGCCCGGGTTCATGGGGTGAGGTTTGTCTAGGTCTTGGAGGCGGATGACTGGGACATACTGAACCCCAGATTCCTACCCACCCCTTAAACCCTTTTCCTTCCCAGAACTCTCCTCTCCTTCCCTTTTCCTTAAAAAAACCCTCCACACAGCATCCTCAAAGATGACATAGGCCCTGAGGGAAATTATTTTCCTCAGGGCCTCCTGTGTGGAGCTCATGTAAAAAAAATAAAATAAAAGTGGATTCTGGTGGAGGGTCTTTTTAAGTAAAGCGCCCTTGATGTGATTTTTGACAAAAACGGCGCTATAAAAATCATCCAATAAATGAAGGAGAGAAAGTTCTGGAGGTCATTGTGCCAAGTAGTGATGTCATCCCTCGCGCTGCGGTGTAAGATGAAAGAGAGACCAGCTGGAGAGGTCGAGGGTGTCCCCGAACGGCCTCTCTGATCCAACCCGCCATGTAACAGGTGGGCAAGTACATTTGCAGCCAAGACCTGAATACACCTTACACGCTGAACCCAAGCACCCGTGCTAAGTCACAAAACAAAGAGAACCACTTGGGGTCACCTACATATGGCAGAGGTGTTGGTTATCCAATAAATGGTTCCCGGGGCGGCGTTACATAATCTTCAATTAACTAACCATAACGCCTTTTCCCGGCAGGGGTAGGCAGAGATGATAGACCGCTATAAAAATCTGTCTCAGTACAAATCTGTCTCAGTACACTTCCTTGCTTCATTCACATTTATATTTCATCTTATATATTACATACACTCTTCTTGTGTCATTCTGACGACCCGACTAAAGTAACTTCTATTAATTTTCCTTACATTACTTTCTTCGTTCATCCGCTCTACATGCCCAAACCATCTAAGCATCCCTTTCTTAATCTTAAGAGATATTATATACTTCCCTTGAACACTTTAAGTTTTTAAGCTCTTAAAAAATTAATGTTTCTTTTGAAGAAAACATCAATTCCAATGCCGAGATGAAAAAGTAATTAGCATTAGTACATGAAATTCTCCAAAAAATTGATTGTTTTCTCATTTTCCAAATTATTATTAAAAAAAAAAAATTATATATTATTTTCTTGGAAGGCGGGATGGGTACCGCCGCTACGGAACCTTTTATTGGATAACCAAAACCCCTTCCAAGTGGTTCGCTACGTTTCGCGACTTAGCAGGGGTGAACGGGTTTGTAGGGGAAGGTATGTCTAGGTCTTGGCGGCGGATGCTTTTACTCACCTACTACAGTGGAGGTAATCCACCTCTTACCCGCCTTGGTATAAGTAACTGATGGTTACTCCTTCAAGGCTCTCGCAAGATTCTAATTTTTTTTTGTTAAACGAAGCTACATTTATTTATTTTGAACGAATCTAGACCTCCAGTGTCCATGCATACGTTGTTAGTAAGCAGTATGCAAGTGCTTAACAGGAAAAACAAAATGCAAAAAATAGGTTAGTAAGACAAAGATAAATTAAACAGGGCAAAAGAAAAACTCATTCATGAGGCTCCATGAGGCGACATTGCATCTGTAAAAACCCGCAAGCACCTGCATAAAATAGAGAACATAAGTAATACAATAAATCTCAAATCAATTGGCAAGTACCAACAAAAAATGTGAATGGCTACTCACCTACTACAGGTGGTAGGCCGGATCAGGAGAAACTGGTTAGGGTCGACCTTTTGACCTCTCTAGCTGGACTCCCTCGCATTACCAAAATTGACAGCCGGCGTAGTGCAGCGGTAAGGCGCTTGACTCGCATTCCGAAGGTCGCGGGATCGAATTCCGGCGTGGCAAATAAATTTTGTTTAATTAATTTGTGTATTTCACAATTTTTTCATTTAAAAAAATATATAGTATATTTGCGGCACGTTATAGAGTGGAAGATACTCTCGGTATCGCCCTGGTGTAAGACCACCATTCAGAATTGAAACGTTGCCTGAAATGGCTTTAGCCGTGTTTGGTGGCCAGTTCTGAATAGCCATGTATTTCCCCACCTTCCTCTTCCCTATGTCCTTCCCCTCTCCACTACCTTCAGCCTCACAACATACCCCATTTGGAGATGCCATAGTCTCACTGGCTCCAGACGGGAGAAGTTGGGACTCTGCGGTATTCATGTAAAAAAAAAAGTTGGAGGGATGGATTTACACGTTCGTCACTCCTGAACATATTGACCCACAGATTCCTACCCACCCCTCATACCTTTTCCTTAACAGAATTTTCTTTCTTTACTTTCCCTTACAAGGCCCCCTATACAGCATCCTCAAAGACGACGTAGACCCTGAGAGGATTTTTTTTTCACAGAGTCACATGTGTGCAGATATGGTATTTTTTATTAAATATATGTTTTTATTATATTTGCGACATGTTGCGAAGTGGAAGATACTCTCAGTATCACCCTGGTGAGTAAGGCCACCATTGCTTGAAATGCTGTAGCCGCGTTTGGTGACTAGATCTGAATAGCCATTTTCTTCGCCACCTTACTCTTACTCATCTCCTTCCCCTAATTTGGGATGTCATAATATCACTCCATCTCCAGATGGTTGGGTGCAGTTTGGACGCTTGTGCGGTATTCAAATAAAAATGGAAATGAAATAACAAAATCAACAAATACTTTTAGAGTAATAATTAAAGTTGCTTAGAGAATAAAATTTTGATGTCGTGTTGTGTTCCCAGGGACGTATTGGATCAGGTCAGAGAGGCGCCGTTTTCTGGGAGATATATCCTGTAAGTCTAGTGAGTGACCGGTGGGTGTTGAGTTCTGCAAGAGGCATTGAATATATTGGGTGAGTATATTTTTTCTTTATTTTCAAATTCAACTCTTCCTTGAAATAATGACGGCAACTATGATCATAGACAAACGTAGAGGTTTGATATTTGAAAGAACAAGCTTTAAAGAGCCTTGGATGAGTTTGTTTTTTCACAAAAATGGCGCTATACACGGTGTCTGGAAACTCGTGGTATAAATGGGCAACTGGTGAATCTACTGCAATTTTTTATTTACTAAGCGTTGAGAAGTCCTGTTTAAACTCCACCGTTTTGTATTTTGCGCATGTGTGCGTTTCGTTTCTCATTCAAAATGGTGACTGTATTGATGCTTTTAAAATTTCAAATTTTCAAATGTGAAATCGTCGTCCTATTTTTGGAATTTTTTTTCACCTTTGTATAATATTATAATACCTTCCTGACTAAAAAAAGTGGGTTATTGTGGTCGCATAACCTTTCACAAATCGCCTCAGGAGCGGTTACGGCGTAAGATCTGTATTTTCTATGGTTGATCTGCGCATAAACCGCTTAAGTGTATGGCAACTCTGAAGAGATTGTATAGAGAGCGTTATTTGGCGTGCGATGATCTTTTATATTTTATAGCTATGTGTGGCAGGGATCTTAAAGAAACGTCTTTTGTTTCAGCTCCAATAAACTACTTTTTGTCGGACTGGGCGGGACCTTAGCACCCCGGTACAATCCAGATGAGACATATGGCATCACGAAGCAATACATCCACCCGCTATACAACAGTACATATTACTCATACATAGTGTATAACGACATCGCCCTTCTTCGGCTAGATAAAGAGTAAGTATTTCATAATTATATCATCATCATCACTATTGGCTCTACAACCCCTGGTGGGTCTTGGCCTCCTCAAGAATCTTCCTCCACTCATCTCGGTTTTGTGCCAGCTCTCTCCAGTTTAGAAGCTCCAAGATAGATATGTCTTTGAGGACTTTGTCGCTCCATCTTAGTCTTGGTCTTCCCAGGCTCCTTCGCCCTATTGGTCTTGAGTTCAGCAGGGATTTTGGTGCTTGATGCTCGGTCATTCTCTCTTCATGACTCAGCCACCGATGTCTTCCCAGTTTTATAAATGTCGCGACGTTTAGCTCGTTAAACAAAGTATAGAGCTCATTGTTATAACGTCTGCGCCAAAATCCATTTTCTAGAACCGGTCCGAAGATGCGCCTCAAAATTTTTCTTTCAAAAACGTCCAGTGCTCGCTCATTCCTTTTAGTTAGTACCCAAGTCTCATCTGCGTACGTAAATACTGGTCTGATAAGTGTTTTGTACACTAATATCTTCGTGTTTCTGGACAGCAGTCTGGACTTTAATTGGTTCTGTAGGCGGAAATAACATCAATTTGCGTTCACTCTGCGCATCTGGATCTCCTCTGTGGTATTATTGTCGTTTGTTATCAGGGAGCCTAGGTATGTGAATCTTGGTACCGTTTCGAAATTTTGGTTTCCACATGAGAGAGTTGGGATTTGTTGGGTGCATCCTACGGCCATGTATTTGGTCTTTTGCTGGTTTACTACGAGACCCATATTTTTGGCAGAACTTTCAAGATTTATGAAGGCGTTACGTAAAGCATCTGGAGTTTTCGCGATTATGTCGATATCATCAGCGTAAGACAATAGTTGCACAGAGTTGTCAAATAAGTTGTTAAACATATATAATTATGTATAATATTGAAATAAATTTAAGTAAAAATAACCCAACGATAACAACCACAAAAAAAAACTGATAAGAAATAAGCCCACACGTCCAACTGGATTTATAATTCCAGACCATATATTATGTTTAGGCCTTTACTTGAACAATTGAGCTTTCTCCCGAACCTTCAGACCTGCTGTATTTCTCTATTCCATTTTATAAACTTTTAAGTAGTCCAGTACTTATTTTATCATTATTACAAATCTGGCGGCCATCTTGGTCAAGGGGTAAGGCTCTCGACTAGCCTATCTGGAGGTAGTTGTTATGTTTACGTTTACGGCACGTTCCAGAGTGAAAGATGCTCTCAGAATCACCCTGGTGTAGAACGTTTGAACGAAATGAAATGGTTTTAGCCGTCTTTGATGACCAAATCTCTTTCCCCTCCACACTGCCTTCACCCCAAATGAAGATACCTGGTATAGGTTTCACTACGAACTTTATGCAATCTATTATAGGCAGGAACCTCCCTTTTGTTTTGATGGTCGAGTGAACAAAATATCATCAATATCGGCATATAACTTAAGATTCCATCGTCACACTCTTCCTTATATAAATAGATAGATAGAACTAGCACAAACTACCGTAGTCCAGTGGGTAAGACTCTTGACTCACAATCCGGAGGTCGCGGATTCGAACCCGGCATGCGCAAATAAATTATATTGATTAATTTGTGTTATTTCCAATTAATTCATTTAAAATAATATATAGTATATTTGCGGCATGTTCCAGAGTGAAAGATACTATCAGTATCGCCCTGGTGTAAGACCACTATTCAGAATTTAAACGTTGCTTGAAAATGGCTTTAGCCGTGTTTGGTGACCAGATCTGAATAGCCAGGTACTTCCCAACCTTCCTCTTCCCCACCTCCTTCCCCTCCCCACTACCTTCAGCCTCACAACATACCCCAATTGGGGATGCCATAGTCTCACTGGCTCCATACGGGAGCAGTTGAGATTCTTGTGCGGTATTCACTGTAAAAAAAAAAATTTGTGAAAGACTAGTGAAAAATCAAGAATTGTCTGAATTCTCGATAAACAGTTCCAATTTTGAAAAAGGCCATTAAAATTTGTTTCTGTAAAAAACACAATATAGATATTTAATCGTATGTCTGAATTCTCCTAAAAAACGTGATGTTTTTAAAATGATTGAAATGAAAGCAAAGGTTCTATAGTTCATTGCACTGGAGTTACAGGCAGACAGAGTTACAACCGAAATTATCACAATATTACAGTCAATTATCAGTAGAAAAGTAAATGTACCGTATTTTTTATTTATTATTTAACCACTGGAGCGCTTTTTGCCACAATATGGCACTATTTATAATTACTTGAATTGCTTTGACGACAATTTTCGCAAATATTCAAAATGAGCACCAAAATCACGAGCAAGCCGAGGAAAAAGTTTTTATTTGGTCTGTCACTCAGCGCCGGATCTGCCATACGTTCAAAAACGTGCAAAAACCTGGCGCCAACTCCGAAGGGGCGCCGTGAGAAAATAAATATTGTTTAATTAAATGAACACAATATTAGCGAAACTCAATCGAAATCTGGAGACAGAAAAATCAGAAAAGATATTGGCTCCGCTGGGACTCGAACCCAGGACCTTTGGCTTACATGGCAACAGCTCTACCGATTGAGTTACGGAACCAACGGCTCCGTAACTCAATTACGGTTCTCAAGTTACGGAACCAACGGTTACGGTTCCGTAGCTCAATTACGGTTCTCAAGTTACGGAACCAACGGTTACGGTTCCGTAGCTCAATCGGTAGAGCTGTTGCCATGTAAGCAAAAGGTCCTGGGTTCGAGTCCCAGCGGAGCCAATATCTATTCTGATTTTTCTGTCTCCAGATTTCGATTGAGTTTCGCTAATATTGTGTTCATTTAATTAAATATTATAATTTGAGATTTTACTCATAAAGTTTAAAAAATTAAAAATAAATAAATATTGTATTAAAATTTTGTTATAATATTCCCTGAATCGTTTAAAAATTGCCCATAGTACGAAATAATTATTACGCTCTAGCAACACTTTCCAAAGAAACAGAATGCACACGCATCAGGTTGGTATCAACGGCTTACGAATTTATAGTCAGTTACAGAATTTTTTTACAAATTCCATATATTTAGTTTAAACGTAAGATCTATTTTTCCATATATCTTTTACGATGAATGGGTGCGATCCAAATCAATAACCAATCACAGCGTGGTATTTTTGTTCTAGTGGATCAAACAAACCAACTTGCGCCTTCAAAATGCTGACAATTTTAGTTAGTGTGTCGTCCGTACGCTCGCTATTATTTTATTTTGTACGATTTAAGTCTCTAGGAGAAGGTAGTTAAAGACCATTTTCTTATGAAATCTTCAGTAAATTCCATTAACAAAAGCATCGCACGGTTTGCAGGATTTGCTGGTTGCAACGTGTTGACAGTTTCATCATTGATTTGAGATATTATTAGAAGTTCGTTAAATGTATAATTAATATCTATTAGATTTGTTCGATTTGTTATTTTACGGTGTCAGTGTAAGTGTCTTTCGTAAGCCGTTGATACCATACGTCAGTGTTTAGTATTTTTATGGTGTTTGTTCGCTCAATTTGGTGTTTGTTCGCTCAACACAGGGGAAATGCAAGGTACAAATTTGAGGATATATTCTTTTTGGTTTGGTTATATTATTTTGTTATATAGTTTTTCCTAAAATAATTAAAATAGCATCATAATTTTATGCTTACCCAATAGATTCAGAGAGTATATGGCTCCTGGCGATTCTCTCTTTAAAAAAAAACAAGTGGAGCTACCGCCAGGTCACTTGGAAAAGTTACACCCTTTATATATCTTGATTTTATTTGATAAATTAGTGTAAAAAAAATAATTAAATAAAAAAATTGGGGTGAACGAATTTTTAATCAAAATAAAAATGTAGGGGGGGGGGCGCCATCGGTACCGACTGCACAGGGCGCCAGATTTCGTAGATCCGGCCCTGCTGTTACTCGACTGGTTAATGTTACTTTTTTATTTGCAAACAAAAATATCAAAAAAGATGACAGAGACACGTGTGGAATGTTCAAGTGTGTCATGCATCATGCCGTAATATCTGCATACCGCACCATATTTAAGGAATATTATTGAATCGTTATACCACCTTACACTTTTTTTCTAAAATAAAAAAAAAAAAATACTATAATTTACCATTTTTCGATATCAGGGTGACCTTCACACGCAGAATCCTACCAGCATGTCTCCACACGGGCACCTCTCTTCCCGACAGTGGCTTCATACTCATTGCGTGGGATGGCTCACATATTCCGGACTACAAGGTTAGAACACTTTTCTCTGCCTTCATGATGAACAATGACCAGTGATGTGATAACGACAAGACTGACAGCTTTCGCCGTTTCTAAATGTACATTTTTTAAACATAGAATTTTTTTAAATTGTTACTGTTACCTAAGGAGTAAATCCCGATACAGATGTCAATTAACAAAAATATACAAAACAACTAGAGAACTCGCCTGCATCCAAACTATTCCTCACGAATTGACATAAACAGCAGATTAAAACATATACAATATTTTTAGTTATAAATAGTAAAAATATATATACATATAAATATATATCAATTTAAAATAATATCAATTTAAAATAGAGAGATGAGAGAAATACGCAGTATCCTTATAAAAGTTTACAAATTATTTTTCGAAAAATTTAAAGGTTAAAAAAAGACCAAAAAAGTATATATATGTAAGTAAAAAAAAAAAACAATGTTATACAGAATATTAAAAAAAGAAATGTACTTAAAATTATAAACAAAGTATGTCTAAGTTATTGTAGGTACTACATAAGAAAACAGCATTCAGTTTTCTACTAAAATTACCAACTGCGTGTATCAACCATTAGTCGGACTCCTAGAGGTTTTGATTTTGATTAAACGATTCACACATTCTTGTGATTGGATCCCTGACACCAGCATTTATGCGCGTCCGGCTAATGTAGAATAAGTCTTTAAGCCTTGATATTTTGAAGTTTATTAGTTTCAGTTAGTCAGGACAGTCAATAACGTTGTTGCAGATTGTCGTTGCGTTGTTGCAGATGTCCTACAATCACGCCGTTTTCCCACAAGGATGAGCGGAGACTATGGTCCGCCACCTGTCTTCGTTTTAGAACACACTCCTTGCTTCATTAACATTCGTACATCGTCTCATACATAGTACATAGGTACTCTTTTGTTATTCTGAATTATGAGATGACCAACTCAAGTAGGTAGGTACTTGATTCATTTAGTCGTGCCACGTCTTCTTCACGCGTCCCACACTTCTTCTATCATTCATTTACGTGTATTATTTTCTCCCGGCACCCCTTTCTCTATCCATCCGCTCTACATGTCAAAACCATCTGAGCTTTTTCAAACTTGCTCCTCCGATCTCCTCAAATTTATGGTTTTTCTACCACTCGAAAGAGGTGCAAATTTACGATTAAATTATACACATTCCGACGGTCCCCACGGCCCAGTGGTTAAGATCCTTGATGGCGAATTCAGAGGTAGTGGGTTCAAATGCTAGCGTGGAATTTCACAATAAATCATTAAACATAACATTTTTTATTTGTGGCACATTCCAGAGTGGAAGATACTATCAGTATCACCCTTTTTTTACATTAACTCCACACAGGAGGCCCTGAGGAAAATAATTTCCCTCAGTGCCTATGTCATCTTTGTAGATGCTGTGTGGAGGGTCTAGTGAAAGACTGAAGTAAGAATGGCTTTAGTCGTGTTTGGCGACCCGATCTAATTACTCTGATACTCCCACCAACCTCTCCTCCATCTTTTTCTCCTCCCCACTTCCTTCAGCTTCACAACATACGTACATTGGGGATGCCATAGGGAGGCGACTACTAATATCTACAGGAATTCCAAAAACTGAAAAAAAAATCGAACTAATATCTATGAGAACCAAAATGCGTACGAATATCTACAGCTCAAACTGCTGATTAATATCTATGAGAATCAAAATGTTGACGAAAATCTACACCCCTTACAGAGATTGGATTTGCAATTATGTATAGCATATTGGAATAACGTAATATTGCGTATGCAGTTTAAACATTTCATTTATGTAAGTATGTATGTAAAAATCCCTAATATCGGACTATTGGACACATTTAGCTGATTATTCCAACCTACGCTCTGTAGATATTAGTTCAACCTACGCTCTGTAGATTTTAGTCAACACTGACACCGTCATAGATATTCGTCCGACCTTAGCTCTGTAGATATTAGAGAACACTCTGAAGTTCGTAGATATTAGTTCAACATATGAGCTTTAGATATTCGTCCGACATACAGGCTGTAGATATTAGTAACTGGAGTCTGCCATAGTCCCACTGACTCTAGAAGATTAGTAGCAGTTGGGAGACTTGTGCTGTGTTCACAATAAAAACATGTTTCTTTAATATTTCTAAAATCTCATTATTTCTTAAATCTCTTTTCTTGACAATGCATTTTTTTCCTTTTCAATATATTGTTTTTTTTTAAACGCGTAATATCTGTGAAAAATGTACTTATACATGTCTGTCCTTTCCGTAATGAGTTTTTTTCTCAACTCATTGGGAATAATGTGTTACTCACCATGTTTTTTGTAATACATTATAATTAAATAAATAAATAAAAAGTAATATCCACTTCATATTGTAATAGTACACCGACAGCGCTAGAAATGATAATTTTCGCGTTGTCATTCCCACTAAGTAAAACAATTCTGGGTCGATAAGAAGAAATTGTCCGAAAGCCCGCATCACTCCACTATGTAATGAATGTTATATCTATTCAAAAATTGGTCTAATGATGCAAAATAACTAATAAAGCTGAAAACAAACTAATTATTAATTTGGGAGGCGGGTATAAGAACCGCCGCCTCGGGAACCATTTATTGAATAACCAACACCTCTGCCAAAGGTCACCCTAGATATTTTGGTAACTTAGCCCTGTTTTATAGGTTAATGTTTGTCTAGGTCTTGGCGTCGGATCCGTTTTCCCCACCTAAAACGTGGCGCACCGAGAACTTTTCAGAACGCTTCAGCCGTACTCTCTCAACCTATCGCCTTGCACCGCCGTGGGAGAGATGGATTCACACATTGGTCATTCCTGAATACAGTGAACACAAGTATTTTTACCCAAATCTCATAACTTTTTCCTTCTCAGAATGCCCTCTCTACACATCGTACATTTGTTGAAAAAAGTAATGGCGCATTTGTTCTCACTGGATAAAGCAATCAGTTGGCATGTTTTTCAACATTTCAGATAACTGTGCAGAGAGTGTCTCAAGAGGAGTGCTCCGGGATATTTCCCGCTGGCAGCTCTAAACACCCTGCCGGCATAAAACATGACCTGGAGATTTGCAGCCGTCCGGTCAATACAACTGGAGAATGTCCGGTAAGTAACGATGGGTTGCATTGTAAACCAGGCTTATTATTATAATGTTGAATTTAACTTTTTTGCAATTGATATTGCAAGAAATTTAATAATAAAAAAAGTAGTAATGAAAAGCTGCTGAAGATAGCCGGCATAGCAATCATTATTGGAGTGCGCCATAGAATAGAGAAGAATCATTATTCAAAAGTCATCATTATTCAAAAGTCTGACCATTCTTTGCTTAAATGTTGTTAAATATCCTACATAATAATGAAATTCAAATGGGATCACACGATCACAGTATTTGATGTGAGACAGAGCGCATGCTAAGTGAACTAGAACCAAAATGTACCAAGGGCGGATCCAGGATTTTTTTTCTGGGAGGGGCACAAGAGGCGGACGGGCAAAAAAATCAACAATTACTGTTGGAAATAAACATGAAGTATCATACTTCAAGTTTATTTCTACAAGTTCAATTATGTATAGGAAGGTTTATGAAAGTGTAAAACAATAGAAAAATTAAATGTTTAATAAAGACAGTTTTTGCTACTAAGTATGTGCTGTGCTGGAATCTCCACAGTACAAAAATACCGTCTGGGTTTTTGAGGCAGCGTGAGCATGATGGGGGGGGGGGGGGGGGGGCACTGGGGCACGTGCCCCCCCCCCCCCCTAAATCCGCCCTTAGTGCCGAGAATGCTCACGCTGCCTCAAAAACAACAGCGCGTGGAGTGTTCTCGTGCATTTTTGGTAGGGAAGACAAAGATGGAGTGTTGGCTCAAATTGTTACTAGTGATGAAACTTGGACTTATTATTATGAACTTGAGTCTAAACAGGACGCAATGCAGTGGCAAAGAAAGGCATACCACTGCCCGAGAAGTTTAAGGTGTCACAATCGGCTGGGAAAATCATGGCGATAGTCTTTTGGGACTCAGAAGGAATCCTAATAATCGATTACAATAATAAAGATGTCTCCGTAACCGGAGATCACTACGCTTCAATCCTAAAGCAATTAAAGGAAGCCATCAAGAAGAAAAGAAGGGGAAAATTTACCAAAGGTGTCCTCGTCCTGCACGATAATGCGCCTGTTCACAAGAGCCCTACAGTCCTGACATGGCTCCCAGTGGTTATTACTTATTTCAAAACTTGAAAAAATAACTTCGTGAGAAAAAGTTTTCAAGTGATGAAGAAGTGAAGTCCAAGTCCAAACTAAGTTCGGAGTTGGAAGGTTGGCTTTGGTGTGGAAGTACCGTTACAATAACATAACCCATTTTCAGCAGGGTGGGGCCACAGCACACACCACTAGGGACTCAATGACTAAAGTGAAAGAAGTGAAGGATGTAATTTTTGCTTACCCTCCATTCCGCGAACTTAATAACACACCCTCGTATAATGTTCGACTTAATGTATTTTGCTTGACAATAATATCGGATTTATGACTTATGGTGAATATAAAAACACATTTAAATCAAAAATGATTCAATATACGACTTGATGGAATATGCCAGTCAAAAGAGGACAATTTTTTACATAAGACCTCATACTTAGTCATTTCATGAAAAAACATGATTAGTAGACTTTGACACTAGATCGACGATATTCAGTGTTGATAGTTTACTTTAGTTTATAAATTACAAAAATTAAAGTATAAGTTATAGAGAGTCGCCGAGGGCCTGGTAGGAAACAAATGTCTTGGCTGCGTAATATATGAGAGTGGACCGGTATCAGAAGTGTGAAGGAGCTTTTCCGGGCAGCGCAAGACAGAGAGACATTTTCAAGAGTGATCGCCAACGTCGGGGAGACCTGATACGGCACACAAAGAAGAAGAAAGTACAAGTAAACAATATAAAATAATATAGTAGGTATCTTTATTGATTTTTAAGTCAAACACTAACTAAACATAGAATATTATGTTTAAGTGGAAATAAATATTAAAGTAACGTAAAAGCTAGTTCAAACTACAGAAGTCAGGTAAAGGAGGAAAATCTGGGTGAAGCAAAAGGAGCCGAGGATCATCTTTTTTTTTAACATTAACTCCACACAGGAGGCCCTGAGGAAAATAATTTCCCTCGGGGCCTATGTCATCTGGGATGCTTGTAACGTAATTATTTTGATGGTAGTTATTCAGTCGGTTCTTGCTCAGAATGAGTATTATTAATTTCGGCGTGCCGTTGGAACGACTGAGAACAAATTCAAGTTGCCTGGACTTTGCTCGATTGTTTTAAAGAAAAAACGGTTAGAAGGGCCACGTCATGACATAACAATGGATTGGTCGGAAGTTTGATTTGTAAGGAGTTTTGATACTCGTTAATGATTGTGTAAATTTGCTATATTATGCGACTACACCTTCAAATTAGTGCTGTGAAGAAATATTGCTTGACGCTCGTAATGACGCGGCAAACAACCCACCGATAAATAGCCATCGGGATTTACTGATCACAGCTTGATAAATTGATGTTTTGGTCGGACGTGTTTTACAGCCACGTACAAACCAATATCACCGAGGACAACTTTGATGAAGATTGCAGGCGCTTCTTAAATGACATCAACAGTCTAGAACTGCGGGTTTTATCTTTTCAATGCTCAGAGATGGCCGTCGGATGCATTGTGATCAGCGGGCATCTGTGGGTGGACTGGAATCTCGGCTGCTTCACGGTGTCATGGGCTTGCGAAGCGGCAGCTCTGGGGCTCTTCTCCAGCTATCTGGAGCCCTTGTCGCTGAGGTTGGAAGAGGTGCGCCATATTAACTATCGCAAGCCATGAATGATCATTGGAGTGGATTCTACTAAAATAACTGAATTATCTCTCTCTCTCTCTCTCTCTCTCTCTCTACATTTTTTTGAGTTTACAAAGGTATTTATGTAGATTATGTT
The DNA here is from genome assembly GCA_929108145.2 of Limnephilus rhombicus. NCBI lineage: Eukaryota > Metazoa > Arthropoda > Insecta > Trichoptera > Limnephilidae > Limnephilus > Limnephilus rhombicus. The sequence continues at coordinate 17,928,096 of OV815290.1, read as the reverse complement.
TTTGCTTGTCAATAATAACAAGTACATTTTGTTTAATGTGAGTTATTTTATTTACATCAGATAGTAGCTTTCTTTTTATCCCACGCAGGACCCTGAAATGATGGTGAGAGCTCATGCATACGGAATTTCTTTGCTAACGGAGCAAAGGTACGTGTCATGCTGTGTGGAGGGTCTTTTTGAGGAGAGGAAGGAATGAACATTGGTCTTGAAGAGACCCATGTTGTAGGAAGGAGGAAACACAGAGGCCGGCAAATCATTCCACAGCCGAGCTGTTGAACACAAGAACGAGTCGAAGAAACTACCCGTTCTCATATGACAAATGTCAACCGTGTACATATATTGAGCACACGTTTGGCGTATTTCCCGACAATGCACCGGTGCCGAAGGGATCAATGATGGTAGTTCCTCGGAGCATCTTCCATTGTAATACCGGTAGAACAAGGATAGCATCCCACCCGACGCCTGTACTCTAAAGATTGCAATCCGTTTGTTAAGATGGGAAAATCTATCAAACGGACCGCCCGTTTCTGCACAGAGTCGAGGGTATTTTTCAGGTACTTTGGAGCTCCAGACCAGAGGTGGCTGCCAAATTCAATCGTGGGACACTTGTGATTTGTACAGGGTTAGCAGCTGTGTACTATTAAAGTATCTGCGTAATATAATAATAATAGTACGTAATATCGTAACGTAATCTCTGGTTATTGTTTAGATGATGCACATATATTTATTAAAGACCTTTCTCTTTAAGACACCTAAGATAATCACTGATGAGTTTTGCGTAAGTGAGTATTTAAATTTCTCTTTTGAGAACACAAAAAGGTGCATTTGGGACACGAGAAAGGTTTTATGCCACTGTGAGTCAGCAAGTGGTTCTTTTGTTGTCTCCTTGTAAGACATGAATACTTGCATTCGGAACATGAAAAAGGTTTTTCTACACTGTGGGTTAGCAAGTGACTTCTTAAATTTCCCTTATGAGAAAACGAAAATTTGCAGTCGGAACATGAAAAAGGTTTTTCTCCACTGTGGATAAGCATATGACTTTTTAGATGTCCCTTGCGATAACATGAATAGCTGCAATTGGGGCATGAAAAAGGTATTTCTGCACTGTGGGTAAACATGTGACGTCTTAGTAGTTGTTTTGTAGAGCTTGAATAGTTGCAGTCGGGACATGAAAAAGGTTTTTCTCCGCTGTGAGTAAACATGTGATATTTTAATTGGTACTTTGAAGAAAGTGAAGACTTGCAGAGAGGACAGGAATAACGTATTTCTCCATTGTGGGTATACAAGTGATTTTTTAGTTGTTCCTTTGAAGAACATGAAAAGTTGCAGTCAAGACATGAAAAGGGTTTTTCTCCACTGTGAGTCAGCAAATGTTTTTTAAGACATCCCTTCCGAGAAAATGAAAATTTGCAGTCGGAACATGAAAAAGGTTTTTCTCCACTATGAATCTGACTGTGGATTTTTAAATCGCTCTTTCGAGAACTTCTATAATTGCATTCGGAACATGAAAAGGGTTTTTCTCCATTGTGGGTAAACATGTGGCATCGTAGTTGTACCTTTGCAGAACATGAATAGTTGCAGTTGGCACATGAAAAGGGTTTGTCTCCACTGTGAGTCATCGCGTGACGTTTTAGAGCATCTTTTCTAGAACATGAATAGTTGCATTCGGCACATAAAAAAGGTTTTACTCCACTGTGAGTAAGCAAATGACTTTTTAAATTTCCTTTGTACGAAAACGAATAGTTGCATTCCGAACATGAAAAGGGTTTTTCTCCGGTATGAGTGCGCAAGTGCATTCCTAACGATGAATTACGAAATGAGGAATAGTTACAATGGAGACAAGAGAAACGTTTTTTCCCAGGATGCGTCTTCTGATTCTCCAATAAATCTGAAAAAGATTACATTAAGCTTAATTAGTGTTAAACTTAAGCACAGTAAATTGAAAAACGAGAAAAAATTAGGACAGCACGGCTTGTTAATGAAAATCTCAATAATGAAAATCGTATATACCTGCAGACTGAGTAATATTTTCAGAGCGCTCTAAACATTCTTTTTTAATATCCGGTAGGTCGATATCAATCTCCATATTAGAAAGTCCCGCTCCAACTTTTTCTCGAAGTTCAGGTTCTGCCTTGACGATTACAGGCTCCACAAGAATGCTGCCTAGAGAAACAAAACCACAATACATTAACAGATATGCAAAGATGAACATCCTGATGCGATGACAATCACGGTTTTCCTTCTCCGAGAGGAAATATAACAAAATGTATTATTTTGTCGACTCTCAGAATATTTTTTCAAAATATTTTGTTTATTTAAAAACTTTAAAATTAAACATTTACTGTTGAAAAAAACATTGGTTTAATATAGAAAAAGTGAACATTTGGACAAGAGACTTTCGGTAAGACCCAAACGGTGGCACTGGACATTTCCAAGGCCTTTGACCGGGTTCGGCACTGAGTACTTGTCAACAAACCGGTATCTTGCGGACTTCCCGCATCATTGTATACGTGGATTAAGACTTTTTGAAAGAGAGATCGATTCAGACGGTTGCTGATGGTTTCACCTCTTCCTCGCACTCGATAATTGCTGGCGTCCCACAGGGATCGGTTCTGTCGCCGACTTTGTTTTTGTTGCTCAACAATGACGTTTTGATATGTGCACCAATTCATTGTTACGCGGATGTCAGAACAGTCCATAATAGCTTTTTTTGACAAGACCCCAAAGGGCTCACCAACTCAAACGGCCCGAAGGGCTTTGAAACAAAGATTGAACGGTTACGTCGAGAGTGTTTTCTCTTGTGATAAAAATAATATCGTTGAATTTAATGTTTCAAAGACGCAATTATGATTGATTACGTCTAAAAGGGATCGAAATTAAAATCTAGTCTCTTTCAACGGAAGCGATCTTCCGAACAGGCCCTGTAGGGGCGTGTAAATAGCCCCTGACACAAGGGGATGACTACCCTATGTAAAATTAACGAAAATTGAATTCTTCCCTATGTGACACAAAACAACAGTTGACCCAGCAATCTCAAAAACCAAAGTGAAAACAAACAAACACTCACTCAGAGAATGCAGCTCAGCCCCGATGTCCACACAAAAAAACACTTCTTTTCAATAAAAAATGTCAAGGCGATATCGAATAATCTTGACAGATGTTTCGCACAGCAAGGAAGTTTCAACTATGAAAAATTTGCATATTAATAATGCGAGCCAAAAATCCAATCTTAGGTACAACAATAATTCCCTCACTGGATGAATTATTCTTAAGACTGACCAGGAGAGACATCTCTTGGCCTTTTACTGACACTCCCGTCAGAAGTAATTGCTTGATTCACAAAGGTAAGGAAACGCATGAATACACTGCATCTCAAGTCACATAGGTTCAATTCAATACAATACAAAACCCATAGATGGCGCCCTTATGGTCTTTATAGCATAAATTATCAATTTAAAGAAATTAATGCCCAAATATATTTATGGCGCGTATCCATATTCCCCGCCTTGGAAGTTCGCAGAGCTTACAAAAGAAAGAATATAAAAATACAAATGAAACAAGAAATGAAATAGAAATAAAGTGACTATTCACCGGTAATATTCAGGAATGACACGCATTGGAAATTCGCAGAATCTCACAAAATAAAGAAAAATAACCAAAAATACAATGTAATAAAGTTCAATTGACCAAGATAACGGATATTAAGTAATGCCATGTCTGGGTCAGAGATCATTGAAACAATGACTAAAATCAAAAGAAATAAATAAATAAAAATAAACAAAAATAGATAAAATATAAAATTATTGCGTTGGAATGGGATATAATTTGACAACCGGACGTTTAAAAGAACCAAATCTTGTCTTTACCGTCGCAACGCGAACAATTTTATCCATTCCGGGATGGATTTCAGTTATCACGCCTAAAGGCCAATTTAACGGAGGGGAATCTTCTTGTCCCACTAGTACGACAGTTCCGATATCAATCGGATGATCTGAACGCCACTTCTTCCAGAAGGACTGAACCATGCTGTCTAATAATTGCTTACGCTGAGTCAAATTGATTTTACTGAACGCCACTTCTTCCAGAAGGACTGAACCATGCTGTCTAATAATTGCTTACGCTGAGTCAAATTGATTTTACCGTCTGCCAGGACAGAAGCAGGCAAGTACTGCAATGGTGTCGACATTAAAAAATGCGCAGGCGTAAGGACTTCTGGATAAGGGTCAGAAGACATAACTGTAAGTGGACGCGAATTCATTATGCACTCAATTTGAACTAGCACAGTCTGTAACTCCTCATAGGTGAGAAGCTGAGTTCCAATCACACGGTACAAGTGTGTCTTCATGCTCTTTATGTTCGACTCCCACATACCCCCGAAATGAGGCGCGCGTGGTGGAATCATTTTCCACTCTATACGACGCTTAGCGAGTTCGCGCTTTAATGAGGGCTCATATTCAGATTCAACCAAAAACTTGTAGAGGTCATCTAATTGTGCCTTCGCACCCACAAAATTAGTACCATTATCTGAATACAAGCATGTTACCGGGCCACGCCGAGAAATAAAACGGCTGAAAGCAGCCAGGAAAGCATTTGAAGTTAAGTCAGAGACCAACTCATATGAATAGCCTTGGTCACAAGGCATACGAATAGACAAATATATGCCTTTTGAGAATGTTGTCCTCTCCGACGAGTCAGCGTAATACGGAGTGGACCTGCGTAATCTACACCGGTATGTACGAAGGCCTTTGCTTCTGCAACACGATATGACGGTAAATCTGCCATCTTCGGTGTCGGATGCGATGGATTTAAGCGGAAGCAACAATTGCATTTCCGCACCATCGCCCTAATAACAGTCCTAGCATCTAATATCCAATAGCGTTGACGTAAGATAGACATAAGAAGTCCTGGGCCTGTATGACAGTTCACGACATGAAAGTGAGCGATGATCAGATCGACAACACAGTCATGTTTGGGAAGCAAAACCGGATGTTTAACCTCAAAGGGTAAATCCGATTTAGAAAGCCGCCCCCCAATACGTAACAGATTATCTCCATCAAGAAATAGAGATAAACTCTGAAGTCTTTTGGAATGAAATTTGCCTTCCTGGAGTGCAGCAATATCTCCTGCGAAATGAATACTCTGCACAGCACGAATCACAGCCTTTTCAGCAGTCATAAGATTATTGACCGTTCCAGAGGAAAGTGATATCTTTTTTATGAATCGGAGGACATAAACAACAATCCTTAGTAGTTTATCCCAAGTGGATATACGCTGAGCCAGTTCACTCAGGACCGATTTTTCACCCTGAAATGTGGCAATGAGCACATTAGCCTTGTGTTCAGGCATTTCACCAGTATTGGTAGGGTGAAACGGTTTTAATGGCCATTCCAAAGGTGGGCTGCAAATCCATGATGGGCCGTTCCACCATAAATCATGTGAAACGAGTTGGGAAGGAAGCATGCCACGAGAAAGGCAGTCGCTCGGGTTTTCACTACCAGCAACATGGTAAAAGTTCTCTGGAGACAAATTTTCTTGGCACTGAGCTACGCGATTACTAACAAACACCGACCAGCGATGCGGTGAAGAATGTATCCAAGAGAGCGCAACGGTAGAATCGGAAAACGCATATGTTCCTGCAATAGGAAGACGCTCAGAATAATTATCTTGAACCGTCCGTATTAATTTGGACATCAATACTGCGGCACAGAGCTCCAAACGAGCGAGGGTCGTCACTTTGGTGGGAGAAACCTTTGATTTTGCGCACAACAATCTCACTGTAATTTTTCCAAACAGATCAGTGGTGTGCAAATAAATCACACAGCCGTAACCATTCATGCTTGCATCGCAGAAAGCAACAACGAGCACCGTACTGTCTTTCAGGACACCAACATGGCGAGGGATTTTTATCATTGAAATTAGCGGAAATTCCTGTGTAAGCGCCGAAAACCGACGAATAACGCTATCAGGGGGTGTATCATCCCAACCAATGTTGCACAGCCATAGCTCTTTGATAAGTAATTTAGCGTACAGAATGACAGGGGCGACCAAGCCGAGGACATCAAATAAACGGGCGACTATGGAGAGTATGCTCCGCTTTGTGCACTTCTCCTGAACATAAGATGTCGTAAAGAAGAAGCTGTCATCAGCTGGTTCCCACGAAAGGCCCAACACCTTAGAGGTATTGTTAGAACCAACAGTGAAGTCCACTGGGCTGCGGTGAGAATCCGGGAGGTTCTCAAGTACAACTTGAGAATTACTAGTCCATTTTACTAAATCAAAGGCACCGGACTTAAACAACGAGATTAATTCTCGAGAAAGACGTATGGCGCTGGGCTCATCTGCAATAGAATAGACCAGGTCGTCCATATACAGCTTGGACTCTGCCACTTTGGCAGCATCCGGGTAATGTGGTCTCATATCCTGGGCCAACTGGCGAACCGTCCGCATTGCTAAGTATGGACTTGCCGTCAAGCCGAAAGGAACTCGATTGAACTGAAAAGTTCGTATGAGACCATTATTTGAGAATCGAAATAAGATCCTCAGGTATCTGCGATGCTTACTAGGAACTTCAATCTGTAAATACATTTGCCTTATATCCGCAGTCATAGCGATGGGAAAAAGACGAAAGTCAAGCAAAAGCAGAAACAAATCGGCTTGCAAATTGGGACCAGTATGAATAATGTCATTCAGTGACAGCCCTGTGTGTGTTTTAGCACTAGCATCAAGCACAATACGAGGCATTGGTTTGTCTGGACGAGTGACAGCATGATGTGGGATGTAATATCCATCTTCTGTGATATCAGACTCTGAGACTTCTGATAGGTAATTATTTTCAATATATTCACTGATAACCTTGTTATAATTCTCCTGCAAAGCAGGGGAATGTTTAAATTTTCGCTCCAATGCCAAAAATCGGCGTTGGGCAGCAGTACGAGAATTACCCAATTGTCTTGGATCTTTACAGAAAGGTAAAGCAACAGAATATCTACCATCATCAGTGCGAGAAATTGATGAAGTAAAGAGATTCTCACATTCTGTCTCCTCCGGACTTAGAAATTTTATATTAGGTATCTCTTCTAACAGCCAAAATTTTTGCACTAAATCATTAAGTGCGAGTGCCGAGAATGATGTGTTTGTGTTGAGCACATTATTGGGGTAATCACCCATCAACACGAAACCGAAAGCGGTCGATAACGCGGGGGGTGCACTAGTACCCGATTCAACCCTGTTCCCTAAATAAATATATGGGAACAGTTGTGCACCGATGACGACATCCACGCATCCAGGAATATTCCATGTTAAGTCTGCGAGAGGTATGCCCTCTAAGTACCTCATATCACCCTTGGCTATATAGTGATTAGGTAATTGGTCGGTGATACTGTCAACGACAAGCGCATGTATATTATATTTATTCTCTGGGTATACGCGAGACTCAATATCCAAATACACGTAACCGAAAATTGGTCGAGACGTTGATCCAATTCCTTTGACAACCGAATTACTCAAAGGAAATATTGGTAAATTCAGAGTTTTACAACAATCGACCGTAATCAAATTATTTTGAGAGCCATTATCAATTAGGCACCGAACAATAACTTTATTTCCGTTTTTAAGCTTCGCGTATACTTGTGCGGTCGAAAGTAAAATAGAAGAGTTCGGTGTTACTTTGGCACAAAGCGAACACGAAGGATTGACATTCGCGGTCCCCTCCACTTGCTTATCACCAATGCCAGTTCCATTGATGCTGGATGACACTGGAGGGGGGACTGACGGTTCTTCACTGGTAGGTACTTGCGACGTATGTACATGAGTATTGGTTTTCATATTATTCACACTGCCGAAATGTAAGAATGTATGATGACGTTTATTGCACAAATCACAAACTAACCCCGATTTGCATGACTTGATTGTATGTGAACCACTAAGGCAATTTACACAGGCATTTTTCGATTTTATAAATTCAAATCGAGCCTGTGGGGAACTCATACATTTAAACTTTGAGCAAACGTTGATTAAATGATCAGTTTTGTTACACAGAATACATCCTTTCGGCGGAGCTGGGAAGCGCGGAATATTCGCATTACTCGCGACGAACGATTTAGTATTATTTGATCGGGAGGACGAAATGGGATGCGTTTTATTTACGACACCATGCGAGTTACTCGTTCGTTCTAAAATCTTTACTTGATCTTGTACAAACGAAACTAACTCATTATAAGAAGGAATTTCTTTATTACGAACTGTCAGCTCAAAGTTCTGAGCCGTCTGTGAATCAATTTTTCTTACCGCGCAGTGAAACAAAATAAAATCAGTTAAATCTTCAATACCTAACTGCTTTAATGCCGACACTGACGAAGAATATCTTTCATTGAAAGAATTGAGACTGGCAGATGTATTCGTGCAGTTTTTCGCATCGAGAATATTATTTAAATAATGTGTTCCTAGTGTACGTTTATCTTGATATTTTTTAACTAAACTCTCCCAAATGATCTGATATGTATCACCCGAAGGCACAATGCCTGCGGTTATGTTCAAAGCCCCGTGTGTGAGTTTTCCGACTAAGTACTGCACACGCTGCGAGTCAGTTAGCTGTCTATTATTATGGATATTGGCTTTAAATGACTCAAAAAATTTCGACCAACTTTCATTCTTACCATCGAAGGTTGGAAGATCTATTGCAGGAAGATTAATCATACACGGCTCCCGCGACTTATTTTGTGACGTCAGTGACTCTCTTACAGAAGTTTTCATATTCGATCTAGTTCGTTTGACCTTCAAAAAAAGATCATCAAAAGCATTTAAAGCTTGAAAATCTGGTTTAAATTCTGGATTTAAAGTTAACTGACGATCATTGATGCTATCTATAATATTTTCAAATTGACTTCGCATTTGATCAATCATCTCTGACTGAGCCATAAACACTTCGTTATTTCTTGACTCAAAATTAGATATATTATTTGTTGCATTATACAGATCGTTCATACGAACAAAAAGATTTTCCTTTTTTGCGGTTAAAAGAATAAGCGATCTGTCTTGAGCCTCATCAAAACCCTCCTCCGTAATTCTTGGCATTTTTTATATATGCGAAAAGATTACCACAAAATTTTACAATAATGTTACAATGTTAATAATTAATTAATAATAATGTTGCGAATAATTATCCAAAATTACGACAATTCTGCGAACAATGTTAACAATTAATTAATAATAATAATGTTGCGAATAATTATCCAAAATTACGATAATTCTGCGAACATCCAAATATGTCATCCAAAAGCAAAAAACAAGACCAGCTATAGTTCTCAAAAAATGAGAGGTACTTCAAATTTACCAAAAAAAATACGTAAATTCAAACATCCATGTAATTAAGCTATAATCTCGAATTGAATGTATGAATGAATTAATAATCCGGCTCGAAGGACCAATAAATATGTAGGGGCGTGTAAATAGCCCCTGACACAAGGGGATGACTACCCTATGTAAAATTAACGAAAATTGAATTCTTCCCTATGTGACACAAAACAACAGTTGACCCAGCAATCTCAAAAACCAAAGTGAAAACAAACAAACACTCACTCAGAGAATGCAGCTCAGCCCCGATGTCCACACAAAAAAACACTTCTTTTCAATAAAAAATGTCAAGGCGATATCGAATAATCTTGACAGATGTTTCGCACAGCAAGGAAGTTTCAACTATGAAAAATTTGCATATTAATAATGCGAGCCAAAAATCCAATCTTAGGTACAACAATAATTCCCTCACTGGATGAATTATTCTTAAGACTGACCAGGAGAGACATCTCTTGGCCTTTTACTGACACTCCCGTCAGAAGTAATTGCTTGATTCACAAAGGTAAGGAAACGCATGAATACACTGCATCTCAAGTCACATAGGTTCAATTCAATACAATACAAAACCCATAGATGGCGCCCTTATGGTCTTTATAGCATAAATTATCAATTTAAAGAAATTAATGCCCAAATATATTTATGGCGCGTATCCAGGCCCTTCATTGATATGGGGGCTCCATCGAAGCCAGAGTTAAGTTAGCCTTTCAAAACTGGCATATTGTACAGGGGCTGCAGAAACTTTATAAGAAAACAACTACTAACCCTGTACGAATACAAAGACGCCCCACAGTTGAATTTGGCAACCACCTCTGGTCTGAAACCCCAAAATACCTGAAAAAACCCTCTACTCTGTGCAGAAACGGTTTGATAGATTCTCCTAACTTAACAAACGGATCGCTAAGTACCATTTACTCCAATTAATATTGAAAGGCAAGATAGAGGGTCACCCAGGGCCTGGTAGGAGACAAATGTCTTGGTTGCGAAATGTACGAGTGTGGACCGGCATTAGAAGTGTGGAAAACTATTCCGGGCAGCGCAAGATAGAGAGACATTTTCCAAAGTGATCGCCAGCGTTGGGGGGACCTGATAGGGCAAACCAGGAAGAATAACAAACGGATTCCAATCTTTAGAGCACAGGTGTCGGGTGGGAACCCGACTTCAGAAATTTTCCTTACACATTTGTGTAGTCACTGTCGTACATCAGAGTTTGTGTCAGCACTCCATTTCCAAAACAGGAAACTGTTCTGACTGCATCCATTTGAAATACCTTTGTGATGTGCAAAACAACTTACTAGTTGGCTGAACATTCTCCGCGTACTGTAAGCATTCCTTCTTCACATCCGGGAGGTGGATTTCTAAATCCGTAAACGCCATTTCAGCTGAGCCTTCTACCTGCGACCATGGTTCAGTCTTGATGGGAACACTCTCTGGGTTGGGAAGATCCATGGCACTGCTGTGATGGCCTTCAGTTGTGTAATGGTAATTGGTTTCAGCTGAAAAAAAATAAGGCTGTAATAAAATCTTTATTTAAACATCGTTAAGATTGCAACTATACTTCTCTCACTTCTGTCAATAAAACTAATGATCTTGCGATTTTAATTCCATTCCCAATTAAATTTGCTTTCACAAATCAACACAGTTTAATTAACGTGCAATTCAACAATAACAAGTGAAGGCTTATAAAAGCTTGGCTGCACTCTTTTTCCAGTGACTTAACATTATCGACATAAAACATTATGTGCTCTCATTTAGTTCGTACTAAGTGGAATACAATTCTTCTATCTGGTTCCCTACTTTAAAATCCCCCTACGAATCTCCAACCGGTATTAAGTATAAACCTGGTTTACAAATTGAAATGATATATAATTTCTGACTTAAAGTAGCATAAAATTGATTTTGATGTTATAGTCAGCGCTGATTTACTTAGCACAATTGCTTTTAATATACCAACGAGAACGGCACCATTCAAAACTCTTATTAATTGTAACGATAATATCGGGACGGAGATATTTAGATACTTGCTTGGACCTAGAGTGGGAGTCAGAAGGGTACAAAAAAATAAGATGTAAGCGCCATCGAGGTATATTTTTTATAGAAAGAGCGCTGCAGTAATGATCAATTTATCAATCACTGTACCACTCTGCAATAAACTGCCACCTGCATCAATGAAACGACAAAAGAACAACCGCTCAGTTTTGAACTTGACAGAAACAAACAATACTTGCTTCACTAATGGCAAAATAAGAAACTATCGTTAAACGATACACTTTTGGTAAATTAAGTAATTCTCTATATCAGAACTATCAATTTGACGTTGGTATAATATTGTATGGATTGAAACAGATATCTGATGTATGAGGTAGGTATATAGGTAATAGTAGCTGGAAATATATCACTTAAGTAACAATATACGTTTATGAATTAAAGGGCGAAAATAAAACACACTTGTTGACGTCTATTATTGATTTCAAGTGTAAATAAAAGACAAAAGATGCTGTAATAATGAAATTTACTTAAAAGGAATCGAATTAACTATTTCACTCAAGATCAAGATTAGATAAACTAATCGCTTGGTTTTAATGTTTGACAACGGCAATTAATTTACAGCTAATATACTCATGCACCTAAACTCGTATGTCACCTGTTAACCTTGTTGGTGTTGGGTAAATACTGATCAAATAAGTGTTAAGCGATATATTTTTACAAAAAAAGCACTAATGAGTTGCTTAGGAGTAGAGAAGTCAATATAACAAGAAACTACTCAATACAAGGTGAAGTGCCGCAGTCTTTGAAGAAACGTCACAAGAAAAGTAAAATCTTAGATATGAAAATGTGATGGTTACTATTAGAGAGGCGGGGTAACAATGACTGCAGTGTGTGGGGAGAAGTAAATACGACTAACCATATATATACCAAACCACCCACAGACTGACATTGGCGATCGGCGTTTCTCCACGTACTCATGAATGCCGTTTGAAGTTTATGTTTAGTGTTGCCGTTACGAAAATTATAACTTCAATAATGAATGCATGAGTGTAGCTACGACTCCGTGTGATTTTATAGCTGGTTATAATGATCCAGTAAATCAGTGATGATACATCGCTGGTTTGAAGACACTATCAGCGGCCAGCGTAGTGCAGCGGTAAGGCGCTTGACTCGCATTCCGAAGGTCGCGGAATCGAATCCCGGCGTGGCAAATAGATTTTATTGATTAATTTGTGTATTTCACAATTGATTCATTTAAAATAATATATAGTATATTTGCGGCACGTTCCAGATTGGAAGATACTCCCAGTATCGCCCTAGTTTAAGACCACCATTCAGAATTGAAAAAAAAAGTTCAAGGTGACCATACTCAGGTGTGTTATAACCAAAAAGCATCAAAGTTTTTTGATTATTACACACATGTAAGTTTACTGCTAAAATATAATAATATAGCAAATAGATAGGTAAACAATTAATAAACTAAATCTAGACTTTTCATAAAGAACTGGTCATAAGTAGGTATTATTTATTTTTAGCTACCTATGAAAACATCAAGCAATGCTTATTACAAGCAATAATTGTCAGCCTGAAACACTCATTTACATTGAAAAATCTTCCGAGAAAAGATACTTGCCGCCAACGGGACATGAACCCGTGTCCTTCCGATTGCCGGTCGAATGCTCTGACCACTGAGCTATGGGGGCTTATCAAATACCCGCCAAATAATTCAATATATACTAGTGTTTCATTCAACAATTACTGCTTGTTATATTTTTTCCACCTGAAAACAACCAACTTTATTTTTGCGAGGAAGACATTGTTAGTGTTAAATCCCTCGCTAGGTGGCGTCGAGACAAATTATGTCTGCATTTATTGGGGAAATACTTAAACTTGTTAAATATTAATTATTATTTTTTAATTTATAAACTAACGTTTAGACAAGAATTTTTATGCATAGCACAAAGGGTAACAATTATTACAAGCAATAATTGTCAGCCTGAAACACTCATTTACATTGAAAAATCTTCCGAGAAAAGATACTTGCCGCCAACGGGACTTGAACCCGTGTCCTTCCGATTGCCGGTCGAATGCTCTGACCACTGAGCTATGGGGGCTTATCAAATACCCGCCAAATAATTCAATATATACTAGTGTTTCATTCAACAATTACTGCTTGTTATATTTTTTTCCACCTGAAAACAATCAAGCAATGCCCTATTTCGAACTTCTTCAGTGTTTAAATTGACCAAATTCTAAACGTAAACTTCCTATGAAAATTTTCTAATAAAGGTTTTTCTCCACTGTGGATAAATATATGACTTTTTATTTAAACCTTTGAAGCACACGAATGGTTGTGGTCAGGACATGAAAAAGTTTTCTCTCCACTGTGAATCAGCGTGTGCGTTCTTGGAACTTCCTTTTGAGAACACGAATAGTGACGATCGGGACATGAAAAATATTTTTCTCCTCCGTGGGTAAATATGTGATGTTTTAGCTGTTATTTTGTGGAGCGTGTATATTTGCAGCCAAGGTCCAAAAAATGTTTTTATCCAGTATGGGAAAACATGCGTTTTATTTAGATTTCTCTTCGTAGTACATGCATATTTACACTCAGAATATAAAAAGGTTCTTTCCACTGAATAGCGCTATGGATTTTTAAATCTCGTTTCGAGAACTTGAATAACAACATTCGGGACAAGAAAATGGTTTTTGTCCGCTGTGGGTAAGCATGAAATTTTTTTGGTGCCTCTTTGTAGAACATGAATAGTCGCAGTAGAAACATAAAAGTTTTATGTCACTGTGAGTCAATAAATGATTTCTAAGAAGGTTTTTGGGGTATTATGCCGTGTTGCGCTACCTCCTTCTTTAGCCAGCGTTTGGGACAGCGTTGCAGTGTCCATTATCAGGGCAGATATGTGATCTGTGACACATCTGCCCTGATGAGATGAGATGTCACAGATCACATATCTGCCCTGATGATGGACACTGCAACGCTGTCCGAAACGTTGGCTAAAGAAGGAGGTAGCGCAACACGGCATAATATCCCAAAAACTAATAACAAAATAATTTTTGGCCGTGAAAATCTAAAATCGTATCTGATTTCTAAGGAGTTCCTTTGTACAACATGAATAATTGCAGTCGGGACATGAAAAAGGTTTTTGACCACGGTAAAAATGTGAATTTTAAGATACCGTTTTGAAGCGCATGAATAGTCGCAGTCGGGACATGAAAAAGGTTTTCATCAAAGTGCCGTTTTAGTTTTTTTTTTCGAGAAGAAGAATAGTTGCAGTCAGTACACGAAAAAGATTTTTCTCCACTGTGGGTAAACATGTTATTTTTAGATCTCTCTTCGTTGTACATGAATAGTTGCAGTCGGAACATGAAAAAGGTTTTTCTCCACCATGAGCCAGCAAGTGACTTCTTACATATCCCTTTTGGGAGCACTAATAGTTGCGGTCAGGACATAAAAAAAGGTTTTTCTCTTCTGTGAATCATACCGTGGATTTAAATCTTAATTTGGAGAACTTGTATAACTGCATTCGGAACATGCACAAAGTTTTACTCCACTATGAGTCAGCTTATGAATCAAAGTGTGACCATATTGTCTATGGCTCTTTGCTGCGTTCCGAATTAGGCATGATTTATGATTGATTGTGTTTTTTTTTAATTATATTAAGGCATAGCGTTTAGCATAGTCTATTAGGGTTGTGGGAATGCCCACCGTGCCCACAACGGTAGATCCGCCCTTGAAATGTACTAAGTCAGTGGCGAAATTGGTTTATTTTAAAATATGCATTGAAGGCATTTCTAGTGTGCATGCAAATAAGTTTGGAATAAGTTGTTTTTGTTAATTCACATACAACTCAAGTGGTATGATTTCATTACGTTTTTTTTTCACATCCCAGAGTTCAAAATACTCTCAGTATAGCCCTGTTGGAATACCATTCGAAAAGAACAGTTGCTTCATAATTAAGTAGGTAGGTATTTAAGTACCTGCTTACAAATGTTACCATTTCTGTCATAACATTTGGCTCTCATCACTTCTTTTGTTTTGCTCCTTATTAAAATAATATCATTCCAATCTTTTTTGTTTTCTGGCAAAAAAAGTGTATTGTGTTGTGCCTTGAGAGTCCTTCTTTCCTTGATCGTCCAGAAGTCACTTTGCGCCGCCGATTTCCACATACTTATAAACTTTTCTAACGTTTGTCACTTTGTACACATTTGTTGCTGTTTGCAATTTTGTAAATAATGGAGGAGTATTTTCCTTAATTATTTCCCTCAGGGCCTATGTCATCTTTGGGGATGCTGTGTGAGGGATATTTTTAAGGACAGGCAAAAAGGAAGGAAAAAGATGGGTGGGTAGGAATCTGGGGTCAGTGTATCCGGAAGTGACGGCTGGATGAATCCAGAGAGTATGGCTGGAAAAGTTAAATAGACTCCCTTAACCATTCTCTCCGGATCCGGCCTGCCATGCAGCTGATATTAAGCCTCACCCGATGAGCCCGGGAACCCTTTCTAAGTCACTTGGGGTGACCTATGGTAGAGGTGTTGATTATTTAATAAATGGTTACCGGGGCGGCGGTACCGATAACCGCCTCCAAAAATATTATATGTTTATTTCGAATTACAACATTTAAAAGCAAATTTCATCATCGTTCAAAAACACTTTTTAGTTTTCGGATGCGTTCAGAAATTATTTATTTCACTATTTTAATATTACATTTGATTACAGTAATGACGTATTGCCCATCTCACGAGGTGTGAAACGCCTTTGTTAAGATGACAATTTACAGAGTTGTCGTTATCTAGGTTTTTGTTAATATGATAATATGAATATGCTAGTTAAAAATTAAATGAGTTTTAATTTTTTTATTATACAATTAAAGTAGGTACAGTAAATTATACAATTTAATAAGCATTATATAAGCGAAACTTAGACATATGTACATACCTGCAAGCAGTAAATAGTATAAATGTATACACACCCAGTAGTCATAAATGAAATATGTTATGAAAAACTCCTGAAGGATATGTGTATTGGAGGTAATCAATGATTTTATTTTTAAATTAACTTTTGGTTTGCATGTTTCTAATGTCAGTAAGTAAAAAATTGAATAGCTTAGTAGCATTATATTTAAAATTCTTTGCCCATAAGAGGTTTGACAAACAAAACAAAACAAATATTCCATTTGTTTGGATTTTATTTCAAAATGGAAATATTTTTGACCTTCCGACAAAACAGGCCCGAGGCCTGATGGGTTAAATTATGAATGTAAATAATTAAAAACTGAATGCTTTCATTGTCATTTTTTATTTCAAATCTGCAAAAAGCAGGCATGGGGGGTTATGTCGAACCCAGAGTCAAATTAGCCTCTCAGAAGCTGGTCGTATTGTTCCTACTACAGGTCCCGCAGATACTGCAGATAATATACAACTTATGTAATACAAAACTGACAGATAATAATACGCTGACCCAGTACAAATCGCAAGTCTACCCCACTGTTGAATTTGGCAGCCAATTCTGGTCTGGAGACCCAAAATATTTGAAAAACCCTTTATTCAGAAAGCTGAAACGGGCGATCCGTTTGTTTGGTAGATTTCCTTATTTAATAAACGGATTGCAATTCTTAGATCAAGGGCGTCAGATGAAAATGGTGTCCTTGTTATTGTTGTCTAATAAACAACACCAACAAACTGACCACAGTCGACTGCAAGTTATTAGGTGGCGGTGAAGTCACAGTGTTATTTGTTATTGTTTTGGTGGCATTTTAAAAAGGGTTGTTTGAAAACATTATACTTAGAAAAATTATTTTTCATCATTCTTTTCTCATCACGTAGGACAAGGCGAAAAAGAAGAACTACCAATCCCGCCAGAAGTGTGTTTGAAAATCGATTAAAAAATACACTATTTTATAATCTGCCATTTGGAGTGTGTTCACCTTATTACTCTATTTGTTCTCAGGGTTGGTATAGGGGCGCATCGTTTACTCTACCCAACAGCCACAGGGTGGCCTGCACCCACCTACTGGTGGGGTTGGCATCCTGGCGGGATACTTCACCCTGCACATACACCAGCACCCGCATATCTGGCTTCATCCCCTGGATAGAGGGTATCATGTGGCCTGAAAACGGTGTTGTTGTGTAGGACTTTGTTTTTATTATTACTTTTTCTTTACATTATTTTTAAAAAATATATTTTATTGTTACGCACTTGGATTCACAGTGATATTTGTAGATAAAATAACATAATAGAGAGAAAATAATATATGTAATTAACAAGAAATAAATAAATTAAATTTACGTACTAAGTGAATACGTGGTGTCCGGAAACTCGCAGTTTAAGTCAGAAACTGTGTAACGTAATAAAAAAACGTTTCATGTATACGCCTTGTGGCTATTTAATTATATAAATTTTTATCACAAAATTATGTACCCGATTCTTATTTTTGCGGAGAATTTGTCGGTTGGCGGCCCTGTAGAGGCGTGACGATAGTGTGGTTGTCGCCCAAGAGGCAGAAGCAACATGGCGGCAGACGTTGATATTCTTTTTTTGGTGCCGGGAGGCCATTGTGTTCGGGGAGAAAAGTCGGTGTGAGAAGTTGGTTTAGCCACAATGCCTAACAATTTTTGTTAACGGAACGGGAAAGCTAACGGATGGCCAATGGAAGCCAGTTATTTTTTAGCCGAGTAGGCATATTATTTTTTTATGTGTACAACACGTGGCTTGGCTCACAAAAAGTTGATTTTAGTGACGAGTAAAAATTATCGTTTCGATAGAATGCGAAGTATTGTGACTTACTATCCGCACCGCAGGTCCGGCGAGTTAGAGATTGTAGGATTCTGCTGAATCATCTTTGACGATGGTTTGTGGTCCGCTCCGGAATTAGGGACTCGCCGCAGATGATAAATAGCTGGCAAACAGTTTTGCCTTCGTATGGATAAGGCATATTCTGGGAGGATTCTCGCGACGGAACGTGGCCGCCCGAATTCAAAACACGGTGGAGCCTAGGACACGTTGGGGAGGCGGTTCCTTTCATAGCATTATGCCCGATTCATATAATATCCTCTCTTTCTCTCACCTTTGAAAATGATTCGGCTCTAGTTGTTATAAAAGGTATTTATTTGTTTTTTGTTTTTAAAATCTTACAACGCCCTAAGAGATATCGATATTTTCCACTGCTCTCTTAAAACGTTTAAAACTAAATTAACCTTACAATGTACTTAAACCAAAACGATTATTTCTTTGTTATTTCTTCATTGTTTATTTTTTCTTTTGACTCACTTTTTACTAATACTATATTATAATATTATTACTATCTACTTGCTTCCTAATCAGTAACCATTTCCTTTCTTTTTTTTTTAAATCATAAATGGAACTTCACTGGTTTATACTATATTCAATATAAAATGTAAAATGAATGTATTTACAACTGTATGTTTCCTAAATAAACTTAAATAAAAAATAAATAAAAAAATAACCTCATGCTCTCATTGAAATGTGGCGTTTAGGAAATGATGATTAGTTGGAGGATGTTGAAATACTTGTTTGAAAGATTATATTTTTTTATGTGAGCGTTTAAGTGTACCTGACCTTCCATGAGCAGATTCAATATTATCCCCACATCAACCTGAGAGGGTCTCAAAGAGCTAACCTACTATTTGAGGTATGACAACTGGTCTAATGGGCATATTAGACCTTTCAATTCTGCTGCGCAATTAGGTTGTAGATACCAAATTGCACCGTGTAAACAAGACATTGCATGTTTCCATGTCATTGCGCGTCATCTTTCCACCGCATTGAAAATATTCAACTTGTTTAATATTTTCAATGCGATTGGTTCTGTTGTCCTTCGTGCGCATGCGCGAATGCGGCGTTGCATGCGCGCGCAGCACTGTGCGCGCGTATTGAAGTGCCAAACTGTGACTGTTTATTTTGTAGTGAGTTGTCAACATAGAAAATGGTTTTTAAATGGAGGGAAGTGCATACGCCTCTCATTAACTCGTTAATTAAATGATCACACATTAACTTGTTTCGAAGACATTCTAAAATCTATGACAGCAATGTGATTGAATGGTCCACTTCTGTCAAGTACGTGTAAACAGTACACCCTTTCAATTATACGCCGTTCAACCAAATCGCATCAATGTGGTTGACGTGTGTAATTTCGCCATAAGTATATAAAAAAGAGAACCTTAAAAAATAGATCTGATTCACTAATTTTAAATTTTTTATATTTTACATTTGGATTTTTTAATTTAATTTTTTTTATAATAAATGTGCAAAAACTTCTGGAGCCGTTCCCACGCTTCGACACATTAAAAAATACAATAAACTGCTGATATTAACCCCCGAGCAAACTTTTTTTTTTAAAATAAAAAAAACAGCTTACTGAAGATATATATAACACATCAACCTACCTACCGAATCGAAATAACACACAGTAACAGTGATTCATTATAAATTTCGAATAGTTGTATTTATTAGTAAATAATACAATCCGAAACAGTTACAAGATACATACAAGTGTTTACTGCATTAATAGTGATATGAATTCTGTACTTTGAAACAGGAGTATTTAAGTGAATAATAAATATTAATATCGGAAAATAGTGACAGTGAAATTGAAATATATTCAAAGCTAAGGAGAGCTCTTGTGATTGGCCAACAACATCGCCATCTTTCCTACACTGACCATACAGCTTGCTTGCTTGCTTCACTATCTCAGACCGCTCTTGTGCATTGTGCTGTGTTTGCAGAAATACAGTCTACTACTAGAGTGACCATGAGTTCGAGCAAAAAAACCGTTACCCAACAACAAGATAATTTGAACACAAGATCCAAAAACAAAATGAATACTGTGCCTGATGACTTTAACCCAGAAGATGTTTTTTCAAAATTTGCATCATACTTAGATTCAAAACTGGAGAAAATAAAAACTCAAATTTTTGAAAACATTGACAAAAAAATGTTAAAAAAACTAACAATCATGCCCATTCTCCGCAGAGGTAGGCAGAGAGGCCTAACAACTCGGTCTTGGTACACAATCCTTGCTTCATTCACTTTCATACATACTCAGCTATTATTCTGACTCTTTACATGACCAGACTCAAGTATGTGATTCACTTGATCGTGCCATGTCTTCCTCGGACGTCCCCGACTTCTTCTACCATTCACATTGCTTCGTAATGCATTCCCCTTACACTACTTTCTTCGATGATACGCCCTACATTCCCAAACCGTTCTCTTTCTTAATCTAACTCATTACACTTACATCACCCTTGCATTGTGAGCGGATCTCCACATTTCTCACATGATCATACATGGTTTTACCACACATTCGCCTCAAGGATCTCATTTATACATCATTCAGTCTACTTTCATACTTCCTCTGTCAGTTCCATGCCTCACTATTTATTGAAATCATTCCCGCATTAGCTGGCGTCCTTCTTTTGTATAGTTGATATTTGCACTGTGCTGGACTGAATGCCATTGGCGCCAACAAAAAACTGGCCAAAGAAACGAAGCTAGCAGTTCACAATGGAATGCTGGTACGTACCCTGATGTATGGTTGTGAGGCATGTAACTGCAGGGGAAGGATGAGAATAGACTGGATGTCGTACAAATGAGATCGCTATGGAGATGTGATAAATATGGAGATACGCAAAGAATGTAAGCGTAATGAGTAAAATTAAGAAAGGGATGCTCAGATGGTTTGGGCATGTAGAGCGAATGAATTAAGAAAGGAGTGTAAGGAGAATGTATTATGCGTGCAAATGTGAATGGTAGAAGAAGTCGGGGACGCCCGAGGAAGACATGGCATGATCAATTATGGCACAATCAGATACTTGAGTCGCGCCATGTCAAGAGTCGGAATAATAGAAGAGCTTGTATGAATGTGAATGAGGCAGAGTGTGTGCCAAGACCGAGTGTTTGGCGGTCTGTCCTCTCTGCCTACCCCTGCGGAGAAACGGCATAATGGTTATTTTATTATTTATTTATTTCTATTCTCAAACATACATTTTTTAATTATTACATTGGTTTACATAAATAAGAAGTTTCAGTAATAAAAAATAAACGTTAATGATCTGTAACTGTATGTAAATTGGTTAGAAGTAGTGTTTTGTGAACACCTCACTAGGCGAACCTGTGCTGATGTGTTCCCATGTTAAGGATTAAGTGCTATTCTGTCGGCATAAGGCCCTCCGTTGGTGGAGATACTTACAAACTACATGATTGTGACAAAACCACAAGTACCCTGCAGATATACTAATCTTTAATGCTGGTTTCCGTACACAGCGCTACCCCAAATATACTGAACTTGATCATTTTTCACGTGCAGCCGTGGAGTTAACACGATGTCAAGCGATGTCATATGACTTTTTTTCTAACATTAATCCATGCCTTCTCCACTAAATTCTTTTTTACGTATTCTGATAAAGTTTAGTTACATAAAAATGCATTTTTTCCACTTCCAGAGCAAATCTAACATTACTTTCATGTTCCGACGCCATTTCTGTCAAACGTCGAACGAAAAAGTATCAGACACAAATAACGCAACGCATCGCGTGCGATCAGCACCGCCGGTTGTGTGAAACTGATTTGAAACCGACAGATGTTGCGTAGCACCGTGTACCAGCAAAATCGTACGGGCACCAGCAAAATCGTGCAGGGGGTACTTACGATCGGCGCGTATGATATGCTCACGAGGTTGAGTAGCTTCTAAGTAGTGTCATGTACGGAGGCACTAAGTAGAAGCACCGTGTCCAACTTGATTTTGTCAAGAAGGGCACTGTGGGTCGACCCATGGCGGCAGTATCGTACACATAAATGAAAGATTAGAATCGGTTAGGATTTATATACAGTTATTCATAGCATATAGATTATGTATAAGACAAATAATTTTCTTGATATACAGGTAGGTGTATTTTTCTATGGACGACTCGCCACTTGTATAAATAATATTTATTTTATTTTATAATTTTTTAATGTTTGGGTTGGGTTAGATTATAATATTTTGAGTAAAGTGAATACCTTGGTTAGTTGGTTAGTTAGTTAGCTGTACTAGATGTTCCACTGTCAGCAGATATCCCCGACCCGCTGCTACAAGCCTTACTTATTTGTTCAGTTGACATCAACTATGTAGTCTACGTAGATTGTCCAAAGGTGCTGCTGCTTGAACTGTAGAGTCCCTGAAATCATTCATGAAGCGGACACCAGCATCACCATGTGGTACGAGATATTCTACGACACGAATATGTCCTAATAAAGACTGATCTGACGGAAGAAATATTTAATAAATTTCAAGTCTTCAATGTACAGAAACTTTATTCAAAAAATATTTTATTTAAACTGAAAAAAAACATATATGTATACTCCACTGCCCAACATAAATACTCAACCAGGGCAGTAAGCAATAACATCCTGGTTACTCCCAGTTTGAACACATCTTTTGGACAGAGAAATAATAAATTCCATGCTATGAAATTATACAATGCTCTACCAGATCAAATCAAAAATATAAAGGAAATGAATATATTTAAAACAAAAGTAAAAACATGGCTGAGAGATCAAAGTGATAGTAAAATTACAAACATCATGAAGACGATATAAAGACAATCCATAACCAAATACAAATATTTTAAAAAACTACAGGCCGCCTCAGAACAGGAAATCCTAGTGAGGAGGTCTGTGAAAAAAAAAAAGAATCTATACTTATACTATACATTATACATACATGTACAAACCTTGCTATTGAAACTAATAATAAATAAATTTCCCCAAAACTATCTCGCTGAGCCATCAATACAGCAATGCTTTGCTCTGCGAGTAGTTTAACGATTTCAAGATGGCCTAATTGTGCAGCGTAGTCAAGGAGAGTCAACTCTAATAATAGTTGAACATTATTAAACGTTAAAAAGTAGCAACATTCTAATAAAAAACCGGTTAAAAAACCGTTTAAATAAAACTGTCCTCACCAGTTTGATGTCATTGTTTAAATTGCCTTCAAAACATATTTTGTTTAATCTTTAAAGCACTCTTGTCACGACTTGTATCAATTTTTTAATATGCAATGTTGACTCATTACAAGTAAACTTGCGAAAATAACTTTTTCCTTGAGTTCATAAGAGCAAGTTTCGATGCTTTGTAAAATGATTCTGCTAAATAAAAAGCCATCTTTACTGTTAGGGAAGTTCTCGACAAATACTGATGTACTATATTCAGCGTTGTGTTATTCATGCCGTATTGTGCTACAAAGGAGACAAAGGAAATCTGAATTCTTTCTATTTTAATTAGCTGAGCAGAAGCGTAATGATGTGTTCATTCCTTTCATGTACTGCTTTGCGCAGAGCAGTTTGATGTTCCTGAATCCCAAACACCACACTGTCGCCATAGTTGATTAACATGCTCAGCGATGAACTTGATATTCGTTTTTCATTTAATTCGACATTCATAAACAATTTGATGGTTTTGCCAGCCGGGTGGGTCAGTATTTATGGCGAGAATAATTCTTTGACAAAACGGTAACTGCAATGCAGTGTCGGTTGATTGAGCCAGTAGATGACCATTTGTACCCAGGGACACTCTGCGTAGGTTCTGTGGACAAATAATAGGAATTCTCCGTTTCTCTTTGTTTTTTAACCTAACCGTGTCTATTTAATTTAATTAGCCACTCGTATGTGATAGCGTCAAAGTTTTCATTATAAAAATCGGAAAAGAATGTTCTGTTTTTTTATTAGAGATTTGTCATATTCCACTTTACTTCTAGAAGTTTTATTGTGAAAATATATTTCATGCTTCAATTTTGTAAACCTTTTATAGGGATTGGGTGCACTGGCGGTGTTGACTTGCTCATTTAAAATATCCAGAGATCGGAGCAACAGATTGCTCTGCGGCCCGAAGACTTCGGCCACCATCTTAAGTTGCAGAGGGATCCTCGTGAAGCAATCCATGTCTGGCCGCAGAGCTTGCTTTGCTAGAAGAAGCATCTCCGTTGCATATGCCTCGAATCGCCCCTCCTCTTGTACTCCATAATCGTTAGCTCGAGAGAAATGCACGAATGCCAACATACAACCTTAAAAAAAGCAGCTGTTCTTGTCCAATTGCCCTTCTAGCAAATCTTTTAAATATTTGCGCGCAGTCATTAATATTTGAATGAAAGGTTTGCTTCGTAAGAATCTGAACACTTTTTCTTTAACCCTCTCTTTCTTCTTCTAACTTGTCAAATCTGTCAAACATCAAAATGGTCGCTCTGGAATATATCTTATTCTACATCAAATACTCTAAAAACCTGTGAGCTGGTATGCGGATGTCAACCCCAGTGAAACAATCGCTCAAAAGAAAGGCGGCCACGTTTTGAGGAGTTAGCTCTTCTCATAAACTGTCTACACATGCGGGAAAGTGTTTTAATTCTATGTGTACGACCCGCGCTGATTCAAAGAGCCTCGTTTGCCAGACAAGTAGTTTTGCCCATCCCAGTCTTGTCCATTATGATCATCAGCTTTTGTACTGTTCCGCTCAAGGTTAGTTCATTCATGGCTTCGTAGACAAAGACACAGGCTCTCTACAGACACACTCACTCGCAGTGCCTTGAACGCTCTCATCACCATCGTTGCTTTCTTATCTTTATTACCAATTTTATGTTGGTTCTTGTGGCAGGTATTTTTGAAGGCAAGGAATGCTTCCTCGGTGAGCCACCACTATCCGCTGTAATCCAGTGTGTATGTGAGTTGCCTTGAACGCTCTCATCACCATCGTTGCTTTCTTATCTTTATTACCAATTTTATGTTGGTTCTTGTGGAGGTATTTTTAAAGGCAAGGAATGCTTCCTTCGTGAGCCACCACTATCTGCTGTAATCCAGTGTGTATGTATACTGTACCGAAGTACCCATTGGTCAGACCTGAGTTGGTTCCAGTAACTAAGAGACACCATCCAGCCTGATGGTTGATCTAGTTTTTCATCATAAACTGCATCTATTTCCCCAGAATCTTTCCGGGATTTTGAAACACTATAACACTATCGCTTTGAAACACTTTAATACTATCACTTTGAAAGCAGGGCTGCAAAGAGCGTCAGAGTGGGGTCAACGGGGTGAGGGTCTGTGTGAAGGATGTCCAGGGGATGCTGCTCCGTCGAGGACTCTAGGAGGGAGTAGACCAATAGTAATTGCTTGTCGACTTCTATCTGAAACAATGAATAAATAATTAATTAACTACAGGAAGGAGTCTGTCAAAGTGGGCCATTTTCAGGAATTCATTATTAAAAGTACTATGTAATTTCGATTGGTGAGTGATTTGAAATCGTATTCCTGTGTAATGCATTTCAATTATTAAAGTTTTAATGAACTTCTATTTTTCAAAATTGGAACTGATAAAGTATAAATCATATCAGACAAGTGATTAAGTAGGTACCAATATCTCTCATCATCATCAATATTGGCTCTACAACCCCTGGTGGATCTTGGCCTCCTCAAGAGCCTTCCTCCACTCAACTCGGTTTTGTGCCAGCTCTCTCCAGTTTAGAAGCAAGATAGATATGTCTTTGAGGACGTTATCGCTCCATCTTAGTCTTGGTCTTCCCAGGCTCCTTCGCCCTATTGGTCTTGAGCCAACCAATATCTCTACATATTATAAATTAAAGTCCTCTGCCATATCTGTCTGTTTGCACCATTCAATGTTTTTGTTTATGAATTTAGCTGAAATAACTGCTTATTCCATTACCCAATTCCTTACCCAGTTACTACCATATGTTCCTACCTATAATCCATCCCACGCCAAGACGAAACAAAATAGCTTCGTTCCTTTTGCTGTGCTTTTGTTTTTACTTGTCACCACGCCATCCGATTTGAGCGTTCTTCGCAGTTTGCAATTCCGTGTATTAATTTATTGTTTGGCCCGCACCACGGTAATTGGCAAAGTTAAGAAGTGAATTTACCGCCGCAGCATTACTTGCATATTGTATTAACTTGATTGTGTTGTGAACTTTCCATCACGTCGCCGCGCCGTCGCCGGTGAATCTTGCTATGTACCGCAGTACAATGCCGGTCAGTGTGTGACCTGTTTTGAATCGTTCGTCCGCCACTGAAGCAGCTTCAACCGCCAGTGAACTGTGTTATAAAGACTAAGCGTTAGTTCAGACACGGCGGATTCCGCGATTGAAAGTGTTCAGACACGCGCAGTGAGCGTGAGGAGTGAGGTAGGGTGACAGGGTGACGGCCGCTTCATTTCAGTAATGGAAGTCGAAGAAGCAATATGTGTGTACTTACTCCTAAAAAAAAAGAAAACGAAAGTATTGGGTGCATCCAATTTTGCGTGATCGGCTCACCCATGGTCAGTTTATGACTTTATACCCAAAGTTGAGGAATTTTGAGCCCAATTTTTTAAACTATTTAAGAATGTCTATAAATTCGTTTGATGAATTACTTGAAACGATCAGTGAACAAATTGCGTCTTCTGATACCCATATGAGGTCGAGCGTGTCACCAGAAGAAAAACTCGTGATTACTTTAAAGTAAGGTCTTTATTTTTAGATAATATCAGCATATATATTTTGTATGATAGAAGACTGTGAGTCAGTGCTAATGCTTGATGAAGGAGATGGAGACGCTGGTAGCATTGTATATCCAGTAAAATATCCTAGTGGATTAGAGTACTGTTGGCTCTGCAAAAATCCTGCAGTAGGCATGTTTTGTTGATTTATTATACGAACCGGCGATGGTAATATCTGCCCCTTCTCTATTACCTTGAGCAATTCGATTTTGGTAGCCAAACGCTTGTTTTCTGGAACTTTTTTTAGTTCCTTGTACGGCGATAAACAAAAAAGTTTATCGTCATCTTGATTAGAAATATTTTCATTGATTTGTCTCTGTATTTTATCTCGTGACTGAATGCTCTCTACTAATATGCTAGCCAATCGATCTTCTGATGTCATTTTAATTTTCTTTCTTTTATTGGGCAGGGAGCGTATTTCACGTGCGTTCACAAAATTGATTTAGTCTTTGTTAATGTCTTCACTTTCCTCATTTTTCGCTTCTTCTATGTTTGTTGTTGTTTCTTTGTTTTCTACCGACTTCTGAAGAAAAGAAAGCCGTTCAAAATACAAGTACTTTGAACTTTTACAAGCACCTGAACCAGAAGGAATTGATTTTCCTTTCTTGAATTCCTTATTGTAAGCATCACGTATGTTCTTCCACTTTTTTTGCAATGATACGTTAAGGAATTGTTTAGTCTTATAAATTTGTGCTGTTATTTTATTGTTTCAGATATCTGGGTACTGGTTGTTCCTTTGGAGAACTTCATTACAACTTTCGTCTTGGCAAATCTACAATTACAGGAATTGTCCGTGAAGTGTGTAGAGCTTTGTGGAAAACAATCGCCAAAAAGCTCATGCCCGAACCAAGTGAAGACATGTGGAAGAAAATAGCTATAGACTTTGAAAAGTCTGCAAATTTCCCGAATTGCATAGGCGCCATAGATGGCAAGCATATAAGGATTACAATGCCTAAAAATTCTGGATCTTTGTATTATAAATACAAAAACTTTTTTTCTATAGTGCTGCTGGCACTTTGTGATGCTAACTATTGCTTTACTTTTATTGACATTGGATCGTATGGAAAAAGTAGTGATTCTGCAATATTTAAAAATTCAGTATTTTAAAAATCATTACACATACCAAAACCTACACCAATATCTAACACAGATCCTACACCATTACTATATGTTATAGTCGGCGATGAAGCGTTTGGTCTATCGGAAAATTTAATGCGACCCTATCCAGGAAAAGGGTTAACATATGAAAAAAGAATATTTACCTATAGGTTATCTAGAGCCCGACGTAATATTGAGTGCACTTTTGGGATTTTAGCAAACAAGTGGCGTATTTTTCATAGGCCTATAAACGTTAACATAGTCTAAAACGTGTCTCCACCATGAAGGACCTTGGAATCATGTTTGATAGTAGGCTGACATTTCATACTCATATTCAGATGGTTTGTAGTACTTCATTGAGAATGCTGGGCTTTATTCTGCGTACTGCAAGGAATTTTAGAGATACCCGGGTTCTCATAATCCTATTCAATTCCCTAGTAAAGAGTAGACTTGAAAATGGGTCAGTAATTTGGAGTCCGCACCAAGTAAAATATTCCCTCATGTTGGAGAGTTCAGAAAAAATTTCTGAGATTTCTGTACATGAGGGAGTACGGCTATTACCCGTGGCTCTATCCTACTGACTTTCTTTTGGGTATGCTCGGAATGAACCATCTACGAGTCAGAAGGGATGTACACATTGCTACGCATTTCTTCAAATTGATTCGCGGATGGTTTGAAAACTCAGCTATCTTGGAGAGCATTCATTTCTATGTTCCCGATGGTTATCTTCGCCACCGGCAGCATAGGCTGTTCTATCTTCCGGCCTGCAGGACTAACTTGCCAATGATCATGCCGGTCGGGAGAGCAATCTTGCTGTTGAATAGAATTAATTCGGATATCGACATATTTAGCGTTAGTGAAGCTGCTTTTAAAAGGCAAGCTCTAGTAATGCTTGTATAGTTTTTAGCCTACCATTCTACCATTTATGTTTAATGTAATACTGTTACAATTGTATTTTAAAAACACATTAAAATTTTTAATTTTGTAATGTTTTTGAAAGAATAAATAAATAATTTGAATTTGAATTTGAAAATAGACTTTGCCGAAGACAACATAAAGGCATGTTGTGTGCTACATAATTTAGTTAGAAAAAGAGGTGGTATGCAGTATGAAGATACTTTATACACTGCGCCAATGAGTAATGTTAATAGATTACATGCAGGAAGAGGTACACCGTCATCTTTAAACATTAGAGATAGATATGCTAATTACTTTGTAAATGAGGGTCGTGTAGAATGGCAAGACACAAAAATATAATATTACGTATAAGTTGGTATCTATCACAAAGAATGTAAACTACTTAACTTAACATGTAAAATAAAAAAAAATTACTAACCAAAAAGTGCCTTTTTTTCTAATGAATCCTCGTTTTCACTGAAAAATTCCACTAGCTCCTGTCAAGGTCCATTTTTGACAATTTTATTGGAATACTCTGCGCACTAGATGTCACACAAAGCTGGTCGTTTTTCCACTTCGTTAATGAATAATTCGGTGTCGAAGCGATCCATTGTCACACGATACGCGCGGATTTCACGGAGCAACTGAACGCGCCTTCGGCACGTCATAGAAGTAGATCCGCGCGGCGTCCGCGCGAATTCATTTTCTGGCGGTCGAGTGGCGGCTACCGCGCGGAGCACGCATCCGTTCTAGTAGGATGCCAAATTTTGAGGCGTATCTTCGGACTGGATCTAGAAAATGGATTTTGGCGCAGACGTTACAACAATGAGTTGTATACTCTGTTTAAAGAGCTAAACGTCACAAAATTTATAAAACTGGGAAAACTTGTGGTTGGGTTATGTGGAGAGAATGACCGAGCATCAAGCACCAAAGGAGCCTGGGAAAACCGAGATTAAGATGGAGCGACAACGTCCTCAAAGATATATCTACCTTGGAGCTTCTAAACTGGAGAGAGCTGGCACAAGACTCACATGAGTGGAAGAAGACTATTGAGGAGGCCAAGACCCACCAGGGGATGATGATGAGAAGTGGTTAAATTGAATAAAATGTTTGTTTTACAAAAAAAGTGCGTATTATAAATGGTAGCTGTAGGAAAAGTTTTTTAAAATTGCATAAAATGTGCAGCGAAATTCGGAAACTGTACCAAATAATAGTACGGTAGCTCATTCTCTCAACCTACCCCTGCGGTTATGATGTGGAGTTTTTATATATTTTTTTGTATTAACTCCACACAGGAGGCCCTGGGGAAAATAATTTTCCTCTGAGATGCTGTGTGGAGATTCTTTTTGAGGAGAGGAAGGAATGAACATTGGTCTTGAAGAGACCCGTGTTGTAGGAAGGAGGAAACACAAAGGTTGGCAAATCGTTCCACAGCCGAGCTGTTGAACACAAGAAAGAGTCGAAACCGTGTATACATGTTGGGCAGGCGTTTGGCGTGTATCCCGACTATGCACCGGTGCCGAAAGGATCAATGACGCTGGTTCCTCGGAGCGACTTCCATTGAAATACCCGTAGAACAAGGATAGCATTCCCACTCGACGCCTGTGCTCTAGAGATTGCAATCCGTTTGTTAAGTTAGAAGAATCTATCAAACAGACCGCCCGTTTCTGCACAGAGACAAGGTATTTTGGGGCGCACTTGTGATTTGTACAGGGTGAGCAGTTGTGTACTAGTGAGTATCTGCGGGCCCTGTACAGTACGCCCGGTTTTTGAGAGGCTAGCTGAGGCTAGCATATCTGAGCTGGTCACTTAGAGTTACACCAAGCATATCAATGGAGGGCCTGTTCGGAAGGTTGCTTCCGTTGAAGGAGACGAGATTTTCATTTCGATCCCTTTAAGACGTAAGCAGGAGTGGTGGTTAGATTAGGTTAATTATCATAACTTACCAAACTTCAACTGTGTGATGAAATAATAAACAATATATTAAGGTGTGAACGGATGGCGGATAAGTTTGTGCTGCGATGATATTTTCAAAACTTCACAATTAATTTAAGGCAAGACACAATTTAAACTTGATCCCTGCTCTATAAACTATTACGGAAAGCAACGGGGAGTTTGCTGTGTAAATATACCAGATACTGGTAAATAAATAGTGACATAAATGATACACGTGGTGTCATGGCTCATGGCTCATGGCGTCATCCGCGTCATGGACAGGGTTGCCAGTGCACATTATTTCACATCATAAATAAACCTAAACTAATCATAAATCATATGTCACATATTCAAAAATACCCACAATCAGTGCTGCCATGTCCCAAAAATGAAAAACCGTGTTTCGGGTATCGGGGATTAAAATACCGGTGATTGTACAAAATCCGTAGAGTCAAATTGATCCAAATAGGGGTCAACATTAGTTCATTTATGGTGTCAACTCTTGTTGGTCTCGTAGAAATGGTTCTATCTCCTTTACTATCGTAATGAGAAATATGATATAAACAGTGATAGAAATAGAAAAGACCACGCTTTCTATGCAAATACAAAAACTAACTATAAAAGAAGGAAAATTAACACCTTTATGAAACCAAAGTTTTCATATTGTAATAAAATTTTGAAATTTTGAAGTTTTTTTTACACGGAACGATAAAAAAGAGAGGTGATAATGACGTTTATAATATATTTGTCGAACAAAAAATCTATGTGTTTTTATTTTTTTTCGTTATCAGTAATTTTAGTCAGAAAAAACTAAGTTGAGAGAAATTTATGAAACTGGGGGATTTTTTTATAATGAATGCTAATTAATATAAGTTATTTGTACATAAAATGACAAAAAAGTGAAACATCAGTAACTTTTATAATGTTTTTTTTTCAATGTCATTAATTTTATGCCATTTTAAAAACTGTTGTGTTTGCGTACAAATGCAAAGGCGGATTTAGGGGGGGGGGGGGGCACGGGGGCACGTTCACCCCACCAGACGGTATTTTGGTGTACTGTGGAGATTTCATCACAGTACACGTACTTAGAAGTAAAAACTGACTTTATTAAACATTTAATTTTTCTGTTGTTTTGGCACTTTCATAAACCTTCCTATACATTGAAATTGTAGAAAGAAACTTGAAGTATGATACTTCAAGTTTATTTCTAAAAAAAATCCTGGATTCGCTCTTGTACAAATGTGTATATTTTCAAAATTATATGTTGATTTTGATTTATTAAATTTGAAAGCGTATTTTATCACCTTTCAAAAACAGTTTTTAGTTTTCGGATACCTTAAAAAATATTCCATTTATTTGTAAAGTGGAATTATTTTTACCCTCTGAAATAATACGGTCAAGGTCCAAAGGGCAATAGCAACTTTTTAGATAATGGCCTTCGGTCACGGAGTAACCGAAGATTGGTTGGCAACTCAATTCACGCGCAACTCAACTTTTTCAACAAAAATTATATATTATATATTAATTATCAACCACATCTGGTCTCTCTCAATTCACGCGCAACTCAACTTTTTCAACAAAAATTATATATTATATATTAATTATCAACCACATCTGGTCTCTGGTAGGTTGACATGTTGTTCTTGTATTGTTTTGTAATTATAATACTTATATAGTGCAATTGCATAACGTGGATTGACCAGATGATCATTTGGGAAGTGTGTGAAAGTGTTTAGTTTTTCCTGGGGGGAAAATTAAACCCGGACATTTAAATCTGGTGCGTAAATAATAATTAATCAACCTCCTGAAGAAAATCGATATTTTCCTGCTCTAACATACTGCAAATTACTCGAAAACTTGACAGGTCGAGAGCCGCAACCATGGCAACCTGTCAACCTGGCAACTGGAACACGCCCTTGACAACGGCGCCCTTGACAACTTGTCTTTAACAAGTTGCCTGTGTGCGGACCACCAATAAAATTCGCAAGTACCTTTCCGAATGGATACCTTCCCTGTGGATAGATGAGTTGCCAACACTTTTTTCAAAGATAAAGATCCATAGATAATCTTATTTCTTGATTATCTATGGTTAATAATAACAAAAAATCCGTTCCATGACCGTTGCTGAACTGTCACTTCTTCACAGCTAAACTGATGATTTAGCTTTACCAGAGTTCATTGAAGTTAAATACTATAAATAATGCATTTGATAATATGAAGGTGAGATCACTTCAACACTACAAAAGAGATAGAACATACTATTGCACCACAAAACTATACCGAAAAAAGTTTGTATTGCTTGTTGTGTTTGACAGGAAAGACTGTACTTTGTTAAATAATGTTCGTATTTAATGGTCGAAATATTCCGAGTAGGATTCTCAACCTAATATTGACTTAATACGCTGTATGTAAGAATAGTGGGTGTATATTTTACACCCATTTTATCGCGAGAAAGATCCTACTTTCATAGCGAGAAAGGGATATTTGATATGAATAAGGTATATCTATATCTTCGTAAACCTCGTCGTACAAGTCTTTCTCGTTGTTTTATTTATTTATTTGGTAATTATCGGTTCGGACTGGCCACGCTTATTACGAATAATTTTTAGAAAAAAACTTTAGATTCGCCTTAATTACTATAAAAGGAAACTTTTTGGCTTTGGGGCGGCGGAAAATAATGCATTTTAATTTTCAATTGCATAAAACCAAAATTCACTTCGCGAACCGACGCAGCGAAAATCCGCGGCCGTAGCTGTCACTTGCTGTCACTGTTATGGACTCATGGACTGTAGCTGACTTCGTGGGATACCTACATGAAATACCGCGAATCACAAACCATGTTACACAAACCTAGCGTAGCCGCTAAGCCACTTGAAAACTGGGATGTTTTTCTTGCCTTGACGCGAGTAGGCGTTATAAAGGGGCACTTTCTTTTGTATCACAAACCATGTTACACAAACAAGCCCGCTAGACAAATTTCATAATTACGCGCCTTATCCCATGAAGTCAGCTACAGTCGTATTAGCTCTTGTTAATTTATCAAGGATACCAACATCACAGTGACATGTACGGCCGCGGATTTTCGCTGTGTCAGTCGCGAAGCGAATTTTGGTTTTATGCAATTTAAAATTAAAATGCATTATTTTCCGCCGCCCCAAAGCCAAAAAGTTTCCTTTTATAGTAATTAAGGCGAATCTAAAGTTTTTTTCTAAAAATTATTCGTAATAAGCGTGGCCAGTCCGAACCGATATTTACCATTTATTTTATATCTCGAGTGAAAAGATTTTGGTAATATACAGAAAAAGGGAAACGCACTTGAAAAAAACACTTTGCAGTAGTTGGATAATAATGAGAAGTAAGAATTGCAGTTTCCAGAAATGGAAAATAATCCAATTTAATACTTTTTTCGCTAAAATTAAAATCGATTTTTCATTTGGCGGCCATTGTTAATGATGTGAAAATTTTTAGGTTGGTTTTGTCTTCTCTTATTTAACCCGAATTATGAACCTAAAACTGTATTCAATGTTTAAAATATACCTATATTTTCTCGAAATATTCTGTTTCCAAAAAACGAAAACCGATTTAGTAATAGGTTAAATAATGTATTTGAACTTCCACTGTGTAAAACTAGGCTAGCGCAAAGACATGCATATTTTATTACACCAAAAATGTATAATTTTCTCTATAAGACTACAGAAATTGATTGTAAAAACATATCCTCCTACAGCAAATACAAAAATGTTATAAAGTCTAGGATAAATACCGTTGATGCAAACACTTACTTGCTGTCACATCGGCCTTATGTCACTTAAAATGTCGTTTGAATTGTGATTCAGTAAGCACTAATTTTATTTTTTGTTAATTTTATTTTATTTTTTAATCTCTTTAAAGATATAATGTATATAAGTATATTTTAACTGTTTTAAAAAACACACAAGTATACCCACGAACTGGCGATGCCTATGTGGGATTTTTTTGGTTTATCTGCTAATTTGTATTTTTTCTCTACTTTTTTAAATGTTTATATAAAAAAGCCTGTATGTTTTGTAAAATTACCAATGTATGTACCAAAAAAAATATTAATAAAAATAAAAAAAGGTTATTAGTTTGGTATTAATTAAAAAATAAATAAAATTTTCAAAACCAAATTTAATATTATTATGTCAAAACATGGCGTGAATAAAAGTCATCAAAATATCCGTTTAATAACGAAATGGCTGCTAAATCATGATATTTTTCTTTTCCTCTAACTGTTACGTTTTATTGTTTTCAAACTGTAAGTGTTATAAAAATAAAATGTGCATGTTAAGCGTGTCTCTGTTTTCTGCATATTTACCAATTTTGCCTACCTATAATCGTGGTGATATAAGGCATACTAAGAACGTACCCATTCTTACTTGTGACTTGTGTATGCAAAGTCAACCTTGAACAGGCGCGGCCGGTGCCTTAAATTTTTGGTGGTTCACCGATTTCATCAAAAACGTGATGTATGTAATTTATATAAATGCACTATCTTACTTATTTATAGAGAAGATCAATTCTTCGATCCTTTTGCCGAGCGAAGACTTCAATCACCTAATTTTATTTACAAACAGAGACTGATATACTCACCTGACAAATTCGTTATCCGATAAACACATTTATATTAGTTTTTGCTTGGAAGATACAACTTTGCAAGCGGGGATACTGCAAAATTTCAGAAATCATAAATTATTTGCTATTTTACACTATGGTTCATTTCTTTATATATTATATCTATTAGTTTTAGATGATTAGTGGCAAAGAAGAGAAGGTATTTATTTTGAAAGACCTTCGGATATTAATTAATTTCACAATAATTAACACAAGCACAAGCAATTTTAATTTGCGGCGTAGGATGCAAGCGATGGCGGGTGTTTACTGACCCAATGAGCGTCGATATGAAGTTTGCAATAAGTAAAAAAAACGCACACAAATAAAAGGTTACTTTCTGCAAAAAAAGCAAATAATAAAGTCAATGCCAAGTATGTAAATCCGTAGCACTCTATCACAAGCTGACCAGTGACCCGTTGACCCGAGGTTGCATTTTACAAGAGAAATATTATGCTTTAACTTAAATACTTCTTCAAACCCTACTTGGCTCGAGCCGTACGTTCGGAATTCTTGGATTCTTCGTTCGGATATCTCCGCTGTCCGTGCGGCGCACTGTCGGGGTATTTTTCTTGATACGTTTTGTCAAAACCACGGTCCGGAGATGTTTCGTATGGGCTGCATATAAAATAATATTTAGCCAAACGGGGCGCTTAGGTCTAACGCGCAGATTGATATGTACCTCGGTTTCTCGTTCCTAGCCAGTGTTAACCGTGCGGGTGGAGTGTTTTTGCCGTATTTATCTACAATATTCTTACATTTAGTATGTTATTAATTGCAATTTTAAAGATTTCTTTTAATACTTTGTTTAATTTTATAATTAAAAACATTAAGTAAGATTACGATGAGCTGTAAATTGTTTTTCAACTTTTTTGGTGGTTCGTTGCACGAGTGCACTAAGGCACCGGCCGCGCCTGACCTTGAAGGGTTCTAAAATATTCTAATTACCAATTTACGTCGTTAATTCACGAATTTCAGTTAGCATACAATTTTCAACATACACAGCTCTGCCAAAAACTTCTGTTCCAGGTTTAATTTTTACTATCCGATATAAATATTGAAAGTTTATATTACGCTCTCACAACCGTGTCATGAATCTACCTAGCCCCGGTGAAGTCACCACCAAATTGGAGCCAGAAATTCATCATGAAGACTGTCGGGTTATTCCTGCTACATATGTAGAAATTGAAGTCCCAAACATAAAGGAAGAAAGATTGGAATATTTTGAAGATCGTCGGATGGAAGGTAAGATTTTGGACATCGGAATTATAGATTTATTCTCTTCTTTTTACTCCGTTGACACAATATCTTATTCCTGAAATTCTACTTAGGATGCCCACTTCTTTTTACTCAAGTTGACACACATCTCAGAAATGACTACGCCACCCGAAGAACTATTTATTGAATCATCAACAACTCTGCCAAAATGGTTCGCAGCGTTTGATTAATTAACAGGGATGTCGGGGTTTAGGTTTGAGATTTGACCAATCTTGGCGAATGCGTCTGCCCACCAGCTGAGTGGCCGAGCTTGAGAAAGACTCGACTCTCTCGACCCATCGTCTTGCACCACAGTGGCGAGATGGATTCATCCATCCGTCGCTCCTGAACACACTGACCTCCAGATTCCTGCACATGACTTCTAGCATTCTCTTGGAAACGAACGACAGTGTTTTCTAATATATTTCTCGGTATTTGTACCTATTGTTATTTTGATATTCCAGGTAGCATAAATATAGAGACAGTTACCATCAAGGTAGAACCAGGACCCCGAAAAGAAGATGGAAGGGAAGTTCCTTCTACGAAAAAAGACGTAAAACACGCACATTTAAAAAAGAAATTCTTAGAACATCCTGAAAGAAATACCCCGCCAGCAGGTACAACTGACATATGTTTGTAAATTAACCCTTCGTGCTATCCTAATTTTAGCATATTTATGATTTTAATGTATTTACATTTGTCTTTATTTGTAATTTTTTCAGATTTATTGATAAACGCGAAGACGCATCCTGTGGAGAAAAGATTCTCTTGTCCCCATTGTAACTACTCCTGCTCCGGCAAGTCAACATTAGAACCGCACTTGCGCACCCACACTGGAGAAAAACCTTTTGCATGTTCTGACTGCAATTCTTCATTTTCTCTAAAGGAAAATTTGAGGAGACACAAGCTGACTCACATTGGAGAAAAACCTTTCGCATGTTCCGAATGTAGTTATTCATTTTCTCGAAAGGGGCATTTGACGAGACACATGCTGATTCACAGTGGAGAAAAACCGTTTTCATGTTCTGATTGCGATTATTTATGTTCTCAAAAGGGACATTTAAAGACGCACATGCTTGTTCACAGTGGAAAAAAACCTTTTCCTTGTTCGGTCTGCAACTATTCATGTTCTCAAAGAGGACAGCTAAAAAGACATATGCTAACTCACAGTCGCGAAAAACCTTATTCCTGTTCTGAATGCAACTATTCATGTTCTCGAAAGGAACATTTGAACAGGCACTTGCTGACCCACGGTGGAAAATAAACTTTTTAGACTTATTGACAGACCAGAAGACGTATCCTGGGGAAAAGCAATTTCCGCTCTTACTTTTTTTACATTAGCTCCCTACAGAAGGCCCTGAGGAAAATAATTTCCCTCAGGGCCTATGTTAATTACATTATTGTGTAATTACAAATTGGTTGAGTGATAAAAGTGAATTGTCGAATGTAGCGTCATACCCATTAGAAAAAATACATTCGTTTGACATAGACAGAGGGTTTAAAGTTCTCCATGCTTGCACTAAAGGACATAAATTAGATGTTTTCAATTGTTTTCGTGTTTCATTCGTAAAACTCCATTTAGTTATAAAAAAATAATGTTATTATCAAGTTCTGCAAGAATCTTAGTATTTATTTTTGTTGCAGCGTACAAGACTTACAAGCTAACAAGACCATTTTCGAACTGTGGTTAAAACAGTTTCAGACGACTTATTTATACGATTTTAAATGTCAATTCTTGAAGGTGTCTATATTGATTTTATACCGGTAGAACCAATTTGCTAAAACAATAATTGATACAGTAGATATTCTATTATGTGGATTTTGGAATCTGTTTCGCTAAACTAAATGTTGAGTTTTTTTTATTGTTTTATTAAAACGTTACTGCTATGACTCATTTAAGTGCTTTATATTGTTTTTTTTTACATACTTATTTGTACTTACTAAAAGTTATATTTAAACCATTTAAAGTTATACCTATTTAAACCACATTTTTAATTTGTTTTCAATTTTTGAAGATATTGAGTCGAGAAATTCGAGACATGCAAATTTTTCTTATTTTGTATTAAGTATGTACTTACCGGAAGTATTAAATTAATTTTATTTTTTATTTGTTTTTCATTATTTTCGTATTTGTTTTTTATTATTTTTTCAGTGATATTTGCCTCAAAGTCATAAATCGCGGCCTTCAAAGCCAAAACAGCTGTAACAAAAATAAATACCAAAATACGTGCAGAATTTGATTATATTAAATTTTTAAAAATTTTTAATAAAATAAATCTTGAAATAAATTACCAGTCTTAGGGGGTCTTTCACCATCTTGCCTGCAAGCTGCCGGTAGCACTACCCATAGAATAAAGCATTTTTTCGATTTCACCATCCTTCAAATAAGCTTATGTGGGTAGATAAAGTTTCCCTTCATTATTGGGTACTCAAAGCAGCCAGTAAAGTTTAACGTGTAGATGATATCTAAGTTTTATACCTTATTAGCTAAGTTGTCTACCATGGGTTCAATATTATTTGACAGCTTCTGTCAAATCGCATTAACATCACCCGAATTTTTCACGATTTTACTTACGAAAATTGTTGTTTTGTAATCCATGACCAGATTAAAGACTCTCAAAGGACCACCCGGTATGTTTTTTAATATAAATATTGAACAATAATACTTAGGTACATCATATTTTAACAAAAATAACAACAGTGTATTGTGTTTTATGTCATTGTATAAATACCAACACAGATGTACCATAATAATTTGTTATTAGGGATAATGCTGTACGCTGTACCTGATGTCTGCCTTGTTGGTGTCTGCTTGCAGATTTATAAAGGCATGGTCGGAGGCTATTGAATATAACCGTCCAATAAATATTTGCTTCCCTCGGGACCTGCCTCTTAAAAGATCAACATCAACAGTAGACCCTAACTTTGTTATACTTAAACAAAAAATCGAATCGTATGCTAAATTTTTCGCTGCTATGTCCTTTGTAATTGTATCACATCGTACCTGAGCAAAATTGCATTTTTGAATTACTATGCAGAAATGTTCCTGGGTATCTTTTTTTCTTAAATAAAAACGGCACAATTCTTAAAAATATGTTTGTGGTCTATTCGAAAATGTCGTTCATATGTTATCAATAATACTTATTAAAATAGTACTTACTTTATTGCCCTTCGCAAATCGCAAGTGCGCTCCACTTCTTAAATTTGGCAGCTACGCCTGGTTTAGAAACCAAAAAAACGCTCGACTGCAGAAACGGGCGTCCATTTGTTAGAATCTCCTATCTTAACAAACCTTAACATTAAAGAACAAGCGTCGGGTGGAAATACTGGCCTTGTTTTGCCGGTATTCTGTGGAAGATGCTCCGTGGAGCCAGCGTCATTGGTCCCTTCGGCACCAGTGCATAGTTGGGAAATATGCCAAACGCACCCCCTACATCTATACACGGGTGACATTTGTCACATGAGAACTAGTCACTTCTACGACTCATTCTTGAATTTGACAGCTCCTACAACATGGGTCTCTTCACTTATCCTAAAAAAAAAAACCTCCACACCAGTGGCACAGCGTGGGGGGGGGGGGGGGTAGGTACTTTCGTTTACGAATCCAACTATTTTTGAAAACCGTACGCATATTATGAGAGTAATACTAATTATAGCTGATAACTTGCAAACAGATTCACTCTTAATTAAAACAAGAATTGTATTCACAATATATTAACGAATGAATTTCAGTTGTGTATTCATCTGATGGTAGATTTCGAAAGAGACCATTATTTTATTCGAAGTGCAGTTATAAAATTCTAGTTACAGACTATGTGCGCCAGAATCAAAGAGAAACCATTTTCATATTCTGAGTGTAGTTTTAATTTGCCCAATACAGATTTAATTTAACCCGTCTAATCACAGGAAACGCAAATTGTCCCACACATTTAATTTTAAAATAAAATTGTGATGTCCCACACATTTAATTAAAATAAATTTGTGATTGCGATAAATTTTTAGATACAGTTTTATTACAATTTTTTTAAGAAAAGGAATCTGAATTTAAAATTTTAAGTTCATTCTATTTTAGGTAGGTACTTTAATTCGAATATTAGTATCTAATAAGCACGTCGGAAATATTACTACATCTAGATTTAGAACAATTTTGTTTTTTGCAAAAGGATTAAAAAAACAATAAAAAGGAACATTTAAAATGCATGGGAAGAACCGCAAATTTTGTGCGCAAACATTGACAGGCAAAAGTTTATAGATATTTTTTCTTATTACTCGCAGGATTAAACCAGTTTTTAGAATGTAAAATTCCATTTGAGGATTCATCTGCGGACACAATTCAAAGGAAAATATTATCTTATTCGAAGTTCAGTTATAAAATTCTAGTTGCAGACTGTATCCTGTACCTGCTGCCAGAATAAGAGAAAAACCATTATCATGTTCTGAGTGTACTTTTAAATCCCCGCATATAGACTTAATTCAAACCCATTTTGTGTTGAGAATGTAAATTTCCAGTTGTGGAATCTGTACTGTACGTTGACACATTTCAAAGGAAAACATCCTCTTATTTGAAGTTCATTGGAGGTTGCCCACCACTTTCCCACGGCGTTCTAAGGAAACAGATGGTTTCCTCCTTCACCGTACTTGTCAGGATTCTAATTTTTTATTTATAAAGAAGCTACTTTTTATTTAAAATGACTCTAGATCCCCAATGTCCGGCATTGTTAGCAGGCAGTATGCGAGTGCGTGCATGTTGTTAGTTATTTATTTCACAGTATTTGAAGTTCAGTTATAATATTCTATTTGCAGACTATGTACGTGCTGCAAGAATCAAAGTAAAACCATTTTCATGTTATGAGTATAGTTTAAATTCGCCAGGTACAGATTTAATTTAAACCAGTACAAAATGTAAAATTCCAGTTGGATTCATCTGCTGACACATTTCGAAGGAAAACATTCTGTTATTCGATGTGCAGTTATAAAATTCTAGTTGCAGACTATTTTTATTTAATTCCAGAATCAAAGTAAACCAATTTTCATGTTCTGAGTGAAGATTTAGTTCACGTATTCAAACTGGTTTTGTGTTCAGAATACAACCATAAATTAAATGACGAGTTGCAGATTCATCGTGCATCGAGTGAAGTTTTACATTTGAGTTGCATAATGCTGTAAAATTCTGAGAAATTTTTTGTTGCGTGTGTAACTATTATTTGGGGACTCTAACGCAGTATCAATAAATCAACTTTGGAGTAGAATTTATAAACATGCTTTTCGTTGAAAGAATACTCATCAATTGTGATTTTTTTAAATCCTGCTCGTATATAAATAGGTCGTAATACAAAAATGGGATTTCCGAATACAACCCCCCCCCCCCATCCCCCCGCCGCTTGAAGTACTCAAATAAGTAGGTGGCGAAATTTTCCTACGCCCCTATGTTCTGAGCGTAGTTTTGATTCACCACATACAGATTTAATTAAAACCAGTTTCGTCTTCTGAATGTAAGTGCCGGCACAATCAAATAAAAACTCTTTTCAAGTTCTGAGTGTAATTTCAATTCACTGCATACAGATTTAATTAAAACCAGTTTTGTGTTCAGAATGTAAGTGCCGCTAGAATCAAAGAAAAACTATCTTTTTTTTTCTGGGTGTAGTTTTGATACACCGCATATTTGGTTTAATTTAAACCAGTTTTCTGTTATCAACATAACAACAAGTTGCCGATACATCCGTGTACCTAGTGAAGCTTTGCATTTGAGTTGCATTCCATATGTATGCGTGATGAAGATGCAAATTCTATTACAGGCATACCACTCTCAATTTCTGAGAGCAGTTATATATAAATTTGTAGTAGAATTTATAACCATGATTTTATTGGAAGAGTACTCGGCATATGGGATTATAAAAATCGACATAAAAAAAGAAAATTTTTACCCCTCCCCCCCCGGTCAACGCTTGAAAATCTGCTGAAGAAGTACCTGTAGAAGTTGTGGGGGGGGGGGGGGGCAAAATCTTCCTCCGCCCTGGGTGGCTGAAACCCACGCTACGCCACTGCTCCACACAGCGAACCCAAAGCTGTTGATAGGCCCTACTGAAGTTGTGAAATTATTACAGGTAAATTTTTATTAGTAAAACATAGATGAGTTAGAGATTTTTTCGTTCTTTTCTTATTCTTTTATTATACTAGCTGACCCGACACACGTTGTTCTGCAATATAAATTATTTCTAGTGAATATTTTGATAGTTAAATAAAAAATAACGAATGTATTGTAAGTGTGTGAGGATGGGATCTATGACAGAAAGATGAATGGAGCGGTGTAGACGATGACCGCCGATAAGAGCAAAAAAACACTTACTAAAGTAGGAAAATGAAATAAAGAAAATCAATGTGAATTTCGAAGAGCAATTGAGTGTACGATATTTTTAGTCAGCCCTTTAGCCAACACAAATAAGCTCGATGGTTGGCCCACGCGAGAACATGATGCCAAATGAAATATCAAAATGACGCGGCGCTTCTTGTGAATGTCTTGCGCACGTGTGGATGAAAGATTAGATGGACGTAGCGCCATCTGTCATTCAACAACATAAATAATTTCGTTCTGTTTGAAATACGAAAGACGGTTAAATTTGTTCATACAAAAATACTAAAATCGCGATTGAAAAATGGGAGGGTGGTGTAGGAGGGTTAAAATTTGGGCTAGTAGGTAATTTTTGATGTCAAATAAAAAAATGACACAAAATAGACATTTTTCTGGATAGGTACATCCTAATCATCTAACGGTATAAAATATACATTAAAACCGATTCTCATACCTACCAAACATACATAAAAATCGATTTAGCCGTTTCGGAGTGCGACCACAAACACCGTGACCCGAGATTTTTATATATAAGATTTCCATTATTATATTAAGTCCTAGATTTGTAGAAGTCAGTCAACGGGTTCTTTTAGCATTTACTTTCATTAATGTTCTACAAAATATGTAGAAAATTTGACTCCCAGATTAATGACACACCTACCCACAAATTAATATATCGGCACTTAGTGCAAAATCAAGTAAAGCTTAGTCACAGATATATTTTTCAAACGATCTCACACTTCTGAGCCCTTAAAACCGCCTCTGATGATCTACCACGTGTTTTTTTTTAAATATACATGTTGATAACATAAAAAGATACAGTTGGAACATGTAAAGGGTTTTCCTTCGCCTCTGTAGTCGGCATGTTTTTTTTTTTAAATATACCTCTTGAGAACATGAAAAAGTGCAGTTCGAA
Source organism: Limnephilus rhombicus (assembly GCA_929108145.2). NCBI lineage: Eukaryota > Metazoa > Arthropoda > Insecta > Trichoptera > Limnephilidae > Limnephilus > Limnephilus rhombicus. The sequence continues at coordinate 17,884,131 of OV815290.1, read as the reverse complement.
CATGTAAGGGGTTTTCTTTCACTGCGAGTTAGCGTGTTTAAATTCCCACTTCGACCCCTAGAATCGCCTCTGATGAGACAGCATGTGTTTTTTTAAATATACCTCTTGATAACATAAAAAAGTGCAGTTTGAACATGCAAAGGTTTTTGCTTCGCTGTGAGTAAGCATGTGCCTGTTTAAATTTCCCTTCTGAGAACATGAAAAGTTACATGTGGGACATGAAAAAGGTTTGCCTTCGCTGTGAGTAAGCATGTGAGTTTTTAAATTTCCCTTCTGAGAACATGAAAAGTTGCATAGGTTACACGAAAATGGTTTTTCTCCACCGTGAGTACCACGCACGTGTCTCATTAAGGAAGACTTTTGTGAACAAGAATAGCTGCAGTCGGGACATGCGTAAGGTTTTTCTCCAGTATGGGTGCCCAAGTGACGCAGTAACACTGACCGGTGTGAGCAGGAGTAGTTGCAATGGGGACAAGAGAATGGTTTTTCCATCGAATTCGTCTTAACGTCTGTTGATAAATCTGAAATAGATTACGGATTAGGTTAAATACGCATTCAAAATTACAATTCAAACAAACAAATTCAGTTTTACCTGTTCTTTGAGTAATTCTTTCACAATGCTGTAAGGCCTGTTCGCATTCCATTTTAACATCTGGGAGATCTATGGTTATTTCTCTAAGAGGAATTTCCCCTCCATCTTTTTCTCGTGTACCTGGTTCTGCCTTGATTGCAACCGTCTCTAACGTTACATTACCTAGAAAATTGAGAATTACAACTTATTGAATCTCGAGATGTCCTTTCCTGGGGAGTTCTAGAAATTGTTATAAGAAATTGATATTGTGTAAATCATATGTGCATGTATTGTGTAATTTTACTTCAAAACTTCAAAGCATATTAACTGTTCTTAAACAATCCACTGAGAAACTACTGGGGGAACTACGACCTTGGACGACTTTGTAAAGGATCTGAGAAGTCGCCTTTAGGGACAAATTTGTTGTGGCTGGTAAAATTTTGTATTCTTGAGAAACTGTTGCAAATTAGCCGCCTCAGTTTTCAGGAGCAACTTCAATGAAGACATGTAAAGTTGTATTTAAAATGTTGAATTTACCAACACTTAAATTATAAATAAGTAAAGTCTTGAGCTGACTTTAATTTGCATCCAACTATTCCGCTTCAAATGTGGTTGATACCGAGTTCATAAAATGGAAGAGAGACGAGAGACATTTCATAAATTACATCACTATTATCCATTGAACAAAAGAAAGAATATATACAATCATATCTACAAGATGTACACATTCGACTGATTATCGTCGTGCAAGAAAATTAAGATAATTCTAATTACAAAAAGGGTTTAAAATATTTTTTACATAAGCTCCATACAGGTGGCTCCGAGGAAAAAAAATTCTAAAGATCCATGTGATCTTTGGGGATGCTGCGTGGAGGGCCTGTTTAGATAAAGGAATAATATGAACGTCTGGGAAGGAAAAAGGTATGAGTGGTATGTAGAAACCTTGGGAGTGATGGACGTATGAATCCATCCTTCCTCTGCGAGGTGATGTGTTGAGAGAGTCCGGCTGGAGAAGTCTAGGTTAGGTTTCTCAAACAGTATCTCCCGATCCAGCCCGCCACGGTGCAGATGGGCAAACCTCACCCGGGCTTGAACCCGGGCAACCTTGATGGAATCACGAAACATAGCGAACCACATGAGGTGACCTATGACATGGGTATTGTTATAGAATAAATGGTTCCTGGGTGCTTCGAGAAACTCCTTTATTATATAAAACTGCCAAAGAGGCGCTCCAGTATTGATAACTACCATATGGGCCACATGGGGTGAGATTTGTTTGGGTCTTGGTGGCCGATGCGTCTGCCCACCAGCTGTATGGCAGTCCGGATCGAGAGAGAATGGTTGAGGGAGTCCCTTTGACTTCTCCAGCCGTACTCTCCAGGAAAATCGCCTTGCACCGCAGTGGGAGGGATGGATTCATACTTCTGTCACTCCTGGACACACTGAACCACAGATTCCTACTCACCCCTCATACACTTTTCCGTCCCACTGCTTCCTATCCTTCCTGACATAGGCCCTGAGGGGAATTATTTTCCTCACGGCCTCCTGTGTAGTTAATGTAAAAAAAAAAAAAAAATATATGGAGGTTTTTGTCCAAACTGAATGATTTGGTGAAAAGATGGCGATGATTCGAGTAAGATAAAAGAATGGAACTGGAATTATGAATTCTGAAATCGAAAGTTGATCTTAATAATAACGTAGTATATATATAGCGCAGTTTTGTGATATTTCACTTCAAGTGCGCTAAACATACCATCTTACCATCTGTGTGATGATTCTCTTCCAAATAATCCAAGAATTCTTCCTTTATTGGTACTTCTATTTCAATATATGCGGGGGCTATTACGCCACCGTCTTCATCTTGGTTTCCTGGCTCCATCTTGATGTTACCACCGGTACTGGAAAAATCCATGACACTGCTGAAAGAGTATTTAAGAATTATTTATTCAACGCAGTAAAAGAATAAAGGTAATAACACAATAGGCCCACGTACGCAACTTATGCAATACTACCTTCCCAGGCCGACGTGCATACTTGTTACGCACGCTATGCAAATTTGAATTGGTATCTGAGCAACATTAACTTTTCTTTCTATTATTTCAATTGTTTCTATATTATCAATCTCTATCTCCACTTTTATCAACGAAACGAGCAATAAATGTCAATAAACGCCTAACTTCAAAACAAACATAACCTTAAACCTCAAATCAACATGTTCGAAGCAATGACCTATACAAGACTCGCCATTTTTAATACTCCCACATTTAAGGCCCGGCGACGGCACAAAAAAGGCAATAAACGTACGGTCTGTAGCCGAGCAACGAACAACCCTTAAAATATAATTCAAATTCGAATTTACAGACTGGTATCACCGGGCACCGCTCTCCGGTCTAGGGTCTAGTGCAGAGGTTCCCAAACTTATTTTTCTCGTAGACCCCTTTCAAAATTTTACTGATTTCGGTGGACCCCCTGCTGCTACATTACTACCATGTTCCCAAAACTGATCAAAAATGTGAAGATTAGATCTAACGATGGAAATTTGCGTCACGGTTGAGTTCCAGCCCTAAATTCGGAGTGGTATAAATAAAAAGAAAAATTATATATTTTCTTGTGTTCTATCTATTAAAATAATACATTACAGACTTAGGGGGGAAATACATGTAGATGACTCATTTTTTTTTAAATTGTTAGTATTACTATTTATGAATATGTTCCCAAAGTTTTAAATAAAAATTTCAATTCGTTCCGGTATTACGAGGGTGTTTGTGCCGCACCGCGTGGTAAAAATGAAACTCATTTTTCTCGAAACGACTTTTTTGGAATTTCTGTGCTCAGAAACTCTAGCTCAGAAATTTTTTAATCAAACATTTGAAAAATGTGCAGATACCTTATTTATATAATTACGCTCTATGTGAACTGAAAGTGGTAGTAATATCATTGTCAAAGGTATTTTTTAATTGCAAAAAAATGTTTAAAAAAATGGCAAAAATCAAGGTTTCCTGTTTACACACCTGTAAAAAAAATTATTTACATTTTTTGGGAAAAGTTAGGTTCACATAGAAGAGGCACATGTTCTTAAATTAAATTCAAAACCCTATTGATTTGAGATGAAAACTGTGGCCTCCAAAATGCACACAAAAGCTACGTCTGGTGATGACGTTCGATGTAGCAGCTGATAATTTTCATGTTTTCCGAGGAAATGCGAAAAATTCACGATGTTTTTTAAATAGATGTATTAAATGACCTCAAAGTTTCAATAAATTATACACATTTCTTCCATTCCAAAAAAGTACATGAACATCTTTAAAAAAAACCTAGTCCCGCATTTCCCACCTTAATAGAATTAAATATCAAATATGCAAGTTTTTACAAGTAACAGTCGCTACCTTCTAAAAGTATACTATTCATAAAAATTAAGGGAGGTTTTAAAAAAAGAAAATTATTGCTTAATTATTAAGGCTATATTCATAAGCCGGTCTAACTGAAAAAAAAAATTCAAGCTCGTGTTCCAAAAAAATAGCAAAATATTAGGATTGCATGAGAATTGTAGCTCCTAAAAAAAATTGACAAAAATATGAAAATTATAATCTTAAAGCTGCATATTGCTTTTTTTAAAGTCCCAATACGACCATTTTTCACCGAAATACAGCCTGTCAAAAATCACCGAAAAAAATGGATTTTTTTGCTCCCTTAATTTTTTAGTGTAGTGTATTATCTACCTAAATTGATAGTTAAAGTCAAGCCAACGTTTTTGTTCTTTACTATCGAAACCAGATAAATTTTCATGGACCCCCACATACAACTTGTGGACCCCCATTTCTCTATCACGCCAACGTAGACCCCCGTTGAGTCTCCCATGGACCCCTGGGGGTCCACCTGGACCACTTTGGGAATCACTGGTCTAGTGCATGACGATACAAGATTATTCCGGTTTCAATGTTCGTTCCATCCGCCTGCTTTTCCTCAAAGCGAGATAATTATTAAATTTGTGCTGACTTATTGTAACACAAACTTTCACTGTAAATATATTTGACTCGCGTTATTCAAGAGTATTTAATGAAAACCTCCACAACACACGCATCCAGTTTACAGAAGTGGCAAGGCCTGTAAACTGTCAAACCCTCTGGATAAAATATCTAAATATAACCTACATTGCCAAAGGTCCTTATCACCATAATGCTGCAGTTCTTTCTTACACACTACTTAATTGATAGTGAGACAAAGGATCAGACAACGATTTACGTATGTCTGTTTCCTCCAAAGGAAAAGTAATCATTTTCTTGCCTCTCCTTCACTCGTACTAAAGAAATGAGATAGCGCGAGCCATTCCCTTCACCGTACCGTTTCCGCGGGAATACTAAAAGCAGCTGTTGTTTCAAAAACTCAAGATAGAATTGACAAGTAAAAAACAATCTAATGTTTTCTGTAAATTCTTAATTCAAAAGTGATTCATACGTGATATAAATAGATATTCAAAGAACTTGTATGTATGAACGATACAGAAAAAGGACAGTTTTGTATTCAATAGTTGAATGTTGTTCATATTCAAAAGCTCGTTAGAGTACATTCTGCATTACGGGTGTGACTGATATGCTTACTCGCCTTGTAATACGGAAAGCTGTACGAGATGACCTATTGTCCTATGTTGTTCTTCTAATCCTGGAGACAGGCTCGGCTAACAAAGCGCCAGAGTTATTTGGCTTGGCCTATTTCACTCGCCATACATTACCGTTGGGAAAAAGCGGAAATAGGCCAAGCCAAATAATGCTGGCGCTTTTATAGCTACGTTTGTCACCAGTGATTAATTGTTGCTACGTTTGCTATCTCACTTTCTCTAATGGAGATAAAAGACTTCGGGAAACAATCTAAATAAATATTTTTTTGGTAAAAATGCAGTTAGTCCACCTCACGGATAATACGGAACGTTCGTGTTGTCGAAGTTTGATGCACGGATAATACGGAATGTTCCTTTTTTAACTAATAGACAATCAAATATGACATTTGTCGGAAGTACCAATTTTATAAAATAAATTCTCTAAAATAAACTCACATTTCATCACACTTTTAAAAAACATCCCAGGTTTTGAATGGTTTGTTGGCAAAGCCGGGTTTGTCTAGCGGGTTTGTGTAATTATTTTAATACATTTCTTTCCATGTTCTATATATAAATACAGGTACAAACTTGTCAATGATGCATTCACTTTGTTTTACGCAATAATATTTTTTCTATGATTGGCAGCATTGGTGAAATGTTAAAATAAAAACGATGAATAAACATTGCGTTACCGCGCGAGTGAATTAATTTTAACAAAATTAAAATGTAAAATGCATATTTTTGCATGTTTTTTGGTCTCCCCCGACATAAATACTCACTTTTCGTAATAATAAAGCTAAATCTAACTGTTTGGATAAAAAGTATTCCGTATTAACGAGTAAGCGGTTTAATGCATAAATCATCTTTTTTTTTAATAATAAATAATTTGCGGCAGGAGGTAGGGGCTTAGGTCTTACCTAGTCAAAGCGAAGCCTGGCGGTCGGCGAAAGCTTCACAAGAAAAGTAGGAGTTGAAATTGAAAACCTTTGCGATAAAACGGAATTGGTTGTTATGATAACCTCAAAGCGTGTCAATTGTACAGTTTCTACAATATTACTTCAGGAAAGCGAAGCGATTACGGTAAAGGATATTATATATAAAATGTTAACTTAGAAAAACGAAGTGTCAATTATTAGGCACAGATAACGTTTAAGCGTAGGTATACCACTCTTGTAAAAGTTTAATAAAACCATAGACAAAGCAGGTATAGAAAAGTTCCAGAGAATGAGTTCATGCCGGTACCTACTTTCAACAATCGGGCCCGAGTTAAGTGTCGTTCAGACATCGAATATAACCGCGAACAGGTATCTGTTGAACTGCGAGCTCTTGTATTTCGTGCCGTTCACACGACGCAGATCAAATATTTCTTCCTTTGGTTGGAGAGGGGGTCAGATGAATTAGCGAGCGGCCACGGAGTGGGCATTTTTTGTACTGAATCTATCAACTTGACATCTGTCATCCAACACTCTAGGCAGCTCCGTAATTAAAATGACCCCCTCTCCTGTTTTCGTCATGGTAAGCCCACACAGTGGCCAACGTTCCAACTTCAAACGTTTGGACGATCGTGTGGAGGGGTGTTCGTGCGTTGGAAGTTCGAGTTGGAAGGTTGGAGTTCGAGTTGGCCCGGGATCGCCCTCGAGGCGATCCCGACGGCCAACTCACACGAACCAGCATGCCGCAGCTGCCCACACATCAGTCTGCGAACGGCAGGCAATCAAGACTCGCGGCCGCGTTTAATTAAAATGACAATATTATTACGGAGAGTAGTATGACAATTGTTTGAAAACATGTCGTGTACATAAGTATATAATTATACGTGCGTAATAATTATAGGCAATGGACATAAGATACAGCGTAGCTACAGCTGTTCAATGTCCGCCATTTTGGGTTCGGAATTCGGGGTTGGAGGGTTGGCCGCAGCCACCACACGATCGGCCAACCTTCCAACTCCAAACTAAGTTCGGAGTTGGAAGGTTGGCTTTGGTGTGGAAGTACCATCAGAGTGAGGGGCGCTTAACTGTTGGTATATCGCCTCAAGAGCGGTTATGGCGTAAGATGTGCATTGTCTATGGTTGATGTGCGCATAAAGCGCTTAGGTGTGATCGGTCTGAAGGGATTGTGTGGAGAGCGATATTTGGCGTGCAATGATCTTTTATATTTATATGCTCAATCTGAACAGGCCTTTAATAGTGCGGAAGTCCACTTTTATAAAATTGTGTTATGAACGTCACACTCATCTTAAATTGACCACCCGTTAGTGGTAAAAAATGGAGGTCCTACAATAAGCTATTGTTTTGGAGCAATCCTGATTGTGTTTTTTTTTCTTTAAATCAGGTGCAAGTGGAGGGCTAAAAATAAAAGCGTGTGGCAAGCTTCTACTTATGGCGAGTTCTTATCTTAATCTATAATACAATTACAAACCTCCCTAAAATCGGACGCAATCTAGAGCGCTCTCTACTCGCTCGCCGCCGACCCGATATAATGGGTCACCCGCCATGACTTTGTTGCTGATCTCTTGGGCAATATCGGGGCAGTGGAGGGGGGCGCTTTAGATTACCCCTGATTTTAGAAAAGTGCGTAAGGCCTTTTAGCCTTTGTGTGAAATTCGAACTCTCGGTTTCGGGCGTATTACTGTAATAGACCAAACAGCCAATAGTACCGCAGCGGAAGACTACGTGGTTCCAAATATTCGTTCGTTTAGCGCCACGAAAGTAAACATCTTCACATGTGATTTTGTCTGTTTACAAAGTTATTTTAGTGGTTTTCTGGGAGATTTATCCACACAAAATGCATAACGATGTATACTGTAGAAAAGGATGAAATGTTTGAAGGAAACTTAACAGATACTTTTAATATGTTGTCGTTAGTTTTACCTTGAATACAGGGTGGTTATAAGGATAATTTAATTTTATCATCTTATAAGTTAATCCCATAAGATCAGCGTTCAATGATTGACCTAATTATGTTATGATATATAATTATCTATGGTACGTTTGTTGACAGAAGTGTCCAAGTGTTCACGTTAGTTTTTTTTAAATTTAAAAGCAAAATACAATCGGTACAAGTCAAATAAGTGTCAGTACAAGTTAAAGTGATTATCGTGCACTGCATGAACGTATTTTTACGAGCTTAAATGAAACCTGTGATTGTTTTTTTCAATATCTAAAAAAACAACATTCAAATTTTATCAGATAATCGTTAGTGTTTCTAGATATCTTCTCTCAGTTAATTATCTTAAAAGATAACATTGATTGATAACGATACAATTGTGATCTTCTAATATAAACCTAAGAACGTGCTTAAATCTGTGTTTAAAGAAATATTCTAACATTTAAATAATTGAAGTGGTGAATTGCATGAATCATTAATGTAGGTAACTCTAACTGTAACATCATTTTGCCATAGTACCAGAAAGGTGTCGTGAAGTTTGCCTACTAACAGGCGCTATTAATACATACTACTAGAAATAGTAAGGTGTCGTGGAGTTTGCCTACTAACAGGCGCTACAAATATAATGCATCTTTGTGAGGAATGTAAGCTGAACGCGAAGGCCGACGAGATAATGACTTGCAGTAAATGTTCCCAAAGCTATCATTTTAAATGTGTAGGAACTACCAAAGAAAATTACACAAAGCAATCTAAACAATATAGAACTACTTGGAAATGTGTCCCTTGCAAAGGAAAACAGAAATTTACTGGAAATAACGCAGAAACTCTGGTTCTTCAATCCCCCACCATATTGCACGGACAACCAACAGGTTCCAAACAAAAGACTAATGACACCTCTATATCCACCCCACAAACTGCGAGTTCAAGCGACGTATCTAAAATAATCTTAGAACACATAGACGAAAAATTAGACCAGGTACTGAAAACCCTAAAACATGAATTATTTCAATACCTTAACTCCAAAATAATGGACGAACTAGGGGATATAAAAAACAAGCTGTCCCATATGGAAGACTTTCAATCATCTCTTGAATACTTCGCTGCAGAATATGATAGATTAAATTCTACATGCAAGGCTAATGAGACGAAAATATCCAAACTGAGTTCTGAAAATGAAATCTTGCAGCGGAACTACGACATACTATCCCAAAAAATGAACGCAATCGAACAAACTAACCGGAACTGCAATCTGGAGATTCAGATGGTCCCGGAGAAGAGGAACGAAGACATCATGATTACAATACAAAACCTGTGTACATCAGTAAACTATCCTGTAAAGGACGAGCAAATAATTTCCTGTCATCGTACACCACGCCACCCTGACGCAACTCCCAACTCAAGACCAAAAAATATTGTACTGACTCTGCCCAGCCCTCGAATCCGTGACGAATTGCTGTCTGCAGTTAAGGTATTCAACAAGAGGAACGTGGATAGGAAACTGAATAGTCAACACCTTGGTTTCACAGATTCTTCTCCGATATACGTATGTGAACATCTGTCACCTTATAACAAGGAACTTCATGCAGCAGCTAGGCGAGCAGCAAGGGACCTGAACTTCAAGTACGTATGGATTAAAAATGGGCGCGTCTTCTTAAGGAAGAATGACATGTCTCCACCACTGCTCGTGAAGAACAAGGCCGTACTACAGAATCTTACCGACAAATCACCCTCAAACCCGTCTTCCTCCGTCCTTTAAACCTAATGTATACGTCTTGTCAAAAATTACAAAATGGATCTGAAAATTTTCTACCAAAATGTTAGGGGAGTTAGAACCAAAACAAATGACATAAAAAACGAAGTTATTATCAATAACTATGATATAATCTGCTTCACCGAAACTTGGTTGAGTTCATCAGTATTCAGTAATGAATTGTTTGATGAGCGTTACCTGGTCTTTCGGAGAGATCGCGAATCAACTAATTCTACATCTAAAAAAGGTGGGGGGGTATTAGCGGCAGTCAACAAGAATCTAATAACAACTAGAAAATCATCTTGGGAAAGTGACGGTGAAGATTTATGGTTAGCTATAAAACTGCATGAATATTCAAACTCGTTCATCTATATATGTGTTCTGTACATTCCCCCCAATTTATCTGTTGATGATTACTGTAATCGAATCAAAAATATTCAGGATATTTATTTGCAACATATTAATTCCAAATCTCAATTTATAATCATTGGTGATTTTAATATACCTGAAATTAAATGGACACCTGACATAACATATAATAACATAATACTAGCTCCATCCAATTATTTTAGTCACAAAGCTCATTCCCTTGTCAATTTGGCCTCAATGTGCAACCTTCACCAATTTAATTATTTACCTAACAAAAATTTTAATATTCTTGACCTTGTTCTTTCCGATAAAACCAATATTAATATTTCAACGACAGCTAACTTATCAAAAATTGATCACCATCATCCCTGTTTTGAAATAAATGTAAGTCTAGAAAAAATGCAATTCCTACAAGAAAATCACTCTCCCGTAAAATACAACTTCAAAAAAGGTAATTATGAAGGATGTTGTCATGATCTAACAAATGTAAACTGGATCTCACTTTTTAACAACTGTCATCTCAATAATAAGGTACAGTTATTCTACAATACACTATGGGATATTATAGACAAGCACATTCCAAAAAAAAAAACATACGTAAGAAATCACTATCCCAATGGGTTTAGCGAATCTCTAATAATGCTCCTCAAAGAGAAAAATAAAGTAAGACTTCGGGCTAAAAAATATAACAACCCGATAGACTATTCCGAGTTTGCTACTCTTAGAAAAAGATCAAAAAAAATGCTAAAAGAATGCTACACATCCTACATCAATCTAGTTGAGCGTGGGATAAAAGATAATGTTAAGGCTTTCTGGGCTTATTCTAAATCATTGCGTAATTCAAATTCGATTCCAAAAACAATGCATATGGATTCTATGATTGCAAACAATGGACAGCAGATTGCCAATATGTTCTCTAATTATTTTGGATCGGTTTATACTCAGTCGAATCCCACATCAAATACTTCCGGACTGAATGTTCCTCAATTCAACCAATTTAATCTTAGTAAACTTAACGTAAGCATGGGAACTATCAAATCTTGTTTAGAAAGCATTGATATACATAAAGGCCCAGGACCAGATAAAATACCTCCTTTGTTTTTAAGATGTTGCTCTAGCGCGTTGATCAAGCCACTTTTCATTATATTTAACGAATCATTATCTACGGGAACTTTCCCAGATTTGTGGAAAAATGCACATATTGTCCCAATACATAAATCTGGCGATCAATCTTCTGTGAAAAATTATCGACCAATTAGTATATTATCATGTTTTGCAAAAGCCTTTGAATCTATAATCTATAGTTCCATATTCGCACACTTTAAACCACAATTATGCATCAATCAACATGGATTTGTTCCTAACAGATCCACAAATTCCAATCTTCTCGATTTCTGTGATTATGTTTGCAATGCGTTTAATGAAAGAACTCAGGTAGATGCTATTTACACAGATTTTCAAAAGGCTTTTGATAAAGTAAATCATTTTATTTTACTACAGAAGCTTGGTCGTATAGGTATTCACGGTGATCTATTTAGGTGGCTTAAATCCTATTTGGAAAACAGAACACAGCTCGTTCTTATAAATGGGTATGAGTCACCTCCCGTAATTGTAACCTCTGGTGTACCCCAAGGGTCCAATCTTGGCCCTCTGCTTTTCTTAATTTTCATTAATGACCTAGGCCCCATGTTACGCTGTGATTTTGTTTTATTTGCCGATGATTTAAAGATTTACCGTAAAATTTCCAATGATTCTGACCAAGTTATGCTTCAAGAAGACCTTTTCACACTACATAACTGGTGTATTCAGAATGATATGTTTTTGAATATTGAAAAATGTTACATTATGACTTTCAGCCGTAACAGAATGCAAAAAGACTATGCATATTCCATAAATAATGCTCGATTAAATGCAGTTACAACCATCAGAGATTTAGGAATCATTCTTGATTCAAAATTTAAATTTGATGTACACGTCAGTGATATCACGACTAAATCCTTGAAAATGATGGGGTTTATACATAGAATATCTAAACCATTTAAAAAACCCCAATCCATTATAACCCTATACAACTCATTGGTCAGAAGCAAATTAGAATATGGTAGTGTTATCTGGAATCCACACTACTTAAAATATTCAAAAACTATTGAATCTGTGCAAAAAAAATTTCTGAGATTGTTATCATTTAAACTTGGACTAAATGCCTTACTCCAATCTTACGAGGAACGACTCCAATATTTTAAGTTTACAACTCTGGAAAAAAGAAGAAAAGTTGCTGACTTAATGAGTCTATACAAAATCATTCATGATAAGCTTGAAACAACTCACTGCCTGAGCAATATTCTTATTAAGGTCCCCAATAGACGTAATTTAAGGAATCAGAATATATTTCATCTTGAATTATTTAAAAACAATATTGCATACTTCAATCCACTGTCTCGGATGTGTCGACTGTATAATTCCATTGAATGTAACCATATAGACATCTATGCAAATAGTCTCGCTTACTTTAAAAAGCAAATTAACAATAGACTAACCTAACATGTAATTGAGAATTGAAAATACTTATCTTAATACTTATCTTGAACTTGAATGTGAATGGCTGTTCTTCACTCTATTTGTACTTTACTTTTTTTGTTTTTCTGTTTTTTTTACATCGTATATCGATCTTTTTTTATCTTTGTTATCTCTATATTGTATCATCACTATTTTTGTTATCTCTTTTTATACCTCCGTTTATATTTTGATATTCCTAATTTCTGTTAACAACTATTAAACTGTGCATTCTGTGAACATTTTTAAGTGGACTATTAACATGTACGCTTTTTACAATGCTAATCCAATGACTTTTTTCTGTTAATACTCTGTAAATGTTCCAAAACAATAAATAAATAAATAAAAATGTTGACTGTGTTTCATAATAAAATTAATTTCAAATGCTTTCCGATCTTCGCGTTTTGTCCATTATCCAGTCTGCTTTATCGAATACTAGCTAGTACCAGGCATGCGTTGCAATGCCATAAATTGATTCTCCCTGCATGTCCTTTTCCGTGCGTCCTCGTTCCCTTTCACCTTCCCCGCCTTCCCCTTCCCTCGTCTCTTCCCTCACCGCGAACCCCACCTTAAAAAGCCGCTAAAATATATGAAATACACACATTTTCATTTAAGTATACAAATTGCATAACGCCAGAGCTTACCATTATATACAATCTTTTAGTGTCCGGCCGAAATTAGATTTTACGGCCGAAACCGAAACATCCATATGTTTTCGTGGAAAAAAATAATCAATCTTAATCAATCAGCCTTTATTTTTAAATATATCATTTGAATAAAAATAAACATTACATAATTATCACTCCTTATTTCAAATAAATTATATATGCTTTTTGAAATCGTAATCGTAAATCGCTTCGCAAATAATATTTAAAAAAAATTAAAAATAGTAGGTATTACCTATTTGAACATTATTAACAAATAACATAAAATAAAAGGTAGAAAACAGAATTACTTTTTTTAAACTTAATTTGTTTAGGTACACTAAACAAAAAATACATCTAAAGAACAAAATAATTTGGGAGGCGGGAATGGGTACCGTCGCCCGGGAAACTTTATTGGATAACCAACACCTCTGCCATAGGTCACCCCAAGCGGCTCGCTACGTTTGGTGATTTAGCAGGGGTGCCCTGATTCATGGGATGAGGTTTGACTTGGTCTTGAAGGTGGATGACTAGGACGCACTGAACCCCAGATTCCTGCCCACCCCTTTTCCTTCTCCACTCCTTCCTTTCCCTAAAAAAACTCTCCACACAACATCCCCAAAGATGACATAGGCCCTCAGGGAAATTATTTTCCTCAGGGCCTATCATGAACTAAATCCTTTCAATGGCGAAATAAAACTTACCCATTTCGAAATAATGTTAAGTATAAACACCTCCAATTTCACAACAAATAAAACTTAAACTTTTTCATGTTTCTACTGTAACTATTCTTGTTCTGCTATGGGAAATCTAAACAGGCACGTGATGACTCACAGTGGAGAGACTGTCCCGATTTCGCCTCCAAGATCACTGTGTGTAGACTAATTGGACCAAAATATATTATCGTGGCGGGTGACGCCGCGATATTAAATTTAGATTTCTGGTCGGCGTGCGAGTGAAAGATCTAATGTGCGAGCGAGTAATAAGCGCCGGAGATTGCCTCCAATTTAAGGGAAGGGTTTAAGGCCTTTTAGATAAAAAAAAAGTAAGATTTATTAAAGAGCTAAGGATGTAAGGTATAACACATTTAAGTCTGATTCACTTTGACGGTTAAGAAAGAAATGTTCAGTCACTTCAGTTTTTCGGATGCTGGTCTTCGAGTCCCTGCGTACGCACACATTCACTAGTTATTATTGCAATATATCAACAACTCAACTTAATTACGCTGTCCGATAGGCGAATCATCTCTGATCTTGTACTATTAAATAAAATCATTAATAATTGCATTGACAATCCTGAAATTCTCGCCAAAATAAAATTTTACGTACCGACCAGAAATACGAGGCAAAGTGCTACCTTCTTCTGTGACAATTTTAAAACAAACTATGAAGCTCATACACTTATAAATAGATTTCATTATTTTGGCAATAAATTTGGGAATATTGTAGACATGTTTGCAGATTCTGTATTAGTTATAAAACGAAATCTTTATAATTACTTTAATGAAATGTATGATTTTAATTTTAATTAATTTTATTTTTCATTATTATTTTAATCATTGTATATTGTGTACTACATACCTGCCTAACTGTTATTATCTATCTTTGTAAAAGCCCACTAGGGCGTAAATAAATAAATATATGTCAATAGGTATTATTACACTATACGTCACTGGCGCGGCGATCTTTTGAGCTGAACTCTGAAGGGTGGATTCAGTAAACAATATACTTAGATAGCATTACTATAGATTCAGTACACGGTACAGCTCAAACTCCAAAAGGTGGATTCGACAGACCGCAATTCCGGCGCGGAGATTACTGGTCGGAAATTTGGTGATCACCTAAGGGAGGAGTGACTCGTGTGGAACTTCATAGTCGGATGGCTTGCGGAACTTAGAGAGAAGAACCTGGGCGGAAGGAAAGTAAGACTAACTGGTGGTGCTGGCGCGGGTCTCGCTTCGTGACTCGCCCTCTATGCTTGGACCACTGGCGGAGGTTCGGGTGACTATTTTAGTTCCTTGTTGTGCCGTCTATTAATCCGGCAACGGGTTTCTGGCACTGGGGTCGCCATTTGTACCGCTAGCTTTCCCTAGGAGGTTTGTTCACGAATCATTGTGTAATCTTCGTGATAGGAAGTGGCAATTAGGTATAGGTAAAACCTAGGAATGTATGTGCAAATTTATATCCAAAAAGGAATTTAAATTTATAGACGACACTTTTACGTATTTTTAATCAATTGATTCATTTTGGAATGTTTTCAGTGCGTTCGGGCCCTTTCAAAAGTCAGAATAATAGAAGAGCATGTATGAGACGATGTATGATTGTAAACGAGGCAAGGGGTGGGGAAACGGCGTGATGGTTAGTTAGTTAGTTCAGTGCTTCCAATAAAAAGTTTTTAAATAAAGTTATACTTTTTTCTATCAATCAACAAATTTTCTAAACATTTTGTTTCCATAAAAATATCGCGATCATCTTGGTTGGCGATTGGACAAAACTGAAATACATTTTTCATCCAATCAGTTGCATTCAACTTCACAAAAGGACGTACTCGTAAATTATATTATACGTACGAGTAACATGAATGTTTTTCGGTTTAGTAATTTTTCTTCAATTTGCGTATTATTTTTTATTCGAACCTGAAATAATTTAAAAAAATGAAAAAACTGTTGAAATTTGAACAAATGTACATTTTGGGGTCTGGACTTCTACGGGAGTCCGTTTTAAAAGATCGTGCTGTCGGATATTTCTCTAGGCCAGAGGCGGGGAAACTACGACCCGCGAGACTTTTTGGTGTAGGCTGCGAATATTTTTGTCGCGCTGAAAGCATCTCAAAATAAATAAATAAAAATTATATTCAGAACGCGAGAGCGGTTTTCTATCACAGTAAGTCTTTTTAAGTTACCTAGTTAAATAAATATAAAACTATCTTCTTGTTTCGTGCGCAGTTATAAAAAATAATTACCGTTGCAATTTAGGCTGATGGGCTCATACGCAGATTAATAGTTAAAACCAGCCTTGTGTTTAGAATGCACTAATAAAACTCCAGTTGCGGATTCATTTGCTGATGCATTTAATTTGATCATACCTAAAGGGAACGACAAAAAAAGAACGGAGTAAAACTTATCGACCAATAACACTTCTTCCTGTATTGGGGAAAATATTGGAAAAAATTATTCAAAATCGTCTACAAGAAACATTGTACATCAATATGGATTCGTCCCAGGTGAAGGTCTGCACAAAGAGGTACGTAATCGGTATCTTCTTAGATATAACTGGTGCCTTCGATAATGCATGGTGGGAGATGGTTTTAACTAAATTAAAGAATCGTAACTGTCCAAGAAAACTTTTTCAAATATCTTGCGATTATTTTAAAGATAGAAAAATTATAATTTCTTTTGGTAATTGCATCATTGAAAGATATGTAGACATGGGTTGTCCCCAAGGTTCTCCCCTTGCACCGGATTTCTGGAATATTTTATTCGATGACTCATCCAGGTTACCCTTACCTGAAGGCACTATTGCGATTGATTACGCAGACGACAAATTGTATTTGGTCTCTGGAGAGAGTAGAAAAGAAGTTGAAAATAAAGCTGAAGAAGGTTTGGAAATGATTCTTAACTGGGGAAAGGAAAACAGACTGACTTTTGCTCCCCATAAGACCGTGGGTCTCGTCATGAAAGGCTCCCTCAGTAGAGGTAGAAACCCTTTCATAAAAATGGGAGATACTGCAATCCGATTTGTAGAGAGTACTAAATATTTAGGCGTTACATTAGACAGATCGACCTCGTTCTTGACTCACGTAAAAAGCGTTTCTAGTAAGGCCCAGGCTCTCTTCTTAAAACTGAGAAGAATCTCAACTGCTGAATGGGGGTTTACGTTTCCCTGAGCTCCATCTATTATACAGATGCGTATATGTGGCACAAGTCTCATATGGTGCCTGTGTATGGTAACATCGACTCGGTAATTCACTTATTCATTCAGCGCTTAAGAGGGGCCGGCGAATCCCCTTACTGGCACTTTCAGGAGCCTACAGAACAGTATCATCGGATGCTTTGCCAATTTTGGCCGGCATTTTGCCAATTGATTTAGAAATTAGGGAAGTTTTGACAAAGAAGTGTCTGAAAAGAGGAAGACCTGTAAACCACCTTGGTATTGAATTAATACCTGGTGGAGCAGGGCCTCTCCCTGAACTTCTAAAGATGATGAGAATAAAAACACTGAGTGAATGGCAGATGAGATGGAATAGATCGAATATGGGAAGATGGACCTTCTCCTTCTTTCCATCAGTTAAAATCAGAATGGAAGGAGCATATATTTTAATGGACCACCATATCACCCAATTGCTTTCTGGGCATGGGGAGTTTAGAGGTAGACTTCACAGACTGGCTCTATCATCCCATGCCAATTGCGCTTGTGGTGATACCGACCAAACAGCCGAGCACATTTTGTGACACTGTGAGATTTTGACGGATGCTAGAGAAGAAATGATTGATGGTTTACAAGTTATTACGAGACCTGCTTGGAATACAGATCTCGTCTCGAATAAGGTGAACTTTGAGTGCCTGAGGAAATTCACGAAAGTTTGGGTTGAGAGATGTCCTATTCTTAGAGTCGCTGAGTAGCTGTAAAACAACTTAGGTAACAGGTGTATTTTGCTTCTGAATTCACGGACACTCTTCATGATTCCTTTATATTTACTGCTTGGATTTATTTGTTATGATTTATGTGTTTCTGTAATATGTTATTTCTTTTATTTTCTTAACATTAATTTTATTATATATTATGATTTATGTGTTATATTTTACATGTGCGTTATATTATTTTGTTCAGTTTTAAAAAACTGTTTATAATTAATTGTCTTGCGATTTGTTTTGTTAATAATTACTATACTACCTGTTAATTTATGCCATGTTCCTTGTTTTGTTTTGTTTGTCTTTAACTGTTTTAATGTTTTACTGGATGAACTGAACTCCAATTTTTTTTCCCTATCCCCATATGGGGGTGTGCTGGACCTCGTCCCTGCTTCATATTTAGTTACAATACTAATTTTGCAGATCCTTCTCAAATCTATCTGCGCCTCCCCCAATGACATGTGCAGGCTTGAGGCTTGATCAGACGACCTTGACTATCCTTTGTCCTGCCTCTGACTACCCAACGCTGAATTTTCTTTTAGTCTTCGGGTATTTTACCCTAAATATTCAGTTAACATTCTTTGAGGCTTCACTGAGTGGTTGGCTAAGGGACATAGAAGCTATGTGTAGTTTATGGTCAGACCGAAAGCCATTCACATTTTTTGTTGGTACTTGCCAATTGATTTGAGATTTATTGTATTACTTATGTTCTCTATTTTATGCAGGTGCTTGCGGGTTTTTACAGATGCAATGCCGCCTCATGGAGCCTCGTGAATGAGTTTTTCTTTTGCCCTGTTTAATTTATCTATTTTTTGCATTTTGTTTTTCCTGTTAAGCACTTGCATACTGCTTACTAACAACGTATACAAGGACACTGGAGGTCTAGATTCGTTCAAAATAAATAAATATAGCTACGTTTCACAAAAAAAATTAGAATCTTGCGAGAGCCTTGAAGGAGTAACCATCAGTTACTTATACCAGGGCGGGTAAGAGGTGGATTACCTCCACTGATTCATTTCGAAAGAAACCATTATCATGTTCCAAACACAGTTATAAATTTGTAGTAACAGGCAAAACATTTTTCTAAACAGGAAAACCATTTTCGAGATCTGGGTGTAGTATGTCGAACCTGAGGTACACGTACACGTTAAAATAGGACGTGTGATTGATGCCACATGATGATCGAAACAGTTTTAAAGTACCGAGTGGAGCATTAGACTGTGTTTTTTCACAAAAAACTCAAATGTAACATTGTCGTCATATAGCCATTCAGGGCCAAGAAGTTTTTTTTACATTTAAAATATCCTAGTTAAACGCCAATTCGAGGTGCGTTTCAGCTTTCTACCAAATTTGAATAAGCTGAGAAGCTAAACAACATGAGTTGTCCTCTTTTGCTGATCACAATTTGCAAAATTCTAACATGCTGCAAAATTCTAAGAAAACCATTTACTTGTTGCAGGTGTAATTATAATTTAGGCTGGGTACTCTAATACTGATTCATATTAAGTTAACTAGTCGTGTATTTTTTTTATTTTTTTATTTTATTTATCTATAATAAAATATATTTACAATGGTTTTATTTGTATGCCTGTCTCACTAGGGTATACCTGTGTCGAGACAGGCGTACAGGCGTACAGGTTTATATATATATATTTTTTTTATTTAATATAGATATATAGTAGTGATTTTATATAAATTACATATCGGTACACAAATTATTTAAAATTGCAATAAATATAGTAGTTACAAGGATATTTCAGGTAAAATACATATTATGAATAGAATTAAAACAGAGGGGTGATTGGAAGGGTGGTAAATCTTTTAAGAGAGTTATTTTATAAATGTTGGAGATGGAGTAATGAAATAAATTCTGCCTAGTCTATTTACAGGTTAAATTTGACAGGATTCCATTATTTTCCTTTGTTTTATATGGGTTAGGTTGTATGTGAATAGTTATTTCTGTCTATGTGTGATTTATTTTAGAGATATTGGTGATAGTGTGGCGTCCAAAACTTATAATCCATTTTTTAATATCTTGTTTGAATTTTGTAAAGGAGTCACTTTGTCTGATCGTAGTTGGTAGTGTTTTGTATAGTTTGCAAGCTATGTATTTAGAGTGTCTTTGCCCGAAGGTGGTTTTGAAAAAAGGAGTTTGGAGAAGTTCGTTGTTTTTGGCTCGGGTATTGTGTATTGTTTGTGTAGCTTTGTATGGTGTTTTGTTGTTTTTGTATAAATTAAGTAATATGGATCTTGAGTAGAGCTGTTTTATGTCCATAACGTTGAAGGAATTGAAGATAGTATCAGTGCTGGTAGTAAGCGGCATTTTAAGAATTATTTTTATGATTAGTTTTTGTGCTTTCATGATGGGATCAAGGATATTGGAATATGCATTACCCCAGGCTAGAATTCCGTATTCGATGTGAGATTGGCACAATGAGTAATATACTGTTTTTAAAAGTTTTAGGTTAAGGAAATTGCGTGTTTGTTTGAAAAAGTATATAGATTTTCGGATTTTGTTTGTAGTATTATAATAATAATAATAATTGGCTAATTTATATAGCGCCGTTTTCGTGGAAAATCACCTCAAGGGCGCTGAAAATTATGTATATGTTGCTTCCAATTCAGGTGTGTATCGAAGGTTACTCCTAAATATTTGATAATGTTTACTTGCTCTAGGCATGGGCAGTCACAGTTCCGGTTTAGAGATGATTTTTTACATTTGTGTATTTTTAATGGCGGGGCTGGGTTTGACTTTGGGATATTGGTGAGACTAGACAGTAAGTATTTGGTTTTCTGTACATTTAGAGTTAATATGTTCGAGTCAAGCCAATATTTTACCTGTTGAATTCCTTCCTCCGCTTTGGAATATGCGGTAAGCCAATCTTTTGCTTGGAAGAGTAGGACAGTGTTATCGGCGAAACTGACAATAGTGGCATCGATATCTAGGTTGCATAACTCGTTAATATATATTAGGAAGAGCGTTTGACCTATAACACTGCCTTGAGGGACCCCGTAACTAATGGGCGAATTCTGGCTCTTTGAGGTATTGAGTTTAACGCATTGGGATCTGTCAGATAAGAAGCTGGAGAGGAGGCCTAATTCTTTGTTCCTAATACCTATTTTAAACATTTTGTGTTTTAGTTTGCTGTGTGAGATTGTATCAAATGCTTTACATAGGTCGAGAAATACCGATAGACATTTCAAGCCCTTATCCAGGTGGCCAGAAATATGGCCAGTGACCGTGGCTATAGCATCATTGGTGCTTTTATGTTTATTGAAATTAATACGATAAAATTCTAGTTCTGGGTTTATCTGCCGACATATTTCAAAGGAAACCACAATCGTGTTTCAAATGCAATACATTAAAATCTAGTTGCAATTATGTGCTGCAAAATGACGCAGAAAGACCATTTTCGTGTTTTGGACGTAATAATAAATAAAACGAGGGACTCACACAAAGATTCACTCTTCAATTAAAAACCATTTTTGTGTTCCAAACACACAATTAAAATACCAATTGCAGTTTCATCTGCCGACGCATTTCGAAGGAAACCATTCTTACATTCCGATGGGAGAATAGTATATTAAAATGCTTTTCGGGTGCAGTTATACATCTCCAGTAACAGACTGATTTTCATTATTTTTTTCAAAAAACTTCTTCTCCCCTTCCTTCCCCCAATAGCTTGGCAGGAAAATTTAAATGCAGCCCGCGGGTGATACTATAAGCATCCAAATGGCCCCCGAACCCCCGACCGTAAAAATATTCCCACCCCTGCTCTATGCCCTGTACTGCCTTGTGTCGCAGATTTGAACGTTTTTTGGTGTGAACATACATGGATACACGGCGTGATTGCAGGTGGACTCAATTGCTGCAAAATGAGCAAATCACGAGTTAATTAGTTATGTATCTCTACTTTGTTCTCATCGAACTTGTCGTGATGAATAGCTTGAAGTTCTCGAGATCGTCGTAATCGAAAGTCTCGCTTCTGTTGAGCGTATAACGCCCGACGCAAGCTAGTTTCTTCTTCAGTTTCTCGTTGTTGCCGCAATTTTCGAAACCGTCGCATCTGCTGGGCGTGTAAAGTTCGACGTTGTCTGGCTTCTTCTGATTCTTGTTGTTGCCGCATTTGTCGAAAGTCTCGCATCTGTTGAGTCTGTAAAGCCCGACGTTGACTGGCTTCTTCTTCAGTCTCTTGTTGTTGCTGAATTTGTCGAAAGTCTCGCATACGTTGAGCGTGTAAAGCCCGACGTTGACTGGCTTCTGCTTCGGTTTCTTGTTTTTGCTGCAATTGTCGAAAGTCTCGCATCTGTTGAGCGTGCAAAGCACGACGTCGGCTGGCTTCTTCTTCAGTTTCTTTTTGTTGCTGCAGTTGTCGAAAATCTCGCGTATGTTGAGCCTGTAAAGCCCGACGTTGGCTGGCTTCTTCCTCAGTTTCTTGTTGTTGATGCATTTGTCTGAAGTCTCGGATCTGTTGAGCCTGAAAAGTCTGACGCTGACTGGCTTCTTCTTCAGTTTCTTCT
This sequence comes from Limnephilus rhombicus, assembly GCA_929108145.2. Taxonomy (NCBI): domain Eukaryota; kingdom Metazoa; phylum Arthropoda; class Insecta; order Trichoptera; family Limnephilidae; genus Limnephilus; species Limnephilus rhombicus. The sequence continues at coordinate 17,861,610 of OV815290.1, read as the reverse complement.
TGCGTTATTTGGTGTGACACTTGGTTGCGGTATTTGCGCATGTACTCGGCGTGTTTAGCTCGTTTTGCCTCAGGATCCAAGCCTTTCAAAAATACATATATTTTAAATTTTCATCTTATAACAAAAACAATTTTCTTTATAATATAATACGTTTATATTTTTTTGTGGAGTAATTTGCATAGAGAAACTATTAGAAAATTACCTTTCCGACGTTTACTGGCGTCTTCTTCGGTTTCTTTTTCTCGTTCTCTTTCCATTTTTGTCTGTTTTTCGCGTTGCTGGTTCCGATAATTGCGCATGTACTCGGCGTGTTCTGCTCGTTTTGCCTCAGGATTCGTGTCTTTCAAAAAATAAATATTGTTAAACTCAAAAACTAAAACTCAAAAACGAGTCCCGGCACAATCAAGGGAGTTATATGGTGTGGTAGCCCTCTATCCCCATCCGTGAAGAAGGTTCCTGTTTAACCTTAAATGCGTGCTTTTGAAGATCTAAAGGCTGGAAGTTTCGCCCTCTAGATATTTCTAGGACTGTCCAGAACATTCGACAGCATTAGAAAGTATTTGAGAGCATTCCACAACGAAATGAAATGATCGGGGATATACTGAAACGTTTGGGAACATCCCGGAACATCCCAGTTCATTGTGGAACATTCCAGAACACTCTCGAATGTTGTGGAATGTTCTGAGACATTCTGGACCATTCGAAGCCTGTTTGTATGGGTGGGGGCTACCCATTGGTAAGGATATATAAAGCAAGATCCGTCAAGGGTTCGAACGTCAGTTCAAACTGCTATCTCCCTGAGCGAAGCCGGGTACCCAAGCTGGTTTTCTATATAATTAAAATACACTAATGTCAGTTGTCGATGAATGGGTGATGTAATGACATTCTTGTGTAAGTATTGCATGAAAGTATTTCAAAATTGAAACTGAAAAGTTACATCTGACAAGCGACAAAGTATTTACCAAAATTAGAGAAATTTACCTTTTCGACGTTTACTGACTTTTTCTTTGGTGTCTTTTTCTCTTTTTCTTTCCATTTTTGTCTTTTTTTCTCGTTGCTGTTTGCGATATTTGCGCATATACTCAGCGTATTTCGCTCGTTTTGCCTCAGGAACTACGCATTTCAAAAATAAATAATGTCAGTTTTTAATTTATAATATAACACTTTTTTTTACAATTTAATAATATTTTTTTATATTTATTTACATTTAGTGAGATGATTAGAAATTTACCTTTCGGACGATTACTAGCTTCTTCTTCGGTGTGTTTACCTATTTCTTTTTTCTTTTTTGTATTTTTTTCACGTTGCTGTTTGCGATATTTGCGCATGTACTCGGCGTACTTTGCTCGTTTTGCCTCAGGATCCAAGCCTTTCAAAAACAAAGTGTAACATTTTTTTAAATAATATTACAAACTAGCTGGTTCCCGGCATGCGTTGCCATGCCACTTAATAAAGAAATTGTATCTCCCTGCGTGTCCTTTCCCATTCGTCCCGTTCCCCTTCTACCTCCCCTTCTTCTCCCGCGTCCCCTTCCCCTTTTGCGTTCCTACTCCGCCTCCTCCACCTTCCCTCTCCCCACTCCACTCCCCCCTTCCCCCGTCCCGCGAACCACCCTCCCTCCCGCATTCCATACTTTCAGTCTCGGTATATTCAGTTTTCAAACAGCTCGCGTGCCACCAATTGCAATTTTTTTATACAAATTTCATAACGCCAGATCTCACCAGTAGTTTTATGCAAACCTTGTCCTGACAATAACGAACACACAAAAAAAAAATCCAATTTGTTGCAGTCGTTCAGTCGTTCTGAGACACACAAACTGATTACAGTTCTACACAGCCAATGAATTCTTTGGTCTATTATCACATATTCGTAGGATTTATAAAAAAATATTATTAAGTGGTAAACTTCTACTATAATTACTTACAAATAAGGGAAAATTTACCAAAAATTGGCAGCAACGCAATCCGAGGTATTTTAAAAAGTGCCATATTGTGGCAAAAAGCGCTCCAGTGGTTAGTACAAAGATATTGAAATATAAGTAGATGTGCTGTCTGCTGTTTTTACTATGTGGGTCTGCGCTTCCGGGTGTCGCCGATATTGTTTACCAATTAACAAATAAACTAAAAGAACAAATAATTAACGAATAAACCAAACGAACGTTAAAATAAATTAACGAATTCTTTCCTTATTCAAAATATATTGTTAACCAATATAAATGCACATTTTCAAAAAATCAACGAAATGAACAAATTCTTTTTTTATAAAAACTACGCTAATTAGCGCGTAGTCCGGCGACAGTTGCGCGGCACCATAGCGTATCTCTTTTGTATTTGAATATCTTTGGGTTAGTATAAGCGAGTAAGCGTAGCGTAGAATTTACTGTTGCACGTTAAATTCTTTATCCCTAAACTTAACTACATTCATGCTGGGAGGGCTTTACAAGCCTCTTTGACTGTGCTTTTTCAGTTTTAGGCTGTACATTATATTTGAAGAATATGGATTATTTGAGTTCATTAATAAAAATTATATTTAAAAATGGTTATACCCGCCGTTTGGTGAATTCTTTCGGAGTGCTGGAAGTATTCATTCCTAGTGTCCGGGAGTTTCGCATGAACTTTTGTATACGAAATGTCTCTTTCTTCTTCATCGTTAGTCCCTAGTTCCGCTTTGATAGTGACTACACCTAGATTAGTATGCTCCCTTGAATTTATTTCACCTGTTAACAAACAATACTTAGGTATTAAAAACTGGAGTCAGTAACGGAATCCTTGCTATGCTGTTTGAGTTTCGTTAACTTGTTTTAACATGGGTCTTGAAAAGACGGAGACAGAGAAGCAGGGGGAAACATAGAGACTGGAAAATCGTACCACAGCCGAACTGTAGAAATAACGCGTCTGACAAGTGTCAACCGGGTACAAATATTAGGAGCGCATTTGGCGCGTTTCCCGACTATGCACCGGTCCTGATGGGATCAATGGCGCCAATTCCTCGAAGCATCTTCATTGAAATACAGGTAGAACAAAGACAGCATTTCTCAACTGACGCCTGTGCTCTAGGGGCGCACTTGCGATCTTTACAGAATCAGCAGTCGTGTACTTTACTTTTATACAGATACGAAACACAATAGAAACTACATGACCCTCTACAGAAATGTTAACGACCGCTTTGGGCAAGTCCCATACCCAACCCCATAGATAAAGCTGTGAGAGATTATTTCTAAGTGTATTCAAAGTGCTGTCAAGCACTGTTATATGATCAGTAATTAACTTATTTGATAAATTACGAGTTCTGCTGAAAAACTTCAAAATTACAACTGTGTTAATCGATGGAAATTGAACCAGTGACATCATTATCCTGCTTCCGTGAGTTTATGCTATCCTTTTTTCCTACCTGTCCAGAGAGTTTCTAACAAAAGCATATACGAGGGTCAATACCAGCGAGACGTAACGTTGCACCAGAAATATACCAAACCACCCACCGTTGCACACAGACAGCTGAAATACAACTAAACGTGTTAGAACTGGTTAGGGAAAAAAGTATCGATACTTTGTGGTATCGAGTACTTTACCTTTCGATACCGATACTTTTGTATTTGTACTTTGTATACGATACATTTACTCAATGAGCACTTTTTGGCAAGTATCGATACCGTTAAAAATTTGCCTAAGCGACTCATGTTTATGGCAACGCCATCTAGTTTCAATCATAGCAAACCTTCTAAAACATTCCATTGCGTTGGTATAATTGCAAGCACAAGCAATCTAGTGTGTCATGGAACGAAGAAATGGCTCTGTCGAATAAGGACAGTAAGAGTAACTGACATAATATTCAAATTCTTTCTAATCTGTGACTGTGTTTATTTCGCGCTTTGTTTCATAGTTATTTATTTGGCGACCACATTATTGCGGACTGCGATTCATTGTTTATTGGTCTTGCCGCTTGACCGTATTTGATTTATTCAAGTGTAACACTATTATTCCGTGCTGTGTATAGTTAAGTCATAATTAGAGGAATGCTGCCTAGTAAGAGTGAACTTTAGCAATATCTTGTCATGATTAACAACAACGAAGTAAAATGCAAGATTTGTTTCAAAACCTTAATTTGATACGTAGTTAGCTCGGCCAGAGCTGTAAATCAGGCACTATGAAAAATGTACTCGATACTTTGGAGTATCGATACTTTTTTTTCAATACTTTTACGAGTATGATACTTTTTCCGGTACTACTCTTGAGTACAGTATCGATACTTTCTATCGTGTCCGTAGTACTGGTCCGGCGGCTACACTATTCGCCAGCGCTCCACACGGCATAAACGGGTACTACTTTACGGATGACCGGAATGACCCTCGCATGTATATCTATGGATATCGCAAGAATATCTATGGATATCACAACAAAAGTTCAGTCGTAGTTCTATCTGCAAATTTTTAATTGAAATTAGTGTTAAAACTTAAATCTGAGCTAAAAATACGTAACTAGTGATCCGTTATTCAAATAATAGCGCTAAACCAGAGTGATCTGTGAGTTTTTAGTGTCCAAACTCTTCGTTTTTGACATAAATAAACCAAACGTCAGACACAATAACAACATAGAAATAATGCAATAATAACATAGAGTAGTAGTGCCATTGTTCAACCTTTCGTACTACAAAGAACACAAAACCAAAAAAAAAATGTCTGCTGAGAAAAACCTTCGAAGCAAAGGACAAATGCCCATGTCAACGAGCCTGAACACAGATGTATCTTCTAAAATTGTTATGTTAATCGAGAAAATGGAAAAAAAAATGGTAACAAAACTGGAAGCTTTTAAATTGGCGATTATAAAAAAAATTGAAGATGAAAACCTAGAGAGTAGAAACTCGAGAGATTTCATCAGCCGACAATATGACGATCTAATTGCTAAAATGGAAACCATTACTCAATTGGTTTCTGAAGTAGAGTCACTGAGGAATACACTTGCAGAAAAGGACAAACAAATAAAGTGCCTAGAAGTCAAATTGGCGGAAGTTGATCAAAGATCATAAGATGATTCACTGGAGTTTTCCGGCCTCATTCCAAAAAAAGACGAGCAGACCTTTGATGCTATAAAACGGCTGGCTTCAATTGCAGGAGTTGATATAAAAGGAGAAGATATCATGGAAATGAAGAGGATCCCTGATAAACGACCGGGAGTACCTCCGAAATTTCATGTTAAACTAAAAAATCGACAAAAGAGACACCAACTTCTTACAAACAGGAAACTTTTAAACTCAACCACCTCGCAGGATCCAGGAAGTCAACGAATCTACATCAGCGAAATACTCAGTCCTTATTACAAACACCTTCTATGGAGAACAAAATAAAAGGCGAAAGAAACGGGATTTAATTATGTGTGGTACAAAGATTCAAAAATTATGAATAGAAAAAAAGAAGGAGAAAAAATAATCTACATTAAACACGCTGATGATCTGATAAAAATGGTTTAGTTGTTTCTGGAGAGCTCCAGTTCCGGTTAGTTAATGCCCCGATCACCCTTCATTATCAAATGGTAAGGAGAAGCTTTGAACGTATTGTTTCGAACTACAACAATTATAATTATCCACTTAGCTAATTCAGTATCTATAATTTGGGTGAAACTCCCGGTTATTGCCATGGACAGTGGAGCTCCCATAAACAAATAAACAATTTTTTTTTGTATAATTACTTTTTCAACGTGCCTTTCACAATGGAATATTTAGATGAGAAAATGCATAACCAAAACCTGTCTTACACAACTTCAGATACTAATATATGTAAACGCCTGATTGAGAATGGTGTCTATACCAAAATTATGCATCAAAACATAAGATCTATAAATAAAAACTTTGATGAACTCTTAATACAACTTCTCCACATAAATGTCGATTTCGACATAATCATTCTGACCGAATGCTGGTTGTCAAACACATATACACCTAAAATCATCAAAAACTGCACATCGCATAATTCAACTCTTTTTGATAATCAGAACGATGGAATTGTTGTATACAAAAAAAAATAATCAAAACAATTCACAATAACCGAACTAAAAATTCAGAATGCAAGTTGCACGCAAATAAAATACAACAATGACACTGTAATCCTGGCTATTTACCGCTCGCCATCGATTCGTAACATTACGCCTTTCCTAAACAGTCTCAGTGGCATACTTTCAAATCTCTCCAATGCTAAAAATATTATAATAATAGGTGATTTAATTATCAATATACTACCGGGCAACCAACACCACCAAAACCAAGATTATATTAACATGCTAGAATTCCATGGATTAGTGAGTACTGTCAACTCACCAACAAGAACGACTAATGGATCTATATCATGCATTGACCACATTATGGTAAAGTCCAAAAAACCATCCAAAAGTATCGTCTACAAATCAACAATCACGGATCATTATTCAACAATTTTCGCAATACAAACAGCTACCAAGATGAATAAGTGTAACCTGTCTTTAGCATACAATAAAATCAATTTTCAAAACCTAATAAAAAACTTTAAGAATAAATTCTGGTACGAACTCTTCCAAATTAAACAATCAGAGGACGCGTGGATATACTTTGTTAACTATTTAAAAAACGAATTACACAACCATTCCACGACGTTGACCAACAACATAACTAATAAACTGAAACCCCTGAAACCTTGGATTAACCACTCCATTATAAATTGAATACACAAGAGAAACATGCTACACAAAAAAAAAACAAAGATAATCCATATGACCAAATAACATCCAACTACTATAAAAGATATAGAAACATGTGTTGTAACGTCATCAGAAAAGCAAAAGAAATTTACTAAGAAAAAATTAAAGAAAGTAACAACAATCCCAAAAAAATATGGGAAATACTAAGAGAAGCCACAAACTCCCAAACTACAAAAGAGAAACAGAGCATAAATAAACTTTCTATTGATGGACACATTGTTGAAACCACAAAAAATCCAAAGCTCGTTGCTGATCATGTAAACCATTTTTTTATTAACATTGGTCCAAATCTTGCTTTTAAAATCCCCCAGAGTGGAATCACCCAATCTACCAATTCAGAAGATCAAGCAAATAAAAAAAAAATAAAAAATTCTCTTCCGAACTGTAACAAAAGAAGAAATTCTCAGTACAATTAAATCTCTAAAAAACACTTCTTCCGCTGGACCAGATAAAATTACGACCAAAATCCTTAAAATGCTGTCTTCGGAGATTACATTGCCACTGGAATACCTTATAAACCTAAGCATTACACAGGGTTACTTCCCCTCTAACCTAAAACAAAAATATCGTAATTCCCATCTACAAATCACACTTAAAAAAACACACTTACCCTTAACACGAAAAAAACAAAATATGTTACTTCAAGCAGGCCAACCCAATGATGATTACTCCATAAAAATTCATAGCTGTACGAATTCCAATTAATATAGTGAGTGCCCCAGTATAGAGCGCACTTCACAGATGAAGTACCTCGGTCTCACCATTGACCCATACCTCAAATGGAACCTACACACCCAGATCATTGCAAATAAAATTAGAAAAACAATACACTTCTTCAGATCCATAAGGAACTTTCTTAACTTACAACTCCTAAAAACGATTTATTTTGCAATCACCCAATCTATCATTGAGTATGGTATCATTGCATGGGGAGGGGGCACTTCAGCTGTAGATCCTGTCGAAAAGGCGCAGAAAACAATTATGAAAATTATTCTCAAACTTCCTCTAACTGCAAACAGTGACCTTATATTCAAAATAAAGAGAGTATTTGATGTTCGACAGATCTATGTAAAAACTATCCTCATGCATCTCTTTAAAAACAAACATGTGCTTTACGAAAAATAAATAAACTTAAGATTTACACCTAACTCCAACAAAGACATATTGCAAATTCCAGTACTCTCTTCCACCTTTGGTCAACGTATCTTTAGATACTTTGCCACAAAAATATTCAACATTCTCCCAGAAAACATAAAACTGAGTCAAACACAGAGAGTTTAAAAAATATGTTAAAATATGGATACATTCTAATGATCGAGCCTATACTGGTGCCCTCACCCAAACGCCCAGTCATTGACAGTTGTTATAGTAGTAATAACCTTGCAGTTTGTGAATTGTGTAGGTATATGCAAACAATAATGTTAATTAAAATAAAGTTTTTGCTGTATGGAAACCTACTTTACACATTTATAAAAAAAAAACCATTGAGAAAATTGCGAGAAACAATTTACAAAAATTCTGCGTCAATACAGGTTCACCTAGTGAGGCAGGCTATGCACAACTAAAAATATTGTATAACTATACTACTCCTGTGTAACCTTTCTTTCATTACTTTCTATTTGTTAATTTTTTTGTACTGATTGATGTAATCTATTTGTAAACTACATTGAGCATGTAATTTTTTTTAGTTATAATGTTGCCAATTACAAAATACGATTATGACGCAGTCATGCAGATCTATTTTCGATTGTATTGAGTGTATAACAGTTAAGTACCAAAAGAATGACTTTGAATCACCTGAACTGTTTTCGGAAATGGATTCCAGACATTCTTTTTTGATAAAAGTATAGTCTTTATTGAATTCCGTAAACATCACAGCAACATCCGCATTTACACTTGTGCCTGGTTCTAACTTAATGGTGGTGAAATCCATGCTTCTGCGTACCGTAGTTATCTGTTATCTGAAACAAATATACATCTTGTAACATATCTATTTCGCCAGTAGGTACTGCGTTAATTTAATTTAGATTTTGACTTGGTGTGGTTGGCCAAACTGACAACCGGAAGGTGGAGAAAAACGGAAATTGTTTTTGTGCTTACAATCATGGCGGGAGGTGTCAGTTTGCGCTCTTGAAAGGGAGGTTAATTTTTGGGCCTCAAGCCGGAGTTCGTTTTGATTAAGTGTTGGGAAGTCTTAAATATGATTTTAATAAATTCACAAGTCGGTGAATTACCTTTGGAGGAGCCAGTTTTTTTTTAGACGTGTCAACGATAGATGCCGAGAGATTACGTGTGCGAGTGCGTACCGCGCGTATTTTTGGACATGTTTGCTGCCGTGAAAGCGTGATCCCTGGGGAGTTTTCGTCCGCTTGCGCTTGGCACGAGCTTGTTTTGGTTTCATTATCCGCCAGCCGATTTCGTAATGCTGCTTGCTCATGAGAGGTGACGAAGCTGTCGTGTAGTAACAAGCTAGGCTGTTGAAGCGTTTCATTAGAGAAAATAATGCAAGGCCAACTAGATTACGCAACTATCAAATTACGAAGTCACTACTATCGGTAGGAAAACTTCACTGTTTAAAATATTCCAATCATACTTTTTTTTGTTGACATACTTGCTGTAAAGAACATACAAATCAGAAGTAACAACGAGGTTCAATAACAATCATCGCCATTTGCAAACTGTCGTTGCTTGAGGTACTGCGATTGTGCGTTGAATGCGAAAACTATTTTTTCTACGGTTCTATCGTTTATTTCGTTCATACACATATATTTTGTAATGTCTATCTTTCATCATCTGCTTAGGTGTGGCGGGACTGTATGGGATTTTATGACATGCGATGATCTTTTATAACTAAGTCTGTCGGCCTCATTAATAAGAAGGGGTTTAATATCGGATAATAGGATAATCCAGATTTTGAAGAAGAGGAACATAACACACTACTGCATGAAGTGGAAAATAAAATCACATTAAAGATTAAAAAAAAAACCTCCAGGCTTAACGACATGATTGGAAATACTACAATTCTCTGGAGATTTAGTCTTCACATGGTTAACGCAAGTTTTTTTGCAGTTTCGAATAAGCGGAGGACTTCTACAGTACGGATTAGCGCAGTGAGATGTAAAACAGACTTTTGGAAAGAGTTTATTGAAAGATAAAAGAGAAAAGTAAAACTAATGTACTTACATACAAGTTGAAATGCAAAGCTTTGCTTTCAATGTGTTTGGATGATGAGGAACATAATCTTATATCGGAAGTAGTTGATACTTCCCTTGAAAAAAGTTAATTCAACATTATTAGATGTAGATATTACGATTTTGGCACAAAAGCAAAAATAATAAATGCGATATCGACACGGAGCTGTCAAGATGGTTTTTTACCATAGATTAAGGATATGTTCAGAGGGGTCGACGGAATTAAAAGAAAGGTACCTACTTACGATGTTCGACATTATTTCCTAGACGCGTTCGGAAAATGGCAGCACTGAGATTTAGTCATAAAAACAAAAAGGGTGAAGGCCAAATAAATAATTTAAAATAATATATATATTTTTTTTTTTGAATTCTTTAGTTTCATGGATAAAACTGTTGCTGTTTGCCGCCGTTTTTTTTCTTTTTATTGGTTTTGTTTTGAGTGGTTTATTTATGGTTGTGTTATTTTGGCTTCAATCGTTTCGTATTTGTTAACATTTAAAACAAAAACATTTTCCTTACTCCGCTTACTGCTAAATAAGCCCAAAGTATTGAAATAACACTTCGTTTCGACTTAGTTCACGAAACAACTCTTCGTCGCGCATCGGGGGAGATGGAGCAACATACACAAAATAGGTTGTAGATCGTTTAATTGGATTATTTAAATAATTTATGAATTTCCTCACCTTCAAGCATAACCTGTTAGCCCCTCGCAAACGTCACAATATGCCTAAAACCAACTGAAATTTTAAAAGTTGATAAAAAAGGAAGTTTGAGAGGAAAACGGTCGCCGAGAAATTTCAATAATAGAAATTTTACAAAACGTTTGCTTAACCTTTCCCTTACTGTGCTAAAAAAATACGCGCGCTCCGGTGCTGTGTAATCAATTCACGTGTTAAAATCATCGATTTTATATCGGAAATATATGAACATTCATAGCTAATCGCTTTTGTTTTTCGTAATTTTTGTTACAAGTGATAATAATTGTAATTTAATTGCTGAAAACATGAAAAAACCATCGTCCGTTGCTCAAAAAACGGGCGAGGAGACCATCTCAAAGGATTGCCCGCGAACGACTGAGGCGCTGGGCGCTGGGCTGCTACCCAATACATACATACATCTATGTATGTTTAGCTACTACGCGGTCGTAGGTATCGACGGTCGAAACACAACACGGCGGTCTCTGTTTCTCGTGTTCCCGTATAGCAAAGTAGAGCGAGACGTCACATAGCGTGTCATCTCCCCCCGCACACTCCTCGCGTATCACGGTCCACACTGGCACACGGTTGATTGTATTTGTGGTTTATTCCCGATATTTAACAAAATATCTCTGGTTTTGAATTAAATTTGCTAATTATTTAAAATATTATTTTTTAATTCAGTGTGTAAATGTATAACGGAGGAATACCTTAAATCTGAATCCAGAATTCATTATATTTATAGAGATATAAAAGTTATTAAAAGCAATGTGTAGTATTTACGCATTACAGACCAGGAAAGGTTAAGTTCCGGCTTCCCTCATTTCTATCGATATATTACTTAATACTGTAAGTTTTAAAACTCTTAAAACATAAATGTTATTCTTGCAGATAATTTATATTCATTCTTCACGCTAAAACGGCAATTATATGAAATTCCTTGAAGTACAGAAAAAAAACGTAAAATATGCTCCAAAAATTATTATAAAACGTATTTTTCAATTATTTTACAAGTTATATGTATGAAAAAATTCACAGTGTTTCTTTAAATGCTTTTGTAGAAAATTTTTGCTCCATTTTAAACGAGTCGTGTTTTATTAAATATTTTCACAATTTCCGCTTAGTTATTATTGTTTTTAATATTAGGGCGCTCTCTCTACATTCATATTAACATATCTCCATCTTCTTCTTTTTGAGCGGGTACCCTGCGCCTTAACTGTATCTGTAGCCTCCCGAGTTCTAAGCGAAATGGACAACTGCAACTCAGGTTAATAATTATACCTAAATAAAATCGACAAAATTAAGCATTTGTATTCCACTGTTTTCTCCTCATTGTATTAGTAGTAAAGATTTTATGTCTGTACTTTTTTTTTAAATACATTTCATATTCATTTTTATACTGAACGTCTGTTGATGGTGTTCTAACTAGCCAAATTTAAGAATTTATGGAGAGTCCTAACTCCTACACGAAACAACTTAACGTCTCGTATGGCTGAAACGGTACGGCGAAGCGAAAAAATACCCGGAAGAGTATGGCCGAAACGTTGCGCCTGCGGCTATTATTCAAACGCCGTCATATTTAATAATATTTGAATTGCAGTGGCATCTTTAGACATCTGCGCGTAGTTTGTCGAAGTTTTGGATTACATACCTGCAAATACCGACTTCACAGTTTTAGTTTAAATATTTTTTGCGTCATTTAGAACAGTGGTCCACAACCCGGGCCGCGGCCCGGTACTGGGCACAATAAAAAGTTTAAATAATTATCCACAAAAAAATACAGTGGATCCTCTCATGGCGAGCATCTCCCATAACGAGCAAAACAGATTTTGAAAAAAACGCTCCCTTATGCGTTGATGACACAGGGCTAGTTTATAAGCTACTATCTGGGAAATTCACTATCTGTTAGTAAACTCGCCCAGTGTCATCGTGTCACTTGCTAAATAGCAGCAACTAGCAGATTGTTGACAATGTACGAAAAAACGTTGAAAGGTCGTCTACTTTACTCGCCTACACGCTTGCTCCGCTTGCTCGTGATTGATTTATTTATGTTTCCAACATGGCTTCCGATAAACAGCTGATTTTGACTGTCAAACATTGAAGAATTAGTTCACGCAGTCGTCGTTATTCTTGTTACTGGCGCTAGCAGTGGCCTCAGTTTCCTACGCTTCTGAGCGAGTGGACAGTTTTGTGTGTCATCATGACAATCGCACTCGCCGATTTACCCGCTTTTAAACTTAGTAGATAGTAGCTTGTAAACTCGCCCTGTGTCATCGACGCTTTAAGGGCCCGCAACCAGATTTCTATCGATTTATTACACATTTCCCTTAAACACGGTAAGTTTTAAAGTTCTTAAAAAAATATATGTTATTCCTCTTCTTTGTGTGCCGTATCAGGTCCCCCCGACTTTGGCGATCACTCTTGAAAATGTCTCTCTGTCTTGCGCTGCCTGGAATAGCTCCTCCACACTTCTAATGCCGGTTCAGTCTCGTATATTACGCAGCCAAGACATTTGTCTCCTACCAGCCCCTCGGCGACCCTCTATCTTGCCTTTCACTATTAAATGGAGCAACTGATACTTCTCTCTTCGAAGTATATGACCCAGATATGAAATTTTCCTGATTTTTATTAATGTAAGCAGTTCTCTATCTGCTCTTGCCCGCCTGAGAATTTCTGTGTTGGTGATCATGTCGGTCCATGGGAACTTGAGCATTCTCCGGTGAAGCCACATTTCAAAAGCCTCTAACCTGTTCAAGGTATTTACTTTCAAGGTCCATGTTTCACATCCATAGAGCAAGACCGACCACACATAACATTTTAGCATTCTCTGCCTTAGTTTTAAGCTGATATTGTTGTTGCAGAAGAGGGATTTCATTTTAATGGACGCAGTTCTTGCTGCTTCAATTCTGCATTTAACCTCTACATCTGGGTCAAGAGTCTCCGTGAGAGTACTGCTGATGTATCTAAATCTTTCCACCTTTTCGACATTGCAACCATTTAACTGTATCACTGATTCAGGGTTATTTAGTCGTCCAAATGTCATCCATTTAGTTTCATTGGCGTTGATTGTTAGACTCAGTTGCTCATCAGCATTATTAACAAGATTTAATAGGTCTTGTAGGTCATCGATACAATCAGCTAGTAATACAGCATCATCTGCGTATCTTATGTTATTAATGACAACTCCGTTGATCTTCAGACCCTTCTCAGTACTACTTAGGGCTCTTTAAAGACATAGTTGGAATAGAGATTAAGCATGTTATTCTTGAAGATAATATCTAGACTTTGCCCGCGCCGAAACGCAAATTATATAAAAAAACGCAAAGTATGCTCCAAAAATTATTATAAACACGTTTGTTTCAGTTATTTTACAAGTTATATGTATGAAAAAATTCACAGTATTTCTTTAAATGCTGTTTAAGATAATTCCCGCGAGATTTTTGCTCTATTTTAAACGAGTCGTGTTTTATTAAACATTTTCGCAATTTTCGCATCGATTTTGTTGCTGTAAATATTAGCGCTCTCCTCTCACATTCGTAATTTAGTATCTCTCCATCTTCTTCTTTTCGGCCCGGTTGCAGAGCCTTAATGAGCGACTTTTCGCATAACGAGCGACTTTTCGCATAACGAGCGACATTTCGCATAAAGCAAGGAGAAGTCCCATCTTCACGTCACTCACTTGTGAGCCGGGACTTCGGCCCCAGTTCATCAGTCTCATTCTGCTAGCACACTCATTCCGCTAGCATATTAGTATCGCATGTGCTCTTACATTTTTCCAAATTTTTGTTTTTTGAAATTTTTAATTGTTTTTCATTATTTGTAAATTTTCGGATTATGAAAAAGGTTTTTCTCCACTGTGAGGCGGCTTGTGGACTTTTGAATGTCCCTTTTGAGAACATGAATAGTTGCGACCGGAACATGAAAATGGTTTGTCTCCTGATTAAATATTTTGGTTTTCAAAGTCTCCTTCCTAGCACATAAAAAGGTTTTTCTCATTTGTGAGACAGCTTGTGAACTTTTAAATGTTCCTTTCGATAACATAAATAGTTGCAGTTTCTTATTTTCCGGGTGTAGATTAAAACGACTTCCCGCATACGGATTTACTCTTAAATTAAAACCAGTTTCGAGAAAAGCCTTACATTCGAGATGCACACCAGAGAAAAATTATCTGCTTGATCTGTGTGTAATTATTCTTTAAGCTTGTAGAGTCTTGATGAGTGAACCCATAAATGAACTAATACCAGTGAACCCCTCCCCCCGCACCACAGGCCGCGGTTAAATTATCAAACGTTGACTGGTCCGCGGTGATAAAAAGGTTGGGGACCACTGATTTAGAAGAAGGAAGCAGTTTTTTGCCTGCATGTTGTTTTTTCGATATTGCTTTACTTGCGTGGATTGATGTTGATGATGTTTTTATTCAAAGTGTAAGATTATTAGTTAATCTATGATAATATATATATAAAAAATATTTTTTAATTTTATTTTTAAAAAACTCACTAGCGGAGAGGTCAACAAACAAAAAAACAAAATGTGGGGATATGCTAGTGGTTGTCTTTATTATACTAAAGAGATTTCACCAGTCTCGAAATCCAGAGTGGATATAGAATATAGACGAATAGATTTGTATAAACAATCCCATCCCATGTTTACCTTTATGGCATCTTTTTCCAGCTCCACCGAAGTAAAAAGTTAGTTCTTGCAGTAATTAAGTCGGTTCAAAGTTTTGAATATATTATTATTATTATTATCAGTTTTTTTTTAATAATTTGTGCTTAAGAGGTTAGTGGAGTTAAGATATTTTACCATGTTGTGAATTTTTAACAAAAATTAAATTTGTTGTTCTTGATTTAATTTTTTCTCACATTTCATGTGTTCATTTATTTAATATACACAGTATAAATATATCATACACTGGATAAGCGATTCCGCCAATGATAATAATAAATACGAATACAAAATTTAGACAAAAATGTTCTTACATTATGAAACAAAATTCCCACTAAAACACACAATAAAATCCACTCAAAAATTGCAATAATTTTACAAAATACAATAGTTGTATACGAAACACAGGGAGATCAGAAATTGAAACAATACTGACACCAAATACAGACTGATTCAAAAATCACTCAACCTCACAAAAAAATATTTTTTTATTATCTTAAAATTTGGAACATGTTACAATGTTACCTTTCCTCAATTAAAAGCATTTGCTTGTGGATGGAAGAAAAGTTTACATTTTAAATATGTAAAATTTATACAGTCAGGTGTTTCACATATGTACAGATTCACAGTTAATATACTGTTAATATACCGTTAAAACACAGTTAAATCATATCGCAATCAAGACCCTTTAACTAAAAGATAAAATCATCCACATATATTCAGTAAGAAGTAAAATAGGTATAATTTTTAGTGTGCATTCATTTTGTGATGTGGGAAGCAGCAATTTTCCCGTTGGTGATTTCTCTAAAATTCTTTTTGATGGAGTTCAACAATTGTACTTTGTCATTAATGCTTCTGATTTCTACTGGAAGGTTATTAAAGAAGTATTTTCCTTGGTGTGTATAATGGTGTTGGGCAAAAGACGTGTTTAGTTTGGGGCATACAAATACATGTGTAAGTCAAAATAATAAAATACTATATTTATAATTCTTTCAGTAACTTTACATTATTCCTTTAGTTAGTATAATAAAAAAAATGCATCGAATTCCGGAAATATTTAACGAATTTGTCCTGAAAATATTAAAAATGAGACATCTTATTCAAAAATTAAAACAAAAGTTAATTCATTCTACCTCCATAGAACATGAAAACAAATAATATTGTAGACAAACACCTAAATCTACGAAAAACAAATAAGATGTGAACAAATACATAGATCAATTAACCATTGTTAAAAATAAAAATAAATTACTTTCGTACATCATATTCATAAGCATTATAATAATTAGTTTAGTTTTTTTAATATTAAGGATTATACTTTTAAGTAATTACTATGTATAACGCACCAAAATATCAAACATTTAATTATATTATTGTAAGCAAATAAATAGGAAAAATGAGAGATTTCTTACGCTCAAACTGATTGATCAGTTTTGTAAGATGTAAGATAATATATTGTAAAATTAAAAACTGAATGAACATACTTAATGCATAATATATTTTTCTTTTAGATTAGTATCAACTTTTCAATTTGGGAGGCGAGTTTAGGTGCCGCGTGGAATTGTGTCCGCATTAGGAGCGTTGTGCACACCTATTCGTTGAAAATATTTTTTCACTACTAAAACCTTTTATAATCTCGTACATTTAAAATAAATTAATATTTTTCTATTTTTCTACCCTGAGTAAATTCTTTTTTTAATATTTGGTATTAATTTTAATTTTTTAACTGTTGTTTTTTATTATTTTTTTTACCACATCTTAGACATATATAATTTTTCTACGGCAGCTGGGTAATCATTCAGTACCGTTCATTACAATTTTTACATTTTCAATAAATGTATACGTAAATCTGAGCTGCGTTTCCTCATATATTTCTATGGTAGTGACGATATATTTCGTCACAGCAGTGTTTTCCACGGGCGCGGGAGTTTCGATATGTTTCATCACTTCAATGTTTACTTTGGGCGTGACGATTCAACGTGTAATCTTATAGATATAACTACTAGCCGTATATATGCACAAGCAAAATGAAATTACTCGGTTCTGCTGATTAAATGATTTCACGTCAGCTAGCAGCTGATCTCTAGCCAGCCGAGCGATTTTATATCTTTTGTGGGATCGTTATCGAGATAACGGACCTAATCACCTGTCAGATTTGTGTGATTTTTACATATTTACTGTAAAAATCACTATACTATATTTTAGTTTACATCTTTTTAATCACGAATTCCTGCAAGTATGCTTGATTATTTGTTCATGTAATGTACGTTATACATAGAAAAAGCAAATTAATCACGTAGCATTCGTTGGTAGCTTTCGTTTATATATTTTTGTGAACGATATGTGATGTCGAATGTCGAATTACTTAATTTAAACAGTTAAAAATTAATTTATCCGTTAATATCAAGGATGCCTCTTTTTTCAGCCTTAAGTGGATTGGAACACGAATTGAGAATCGAGGATTTACTCCACTATGAAAAATCATGGGCTTCCTAAAATACGATTTTACGCAACACTATTTCAAATCTGACAAGATTTTCGCGGCTGTAAAGAAGCGTTCCGCTTTATAATTTAGACTTCACAGAACATAAGTAACTGCAGTTGGGAGACGAGAATGGATTTTACCTACAGTGAGTGAGTATATGTCTCCTCAAACTAGTCTTTTGGGAACATGAAAAATTGCAGACGGCACAAGAGAAAGGTTTTGCCCCAGAGTGAGTCAGCATGTGAACTTCTAAATTGTAACTCGTTGAAAATAAATAGTGACAGTCAGGGCAAGAAAATTGTTTTTCTCCATTATGAGTTAGCATGTGCCTTCTTAAATTAGACATTTGGGAACACGAAAAATTACAGACGGCACACGAAAATGGTTTTGCTCCACTGTGAGTTAGCTTGTGACTGTTCAAATTGGATCGTGTTGAGCATGAATAGTTGCAATCAGAACACGTGAATGGCCTTTCTCCACTGTGAATTAACATGTGTCTCCGTAAGTGTGCCTTTTGTACACACAAATAGCTGCATTTAGTACACGCGAATGGTTTTTCTCCACTGTGAGTCAGCATGTGACTCTTTAAATTGGAACTTATTGTACATGAATAGTTGCATTCGGAACACGAAAATGGTTTTCCTCCACTGTGAGTCAACATGTGAGTCTTTAAATTGGAATTTCTTGAACATGAATAGTTACAGTCGGAACATGAAAACAATTTTCTTCTACTTTGAGGCTTCATCGTCTTTCTGGACTCACAGTCGTATTCGCTGTGAACAGTTTCTTCAATCAGATCCTGTGAAACTGAAATAAAATTTAAAAAGTCATAATTTATACACATTCATGCCTAGCGAACATTCCACTCGGATTCTAGTCCATCCGATTTTCTGGGAACGAGATCAAGACCGTAACGATTTAATAGTATTCCTGCAATCGGGATTTTATTTCGGGGGCAACCCGTGAACGCACTTAAAAAAAATGCAAGGAAAGTGATAACGGTAAAATAAATTGTCAAGACATCCAGATATTCACTCATCTAGATGTATTTTTTCTTACCAGAATCAATTCTCAGGGAATATTCCAAGCATTCCTTTTTAATGTCCGGCAGTTCGATGTCTATATCTTTAACTGGCGTTTTAACTCCGCTATCTCCTTCAGTGCTTGGCTCCATCTTGACAGTGACATTCTCTGGGTTAGGGAGGTCCATGGCGCTTCAGTGAGACTATTGAAGTATGCTAAGATACTCTCAATAAGTTAGACCTGAAATATAATTTTTAGTCAGATACTAAAACGTTCATGTAATTTAGAAAAAATACAAGTGCGAAAGTCGCGATTTTGAGTTAAAAATGCAGAAATATCCGCAAATTCAGCAACTGTATTACATTAATCCCACACAGCAGGCCCTGAAAAAAATAATTTTCATCAGGGCTTCTGTCATTTTTGAGATGCTGCGTGGAGGGTATTTTGCTGGGTGGCGGATATATGAATCCATCCATTCCGCTGCAGTGCGATACGATCGGTCTCAGGAGAGCCCGGCTGGAGAGCTCTGGGTTAGGCCTCCTTTAACCAGTCTCTTCCGATCCGGCCCGCCACGCGGTAGGTGGGCAAACGCATTCTTTACCAAGACCTAGACAAACCTCACCCCATGAACTCCTGCTAAGTTATCAAACGTAGCGAACCCCTTTTGATAACCTATAGCAGGGGTGTTGTTTATCCAATAAATGGTTCCTTGGGCGGCCGTACCCATTCCCTCCTCCTAAGTAGCGGCTGGGTGTTTTTAAGCTTACTTAACAAATTTTCTTAATGAGGCGCCGTACATCATCCCAACGTTATCACATGATGACTATTTACACTGATCCTAGCAACCTTCCGACGGAAGAAAGGTGTTGAGTTTCTGTCGTTCAAAGAATCCCGATGAAACTAATTGGGGTAAATATTCGGAACAAACGTCAACGGTTATGTAACGGGATTGTGTATGTTATCTTTATTTTAAAAAACAGCCTACGTTTTTGAATGGTTTGTCTGGCAAAGCAGGGTTTGTGTAGCGGGCTTGTGTATATTATCTTAATTTTAAAAGTTTTATAAAAAAAAAAAATATTAACCGTTGACGTTTGTTCCGAACAATTACCCTAATTGGTTCCAAGCCAACTCAGAAACAACTTATCTCTTTGTCACCAAACCAATTACGCTTAGTTTCATATATTCTCAAAAACCATATAGTTCCAACACGGTTTAAATATTGGGTTTTGGAAAAGCCGTGACCCTAAAATAAATTAAGTTGTGATAAATCTGTAGACACAAAAAGCATAATAATAACCCTAAAACACAAACATTTATTTGAACATACTTATAATGTAATAATAACGTAAAATTTGTAAAGCCGCAGTTCAGTGTTATTTCACTTCAAGTGCGCTTAACTATAATAAACTTTAAAATAAATTTAGAGGCATTTGAAATAAAAAAATCAGTTAATACAAAGGCATCATTGTACTGAAATCATTAATAATCAACTAAATTTAACATTCAGCCCTATTGTAAGTATGTTTCCCTTTATCCCATTCTCTCCTCCCCCACTTCCCTCCCACAACTGACGCACTGTCCCGCTCTATTGTACTGTCTCTTTCTTTCATAAATATTTCCGCACTGTCTCACTCTAATTGAATGAACAATATACATCGCCTTCAAATCCTTGTAACACCTTAACACAATTCCAACGAACTAACGCTGATGAAATCAAACATACTATTAATCAATTAAAAGGTAATTCTTCCCCCGGTTATGACAATATTTCGGTTGAAATTCTTAAAAAAAAATATGATTCACTTCGCAAAAAAACTATTATTACTCATATTTTTTAAATCCGGTGTACCCTTTCTTAGTAATAATTATAAGCCAATTTCTCTTACCTCAAATATTGCAAAAATATTTGAAAAAATTGTAAAAAAACAGATGTTTAAATTTATAAAAGAAAATAATATATTAAATGCACATCAATATGGTTTTAGAGAAAATTTGAGCACTGAAGATGCTATCGTAGACCTAACATCTGAAATATATAAATCTATAGATAATAAAAAAAATGTATTGGAATATTTGTCGACTTACGAAAAGCTTTTGACAGTATATCACATTCGAATCTTTTCTCTAAACTAAAGAAAATTGGTAAAATCAATGATGCCCTAAACGTGGATCAAAAATTACCTCTTTCATAGAGAGCAATTTGTCAAATTAAATGGTTTTCTCAGCGATTCCAAAACAGTAAATTTGGAATCCCACAGGGAACAGTATTGGTTATTAACAGTATTATTATACAATTCTTTTTACCATTTATGTTAATGATATTTTTAAACTCACCATAAAATCCAAACTAATATCTTACACTGATGACACAGCAATTTTATCTGAGGGATTAACGTCGAATGAAACTCAGAGAACGGCGGAATCAGATATAAATTTAATAAAAAAATGGTTTGATCAAAATTTACTATCTCTAAATACAGAAAAAACTTTTGTAATTCCTTTCACTCTGACTAAAAATGCTATCCCTGAAAATCTAAATATATATACACACTCATATAATTGTAATTCAAAATCATATATCTGTAAACCTGATTGCTCAGTACTCACTGTTAAAACCAATGTTAAATACCTTGGGGTAACTATAGACAGTAACATAAAGTGGAAGATGCAAATCAGCACAACAGTTGAGAGACTAAGAAAATGAGTGTACATTTTCATTAGAATTCAATGCATTTTAAATATTAGTATGTTAAGAACTATTTACTTTTCCTTAATCCAATCAGTGCTACAGTATGGAATTGTTGGTTGGGGCGGTGCATTCAAAACTTCTCTTTTACCACTGGAAATCATTAAAAAAATATTATAAAAATAATTTTAAAAGAGCCATACGATTACCCCACTATCAAATTATTTCAAGATTTCAAAGTACCTTCACTTCATTTTATTTATAAAAAAATTACAATTCTACAAATACACAATGATTGCTTCAATAATGAGAGCTTTACTCCTTTTTCAAACAGCATTAGAACAATTATCCTGGGCTCTATGACTGTCCCGCGTTGTAACACCACCACAGCTCAACAATACTATAAATATATTGGAGTTAAATGGTTTAACCAATTACCAGTTAATTTAAGATTAGAAACAAATTATAAAAAATTCAAAAAATCAATAAAAGCTCTTTATATATAACTTATCACAATCACTACATCTTATAATATTTTATTTCTAAACACAATTGTAATGTCTGATATCCTTTTTCTTTCTTTATTTTTCTCCTTTCTTTTGTATCTCCTCTTCATTCTGCTACATTCGTTCTATTATATTTTTTATATATATATAACATTAGATGCATATTATATGATATATACGATTTTTTCTTTGTTTACTGTAAATTATCCATTATTTGATCTATATGTATATTAAAAAAAATTATATATTATTTAAACTTAAATAAAAATTATTATCTACATTCGTTGTCTCCGCCTTTTTAACTTCAGCTTTTCTCAAAAAAAGGTGTAAGACATTAAATAATATATATTTTTTACAAAAAAACTTTATGGAATACACAAAAAAGTGGTAAATATGCAATTAGTCCACCTCACGGATAATACGGAACGTTCGTGTTGTCAAAGTTTGATGCCCGGATAATACGGAATGTTCCTTTTTAACTAATAGACAACCAAATATGACATTTGTCGGAAGTACCAATCTTATAAAATAAATTCTCTAAAATAAACTCGCATTTCATCATAATTTTATAAAACATCCCAGGTTTTGAATGGTTTGTTTGGCAAAGCAGGGTTTGTCTAGCGGGTTTGTGTGATAATTTTAATACATTTCTTTCCATGTTCTACTGTTATAAATACTTGTCATTGATGAATTCACTTTTTTTTAGGCAAAAATATTTTTTCTATGATTGGCAGCATTGGTGAAATGTCTATGAAATGTTAAAATAAAAACGATAAATAAACATAGCGTTGCCGCGAGAGTGAATTAATTTTAACAAAATTAAAAAGTAAATGCATATTTTTTTCATGTTTTTTGGTCTCCCCCGACATAAATACTCACTTTTCGTCATAATAAAACTAAATCTAACTGTTTGGATAAAAAGTATTCCGTATTAACGAGTAAGCGGTTTAATGCAAAAATAATAAATAATCTTACAGTGCTCCTTTACGAGTCCTTACGAAATATCAAATAATATGAAAGCATCGACCATCATAACTCGGGCAGGTGCCTAGCTGCTATTCTTATTGGACTAAAACAAATCTGTCAAAAAGATGTGAAATTAAACGTAGGATACTTACGATCAAGGCGAAATGCAAGAGGCGCAAAACCGTATTTTACGAGAAATAGTTGAAAAGACATCATTGTAAATCAAATATTTTATAATATTTATAATCTTGACGCTTTTAATTAATAAATTGTACATAATAATTCAAAATAATTTAAAAAAGCACAAGCCCAATGGCATTTATGTAAACGTCAGGCTTATTTCACCATAGATAATAGTGATGAGTTCATAGATTAATAATGGCTTTCCTAAAATAAAATGCGTCGTTCACTCGGTGATGGACTATGGAATGATCGATTCATTTACAAAGTCGATATATTTTTATCGATACATAAAATTAAAGAATCGAATTATGTATCGATAAATCGCTCTATACATCATTCTAATTCGGGATCAATGGGCCGTTTTCTGAGTAATTCCAAAATATCCACGAGATGGCAGCACGGTGTTTAGCGGTCCTCCTGTCATCTAATCTGTGGACCAAATCTATGGACTGACGCACTGACGTCTTTCAATGATTGATCTGTCATTTCGATAGCTATTTGGGTAATTATCGGTTCGGACTGGCCACGCTTATTACGAATAATTTTTAGAAAAAAACTTTAGATTCGCCTTAATTACTATAAAAGGAAACTTTTTGGCTTTGGGGCGGCGGAAAATAATGCATTTTAATTTTCAATTGCATAAAACCAAAATTCTCTTCGCGATCCGACACAGCGAAAATCCGCGGCCATACCTGTCACTGTGATGTTGGTATCCTTTATAAATTAACAAGAGCTAATACGACTGTAGCCGACTTTGCGGGATACCTACATGAAATACCGCGAATCACAAACCATGTTACACAAACCTAGCGCAGCCGCTAAACCACTTGAAAACTGGGATGTTTTTCTTGCCTTGACGCGAGTAGGCGTTATAAAAGGGCACTTTCTTTTGTATCACAAACCATGTTACACAAACAAGCCCGCTAGACAAATTTCATAATTACGCGCCTTATCCCACGAAGTCGGCTACAGTCGTATTAGCTCTTGTTAATTTATCAAGGATACCAACATCACAGTGACAGGTACGGCCGCGGAATTTCGCTGTGTCGGTCGCGAAGCGAATTTTGGTTTTATGCAATTGAAAATTAAAATGCATTATTTTCCGCCGCCCCAAAGCCAAAAAGTTTCCTTTTATAGTAATTAAGGCGAATCTAAAGTTTTTTTCTAAAAATTGTTCGTAATAAGCGTGGCCAGTCCGAACCGATATTTACCGCTATTTGCAATTTGTTTTCCTACAAGTTTAGCCAAACCTAGTTTGCTCGATTTGTAAGTAAAATGCACAAAAAGTAAGATGCTGCTCTGAGCCACAGACCATGCTGTTCAACGGCCTCAACGCTAAGCAGGCTCTCAACGACGATGGACTCCTTACGTAGCGCTGGTTCTGCCCTTCAAACCATACGTTGAATGTAAGATATGGATTTTATTATACCTCTAATACTTTAACCAGGGATTTAACCGGTCTTTTAAAGGTGAATAATTTTAAGTGAGTGGTACTATGGCACCCCCAATCAGGGTATGTTGTGAGGCTGAACTGAATGGGGGAGGAAAGAATATGAGAAATTTGAAGGCTGGGAAATGCCTGGCTATTCACACCAGGGGTCCTAGCACGGTCGGTCGATATAGGTTTTATCGAAAATGTCGGTAACTTGACATCGCTCCCGAGCACGACTGCAGGCCGCTAACGAACAAACAACAGTTCACATCGACTAAGGGTTCCTAATTTATTTGACGTAAACTGTTATTTGTTCGTTAGCGTCCTGCAGTCGTGCTCGGGAGCTATTTCAAGTTACCGACATTTTCGATAAAACCTAGGGGGCCTGGTCACCTAACACAACTATTGCCATTTCAAGCAATGTATCGCTTCTAAATGGTGGTTTTTCACCGGCTGTTTGGAAGGACTTTGAAAGAATGGATTTTTAATAAAGATCTTGAAAAGACCACTATTTAAATAAGGGAGGAGAGGGAAATATTCCTAGTGGATGGATGTTCCGCTCTTGTCCGGCGAATTTCTTGCTGGTGAACCGATACCAAAGGGACCTCATCAATTTATTAACATTATCTGCTACGTGTATTGCCTAGATCTGAATAACCAGACAGTTACCAATTTCCTCCAGACTCAAAAGCTGCTGTTTTGTTACTATTAATTTTTCATTATTTTTGACATAGGTAAAAGCAAAGCTTAAATCTCAAAGCATAAAGCTAGAGGCAAAAATCTAATCGCTTAACACTCAAGCTTAAAGCACAATCTTTAATTTCTCCCAACTATGTCTAGGGTATTGCACTGGTCGTCTTCTCTCGGATTCCTTGTACTATTCAATTATAATTTTCAGACGAATCTGACCACATGGCGAAGGAGCGTCTGACCATCCGAGGCCACACATTCGAGGAGCACGTGGAATCCTTCATCAGCTACTGCGCCACCACCGTGGGGCTCCAGGTCATGCAGTGGTCACGCATGCCCTACCTCTGCGAGGGGGACTTCAACCAGTCCTACTACTGGCTGAACGACTCCATCTTCATCATCAAAAATGACCCAAATTTCCCCGAAACCACGGCTGAATAGGAGTTTTAATAGGTTTACTTATATTACCTCTTATCACCTTTGTATTTTGATATCCCTCATCTGTGAAATCGATTATATTTCTATTGAATGTTTTCAAATAAAATATTAGCATATGAAAAATCAATGGTTTATCAAGTAAATTATAAAAATAAATGTTAATTAATATTGTATAGTATGGGGGTTGGGAGATTTTTTCGATTAGTTACCCCAAAATAAATATGTGTCCAAATACATAGTGTGCAATGCTATTTATTACCCCTCTGAGACTTGAAATTGAGAAAAAACTGACTTATTTATTCTACACTAGTTGCATATTTAATTTGCTAATCTTATTTTCTTTATTTTAACAGGTTGACTGTTCACAAAGTAGCTCACGCGTTGACCGATGCTACCAGAACTATATAATATTAGGATTTAAAAAAAAAAATGCCATAACAATAAATAATTTATGTATAACGTTAATTATTTGTTGTACTGATATGTTCTTCTATGTGTATAATGTTTGTAAATGTTTTACGACACATTTATATTATGTCTGTAATCTCGTTATTTTCATATTGACCTTGAGAAATAAAAGAAAGTTTTTTTTTATTTATTTATATATTTGTTAAATTATTTTGTGTTATTTAGTACCAATAAACAATAATCTTTTTTAAGTCTGAAAATGTCCGTAATAGGATGAAACCAGTCCTAGTGAAATATAAAATTAGTAGAAGAAAGTACAAAAGTGTTTTAATTTGGCAGTAGCTGTCGACACTCACTCTTTGTTTTAATAAAACAAATATAATAATGATCTTTTCGTTATTTGTTTTTGGGGTGTTATGCCGTGTTGCGCTACCTCCTTTTTTAGCCAACGTTTCGGACAGCGTTGCAATCAGGGCAGATCTACCGGATCTGCCCTGATGAGAGACACTGCAACGCTGTCCGAAACGTTGGCTAAAGAAGGAGGTAGCGCAATACGGCATAACACCCCAAAAACAAATAACGAAAATAGTTTGGCCGTGAAAATCTTAAAACATATCATAATAATGATCGTTTATTTCAGAATGTTGTGCAATGCAATACATTCCATATTTTGAAATAGTTCAAACATTGACAAAATAACAATGCATTCATACATAGAATGGAACAGAAAATAAATGAAAAATATAGTATATAATAATAAATCCAAAAAAATATGCAAATATCCGTTCATGGGGGATATTTAACAGGCTCCCATTTTCAGAAGGGCATCAGGTTGGACTCCATCTCCATCCAGGCAACCATGGCAGTGATGATGGTATTCTTCGACTGGCGTAGTCTGCCCCATAAGCTTCCCCTGCGGTGAAACCAAGATTTATTTTAATATTAACAGTTAACTTTTCCTTTTTATTATGTCTGTGCGTCTTTATCTAGAGTCAGTCTATCACACGGAGTATCAAAAGACAATATGACTTCCACTGTCACGTCTTCTAGATTCACAGGCAACGCCGCTTCATCTTGTGGTTTTGTAGAATTTATATATATTTTTTCACGTACTTAGGTATCAGATGCCTTTCCTGTCTGTTTCTTAATTCTAAATTACCTACTTCTAAGGAACTACACCTTTCAATAGCTTTTGCCAGTACAGTACATATGAAAATAAAATTAGGCTCAAACTTCCATACTTGCGTGATGTAAAATACAAAATGGTCTACTTAAGAAATAATTATTTGATTTTTTTCCTAAAACACTTCTACTGAAAATTAAATTACAATCACGAGATATACAGACATGGGACGAGAAATGCAAAGCAAATTAGATTGCCAACAATGAAGAATCAGCTGCCCAGAAATCTCGTGCCAGACAATTTGATAACCGTGTAATAAAATGATTGCAATAATTGAAAATGTTTAATTTAAAAAAAGGAAATAAGATATTATGTCTACCATAATTATTAATGTTAGTTGTGATTGACTACACTTGTATTTAAAGGTACGTTTGTCAAATAATGTCAACTGCGAAAGAAGGCAAAACATTGTGTATAAAATTTTGTGCATTTTATGTCAAATGTTTCTTTACGTGTTCATTATACTATACAAGTACTCTTTATATTATATTGGGGATTCAATTATAGTAAGATATTAATTGAATTAGTAATGTACTTACTGTTATGGTTAATATTATTGAATACATAATCGGTGTCCCTGAAATGAGCTTGACAGACTACAGAATCAGGAGTCGGTGCCCATTTGGAACGCCGATTGAATGAATCCATTTCGCTTTCAAGTCTTTCAATCTTTGGGAAACTCGTGCCCACCCCTATTTCTACACATTGGAACACTACAACAGGTTGACGGCATTATTATAATATTTAAAAACACTAAATTGCGCCAAACGGCCTAAAAAATGTATGGAATCTGACAGTTAAATAAAATAGTTGGACCGTTAGGACTATAGCGAACCTAGCGGCCAAAATCGTGCGAAAACGGCCCATAGCTACGGTCTGGGGCAGTATTTTTCCCTGGCGGGGGGGGGGGGAATAAAAAATAATATGATGCATCGGAATGGCAACACCTTCATAAGAAGGTGATGCAAAGAATTTCAATCAAAGATTTTTATTCTTGGCAATGATTTATTTGTTGTATACTAGCAACATTAATGTTATTCCTGCATTCCATGAATTTCAAATATGTCCTATTGAAATCTACGTGCAATTAAAAGAAAATATTGGTCATGTTTTGTATTATATTGTGAGTTATACTTGCAGTAAGGTAGAATTCTATATAAAGAAATATTGAGTAGTGAGTGAGTTCTAATTATTCAAAAACGTAAAATGTCAATGTGCTGATTGTTTTGTTTTTATTCTTATACATATAATGCTTTCTCTTTCTTACACACTTAATGTCAATAGCCGAAAATGAGACAAACGGTGAACGTATGTCTCCACCCATCCAAAGGAAAGATACAATCATTAAAATAAAAAAAAACCCTCACACGTATAAAGAAAATGAAAGGCAAAGGTTTTTTTACATCGGTTCCACAACACATGAGGCCCTGAAGAAAATTATTTTCCTCAGGGCCTGTGTCATCTTAGGGGATGTTGTGTGGAGGGTCTTTTTAGGGAATGGAAGGATAGGAAGTTCTGGGAAGGAAAAAGGTATGAGGGAGGGGTAGGAATCTGGGGTCAGTGTGTCCAGTAGTGACGGACGTATGAATCCATCCCTACAACTGCGGTGCAAGGCGTTGGGTCGAGAGAGTGGAGCTGGAAAGGTCAAAAGGCCTCCCTGAACCAGTCTCTCTCGATCCGGTCCGCCACGCAGCAGGTGGGCAGACGCATCCGCCGCCAAGACCCGGACAAACGTGACCCCGTAGCGAACCACTTAAGGTGCGATTCCTAAGGATGACCTATGGGTGACGTAGGTATGACAGAGGAGTTGGTTATCCAATAAATGGTTCCCAGTTCACAAATTATCGTAATTAAGTGGAAAAATAAGAAAATCACAAAAAATATAAATCCATACACAATGCCATCCCTGATACTGACAAAATCAAAACACGGACAGTTGTGCATTGATGATTGCTTCATTGTGTAATTTTTGACTTAATAAAAAAACTGAATTTAATTCAACATTTATTGATTCTGAGGCGGTACGAAGTTCGTCGGGTCAGCTAGTTTATAATAATTAGATAATTCGTTAATGCCGTCAACAAATCGAATTGTTAATTGCACTCATTCGTGAATTATTACTGAATAAAGTTTTCTTGCTACAGAAATTGTTTCATTTAATTACATACTAAGAGACACCGAAGCCAATTTCATTCATGCTCATTTCGAATAAATTAAACCAGTGGCGTAGCGCGGGGGGGGCGGGGGGGGGGGGCGGCCCGCCCCTGGTGGCACTTTTAAGGGGGGCGGCAAATTTTCACAATAAATAAACCTATTATCTTTAAAAAAATTAAACCATTTCCAATCATTATTTGAAAATGTTCTGTAATACTTTCGTTTACGAATCCAATTTTCATAAAATTATTTATTAAAAATATTAATAATTATATTTTTTAAGCTGCAAATTTTGCAATTCGTAGGAAAACGGCACTCATATTATGAGAGTTATTCTAATTAAAGCTGATAACTCGCAAACAGATTCACTCTTAATTAAAACCAGAATTGTGTTTAGGATGTACTAACGAATGAATTTCAGTTGTGTATTCATCTGCTGGTACATTTCGAAAGAGACCATTATTTTATTCGAAGTGCATTGGAGGACCCACCACATACCCGCCATGGCATAGGTAACAGATGCTTACCCCTGCAAGGCTCTTGCAAGGACTCTAATTTTTTTTATAAAAACGGCTCTACATTTAATAAATGATACAAGACCTCCATTGCCCTCCCATACGTTGTTAGGTAGCAGTATGCAAGTGCTACTATGTACAGTTGTTAGTAATTATAAAGAAAATCTTACCTGGACCTCTTTTAGGGAAAGGGATGAAATAACAATAAAGAAAACAATGTGTAGGCAGTATGCCTACCCTAACATATTTATGTACATAAAGCACTAAGCAAATTTCAAACAATGAAATAGCAATCATGGTAGACAGTAGATCCACAGACTGAGGTGCTACAGCGCGGATCGCCCGGCAGTCCTGCTGAAAGTTAGTCGGTGATCAGGCAGGCCGGATACGAGGTTCAGATACCGCGCTCCTAAGCCGACATCCCGGTGGTGTCTCGACGATCAGTAAGTGGGAGATGGGGGCGTATCGCCCGAAGACCCTAAGGAAGTGAGCGTCGGGTTGTCGGAGGCGGGGCGGAGAGGTCCCCTATCTCGCACGGACCTCACTCTGACCGCCAACCCTCCCCAGGGGTGGCTCGGGCGGTCCGAGAGGCAGCACTCCGGGATCGCTTCACAGGCTCACGTAGCGGAGACGAGGTCATACCCCCCCCTAATATGGGGAAATGGGACATAACATTACGGAGTTCAGTTCTGTCTCCGGGACACTAGCTCAGCATTACATGAATCTAGAATTGTTAAAAGAATTTACATGTAAAAATTCTCCACTGAATTAAGAGCACAATAAAGTAGTTGGTATCCGGAAGCTCAATCTGAAACTGGCCTCTGTAGTAACCTAGGAAAGCTTACCACCTCAGTTGCAGTCAGAACCTGAAAGTGATTTTTCTTGGGAGGCTACATTAGAAAAAAAAGTGAAATTCAAGTTCAAGTTTAAGTAACGAGTGAAAGATAGAGAGTAGATGATATGTTCAATATCTTTAGGATGGCGGCCATCTGCAGGTACATAATAATTATTTTGGGGGAAAAGATCAAAGTTTGCCTAGCAATATGGTTGCAACAACAACAGGAAAGCGGTTTTTCGCAGTTGCATATCCCAGGAAAGGCTGTTGTTCAGATCGGACGAGAGTGGTATGATAGCTAAAATCCCTGCAACAAAACGGTTTCCTGTTGACATTGTAGAAATAAAATGAGTAAGGAAAGCATCACGAGTAGATGGTTAATAAAGTAATATGGAGCAGTAGGAACATAGAAGTGGCAGGATATAAATGTGATAAACTGTAGAAAAGATAGCAAGTGAAAATAAAAATAAAAAGAAGCATAACAATAATGAGAGTTTCTACTGAGTAGGTACACAAGTTAGCTGTTTTCCAAAGAATAATTAAAAAATAAAAAAGGTTGTAATCAAAATTTGGGAACGGCTTCCAGCCCGAAAATTTTCTACAGCCCCTGTAATAATCGAATATATAAATTAAATGCTTTCCAATAGAGAGGTTACAATCAGAACATAGTAATGGTTTCCTGCACCCGACACATGTATTTCTACGGAAGATGTTGCAGTCAGGACCTGAAAACGGTAAGTTAAAAAAAAAGTATATATATATATATATATAATAAAAAATAGAGAAAGCAGAGGGATAACAATAAACTAGCATAAACAGTAATAATAGCGTAATAGGCCATGTCCATGAGTTCAGGAGCTAGTACACCATTGGTTTCTATTGATTTTACTCTAGTCGTCAACTCTAAGAACAGACCATCTCTCAACCCAAGTCTTTGTATACCTTAGACACTCAAAGTTCACTTTGTTAGACACGAGATCAGAATTCCAAACCGGCCTCGTAACCACTTTCAGACCGATTCGAAGTGCAGTTATAAAATTCTAGTTGCAGACTATTTATTTAATGCCAGAATCAAAGAAAAACCATTTTTATATTCTGAGTGTAGTTTTAATTCACCGCATACAAACTGGTTTTGTGGTCAGAATACAACAAAATATTAAATATCGAGTTCATCGTGCATCGAGTAAAGTTTTACATTTAAGTTACATAAAGCTGTAAAATTCTGAGAAATTGATTGTCGCGGGTGTAACTGTTATTTAAAGCAGAATCAATCAATCGAGAATTTATAAATACGATTTTTGTTGAAAGAATACCCCCCCCCCCCCCCCCCACCACAAAACCATTTTCATGATTTGAGTGTAAATTTGATTCACCACATACAGATTTAATTAAAACCAGTTTTGTGTTCAGAATGTAAGTACCGGCAGAATCAAAGAAAAAACATTTTCATGTTCTGAGTGTAGTTTTAATTCACCGCATACAGATTTAATTAAAACCAGTTTTGTGTTCAGAATGTAAGTGCCGCTAGAATCAAAGAAAAACATTGTCATGTTCTGAGTGTAGTTTTGATACCCCGCATATTTAGTTTAATTTAAACCAGTTTTGTGTTATCAATATAACAATAAGTTGTCGATTCATCGTTTACCGAGTGAAGCTTTGCATTTGTGTTGTATTCCATATGTATGTGTGATGACGACAAAAAATTCTATCACAGGCATATCATTCTCGATTTCTGAGGGCAGTTAAATATAAATTTGTAGTAGAATTTATAAACATGATTTTATTGGAAAAGTACTCAGCATATGGTATTATAAAAATCGGCATAAAAAATTAGTTATCTCACGATGTGACCCCCGGTCAGCGCTTGAAAATCTGTTGAAGAAGTACCTGTAGAAGTAGGGGGGGGGGGGCGGCAAAATTTTCCTCCGCCCCGGGCGGCCGAAACCCACGCTACGCCGCTTAATTAAAAATATTTTTTCATATGAAGCAGATATTTTGTTATATGACAAATATCTTCTAAAGCCTCGATTACATTGAGCGAGTTTACAAGCTACTAGCCGGTAAGTTTAAAAGCGGGTGAATTGGCTAGTGAGATTGTCATGATGCCATATTGAGCGAGTAGTAAGTAAAGTTGACTACCTTCCAACTGTTTTCTTAGATTGTTCACAATCTGCTAGTTAAATAGTAATACGATTACACTGACCGAGTTTACTAAAGCCTCGGGCGAGTTTACAAGCTACTATGTACTAAGTTTAAAAGCGGATAAATCGGCGAGTGAGATTGTCATGATGACACACAAAACTGTCCACTCGCTCAGTAGCGTAGGAAACTGAGGTCGCTGCTAGCGCCAGTAACAAGAATAACGACGCCTGCGTGAACTAATTCTGTGATGTTTGACAGTCGAAATCAGCTGTTCATTGGCAGCCATCTTGAAAAACATAAATAAACCAATCAAGAACGTTGAACGATTCTACTATTTAGATTGACGACCTTTCAACTTTTTTCGTAGATTGTCAACAATCTGCTAGTTATCAAGTAACACGATGACACTGAGCGAGTTTACTAACAGATAGTTGCTTGTAAACTCGCCCTGTATCATCGAGGCTTTACGGATAGTGAATTTCCCAGATAGTAGCTTGTAAACTCGCTCAATGTAATCGAGGCTTAAGAGAAAAGCAAAAGTTATTGGTATGGTAACATTTTGGTAAGTAGGTACTGCAACAAAACTAAATCAGTCATTGGTTTTTATTCGTGGCAATGATTTCCTTGTTATTTACTGGGAACATTAATAGTATTTCTTTTTCCCATGAATTTCAAATATGTATGCATTTTACAATGGAATATTATTATAAATAATTAATAATAAGATTTAGAGGCATGTTTAATGTTGGGTACCTACCTGTACCCTATTATGTACATTATTATTGCACTGCAATTTTCATAGTAGTTCTTTTATATCTATAATAAACACAATTTAATAACTTTTTTTCAATTCCACTTTATTATTTCTTACTCCAACCGGTTTCGGTTCGTCCTGAACCTTCCTCACGGGTGAATAAAAATATACTGAACATAATACAGATAAACATGGTATTTAAAAGAAAATTAGAAGAGGGAGACAGGACATCAACTTAGGTGGGGGCGAGGAGGGAGGTGCCAAAGAGGGGGGGGTGAACGTGGGCGGGGGTAATGGAAATATTTAAAAAATGGGGGTGTTAAACAAATCTAATTGTTTATTAAGTAAATTGGTTTTATTTATTTTTAATGACTTTTTTATTTCAAGGGCTTCAAGATAATTAAGGCG
Organism: Limnephilus rhombicus; assembly: GCA_929108145.2. NCBI lineage: Eukaryota > Metazoa > Arthropoda > Insecta > Trichoptera > Limnephilidae > Limnephilus > Limnephilus rhombicus. The sequence continues at coordinate 17,827,529 of OV815290.1, read as the reverse complement.
TAGACCTATCCCATTTCTATGCAATACATCTATCCCGGAATCTTTATTAAATGAGTTTTTTTTTTATCTATTAGGTGGGAGGCGAATTCTGAAAAACCTACACTGTTTAGACATCTCATGTGTTCGACCACCCTTGTTTGAATGTTTCTAGCCGTTTTACCTATGTAAAAGGCCGAACAGTCGTGACATTTAAGTTTATATATGCCAGAATGGGTTAAGTTATTTTCTTTATCTTTAGAGTTTATTAAAAGTTTACCTAGGTTGTTATTAGTATAAAACGCAGTTTTAATTTCTGTAGGGAATTTAGAAACACATGAAGATGAAAACTTATATATGAATAAAATTCTACGCCAACCGTGGTTTTTATTATCTCTGATGTTGTGTGTATTATTATAAAGGAATTTATTAGTAGATATGAGATTAAGTTTTTTTGTAAGGGTTTTATCGATTAAGCTATGGGGGTATCCGTTATTTATTGCAATAGATTTGATTTTAGCGAGTTCTTCATTAAAATTGACGTTAGATAAAGGAATATTGACAAGTCTGTGAATCATAGAATGAAATGCGGAATGTTTATGGGAGATGGTGTGGTTACAAGTACTGTGAATTACGGTATCTGTGAAGGTAGGTTTTCTATAAATATTGAGTTGAAATTTATTATTGACAATGGATAGGGAAAGGTCTAAGAAATTTAAACAACAATTTTTTCCTATTTCTAAAGTGAACTGAATTTTTTATGGAATGAATTTAGGAGGGTAAGGAAGGAGTTAAGTTGACGGTCAGTACCTTTAAAAATACATATTATATCGTCAACATAGCGTTTCCAGAAAAACACATTTTTAAGAAGGGGTGAGTTACAATTAAAAATATTTTTTTTCCAAGTGATCCATAAACACATCAGCGAAGAGGGGACTTGTTGGTAGACCCACGGGCAGACCTTCGTTTTGTTGATATATAATATCATTAAATTTGAAATAATTTTGATTCAGACAGATGTTAAACATACGGGCCAAATCATCAGAGAGATCTTTTGGTCAGTTAGAATTGGTTAATAAATTAAACATAATATTTTTACATTCAATTACAGGGACAAGTGGAAATAAATTGATAACATCGAAGGACACTTATTTGCACTTATTTGGTAAAGTTAAATCTTTTAAATGGGTGACTAATTCATATGAATTTTTAATGGTGTATACAGGGGAAAATACATTGGAACTATTAAATAGGTTAGTCACAAAGGAAGCTAGTTTGTAATTCGGGGAATTACAACATGATACGACGGGTCTAATCGGGGCATCGGGTTTATGGATTTTTAAGAATCCATATAATCATGGAATTTTTGGGTTTTTTGTAAGGAATTTCACATTATCATATGATAGATCTTTAAAAATAGGGGATTTACAATCTTTTGATGCATTTTTGATGTGTTGTTGAAATTTATTAGTTGGATCAGTTGGAAGAAGTTCGAAAGTGTCATTATTATGAGGAGGATAGTGGCGGCAAAACGTAAAATTCCAGAGCCGCTCATTATTAAAGGCAAAACAATTAAATTATCTTTATTTAACCGGTCAAATTTGTTTTAAACAGAGTGTAGCTCATGCACGTGGCTAGCGAATACCACGAGAGGTTTGGTGTGAACAAATTCTCAATTTTTTATTATTTTTTACGAAATAGATTTTCAAACAGTGAATTCGTACAAACAACACTTTTGCACATACAAATATATTGGATTTTCAGTTTGGAGGTTGTGTGATATCAATTGTGTTATTTTAATGAAATATTATACCAAGTTTGTAGGAAATAAATAGAAAATTTAATAATAACGATATTCCAGTTTTGTCGCTGGCATTAGCATGCAGGTGCAGAGCGAACTACTGTGATATAGCAGACAAAATATTACGACATGCAAAAGGTTGAGTTCAAATGGAAAGGAATAAATCGATTTCAATAAAATAACATTACATCTTACACTTCTCTTTGTCCTTTTTGTGATAAAAATCACTTTACTTGACTTGCTAGCTGCGGTTTCCCTCAGCGGCGAGTCGGGCAAAATGAAATATGATATCTTTATTAGGAATATTATAAACATATGTATATAATATTATTTTCGTCTCTTTCTCTTCAATAGAAAATATAAGGAAAAGAAAAGAGATATATTATCGCCTTGTTTTCTAAGAAAACAATCTTTCCAAATCTACAGCAGGACGTGAAATGTTTTTAATACTTTGAATATTACGAAACAGTATTGACAATATAATTTTATTTTTCGACAGTATTTTTTAGAAATCCACTTGAAATAAGATGTGAACAGATTTGTTTTTATTTAGGTATAGTCGACTCAATTTGGGAGGCGGGTATGGGTACCGCAGCCCCGGGAACCATTTAATGGATAACCAACACCTCTGCCATAGGTCACCCCAAGTGGTTCGCTACGTTTGGTGACTTAGCAGAGGTGCTAGGGTTTATGGGATGAGGTTTGTCGGTGAGGTGTGAGGTGATTGGTGTATTGGGCTACATGTCATGTCACGTATCGTATGGGTCAAATGCAAGAGGTGGTGAGGCGTGAGGAGTGTGAATGAGATTTTTTTATAAGAACCGGGAGGTGGTGTTGGGGTGAGCCATTCATATAATAATACCGCACAAGAGTACCAACTGCTCCAATTTTTTTTTTTTTTTAATATTTTTTATTGTAAATTATTGTTATGTGAATACCGCACAAGAGTCCCAACTGCTCAAAAATTTTTTTTTCTAAATATTTTTTATTGTTAAGTAAATACCGCACAAGAGTACCAGCTGCTCCAAAAAAATTTATTTTTCAAAATTTATTGTAAATTACCGCACAATCGTCCCAACTGCTCCAAAATGTTTTTTAATTTTTTTAAAATATATTTTTATTGTAAATTATTATTATGTGAATACCGCACAAGAGTTCCAACTGCTCAAAAAAAATTTTTTTTTTAATTATTGTTATGTGTTATGTGAATACCGCACAAGAGTCCCAACAGCTCCCAAGGGAGGAAGGTTGAGGGAGTGTTGAGATGAGGTGTAGGGGGTTGCTGAGGGGGGGATCAGAGGGTGGGTGCAGAGGGGGTGGATCAGAGGTGGTGGTGGGGGGAGGAGGTGGAAGGGGGTCAGAGAGGGGGGGGGGGAACAAACACGGAAGGCGGGTATGGGTACCGCCGCCCCAGGAACCATTATTAGATAACCAACACATCTGCCATAGGTCACCCCAAGTGGTTCGCTACGTTTGGTGACTTAGCAGGGGGTACCTGGGCTCATGGGGTGAAGTTTGTCCAGGCCGGATCCGGAGAGAGTGGTTGAGGGAGTCCTTTTGACTTATACGTCCACAGCTGATGACATAGGGTCTGAGGGGAATTTTCCTCAGGGCCCCTTGTGTAGAGCTGGAATTATCTAGCCAACCCCCCCCCCCCCCCACCCCCACCCTGTAAGCGAAAATATTTTGTAACACCTCACCTCAACTACAAACTCATCCTGATGTCGTGTCCTACCCAACACTAAGTCCTTAGGGTTGCTGTGTGGAGTTTTTTTTTAAAGAGACCCATTGGAAACAAAGAGGGAGGAGACAAAGAGGCCAGCAAATCATTCCATAGCCGAGCTGTTGAACTCAAGAACGAGTCGTAGGAACGAACCGTCTGACTCAACTCGTTCTCATAACTCGTTCTCACTCGACAAATGTCGGGCGCGTAAGTTTTAAAATTATTTTAAATAATATATGACATATTTGCGGCGCGTTTCAGAGTGGAAGAGACTCTCAGCATCACCCTGGTGTGAGACAACCATTCAGAATTCAAGCGTTGCTTGAAATGACTTTGGCCGTGTTTGGTGACCTGATCTGAATGGCCATGTAATTCCCAACCTTCCTCTTCCAACTTCCAGCCCCAGCAATTGGGATTCTTGTGCGGTATTCACATAAACAAATGTTTTTAATTTTTTATTGTTGTACTTTCACTCCACACAGAAGGTCCCGAGGAAAATAATTTTTCTTCAGAGTCTATGTCATCTATGGTGATGTTGTGTGGATGGTGTTTTTTAGGGAGAAGAAGGGCCTTGAAGAGATCTATGTTGAAGAAGGGAGGAAACACAGAAGCCAGCAATCATTCGACAGCTGAGCTCAAGAACTCGAGAACTTGAACAAGCCGTAGAAATGATATTCTCATGCGACATAAAAGTCAACCATGCACAAATGTTGGGTGCCCGATTGGTGTGTTTCCCAATTATGCAACGGTGCCGAAGGGATCACAAACGCTAGTTCCTTGGAGCATCTTCCATTGAAATACCGGTAGAACACGTACAGCATTCCTAACTGATGCCAGTGCTCTAAAGATGAAGAGATCCAGTTGTAATCGGGGAAGCTATCAAACGGACCGCCCGTTTTTGCGCAGAGTCATGGTCTTTTTTTAAAATTATTTTGGGACTCCAGACCAGAGGTGGCTGCCAAATTGAACAGTTGGGCGCACTTGTGATTTGTACAGGGTCAGCAGTTAAAGTATATCTGCAAAACAAACCGTTCTGAGAAAACTTTGCACGTCATGTATTTATTATAAGTCAATAAACTTTTATTTCCGACAACGTACTCAACTTGCTAAAACTGTGAAGTAATTTAAAACAACTATTTAATAGGTACCTACGCGTTTTTTGCGTGTTTAAAAATTAAGTTATGTCTTCCCTAGAGTTCGGCTCTGTAAAAGCCTCCACTTTGCCGCCTCCTAGTCATTATTAATAAAGTTATGCACTTTTGAATTATATTCTGAACGGTTCATTATTATTATTTTATTGCCTTTGTCGGCTTTCGTTAATACCAATTTCACTTATTAACTTTTTACGGATATTGTTCGCTTGTAGGGTTTCTGGATTAAACTTTGGTTGAAATTTAGGGATTAAATCTTGTAAAATTTCAGCACTTTTGAATTGGAATATAGTTGGAAAGTAGTGGAGGGCGGTCTGGATGTCCACTGCAACGTTTTCGATCGCACTATTGACATTATTTTTAGTGTAATGAAGGTTGTGATTTAAACCTTTAGATAGTAATGTCATTTCTTTTGGGGTAAACGGTACAGATGATAGATTTTGTCTATTTCTTTTATTCCTATTTTATTTAATGTTGTCTGCTGTTATGCTACTTAGTTTAGTTAGAAAGTACAAATTTCCACTAATAATATTGATAAAATGTTATAATTAATAATTATTATATGCCGTTTTTCTTAAAAATAACCTCTAAATAATATGTAAGTGTTGTAGGGGCCTTTTACAATTTTAAACAAACGGAATTGTTGTATACCGCATATAACAATTATTGTTAATTGTTGTGTGCGGTTATTAAATAATTATTAAATTAAGTTATCGTACTAAAGAAATTGCTTCATTTTTATTAAGTACAAACTAAGAGACTCCAATATTAATTTCAAATAAATAAAATATATTTCTTTTTTAAGAAAATAAAGAACATATATCTGTTTCACGTGAACACATGATGATTTTAGTAAAGTGTTGTATACTTCCTCGAAGAAGATACGTTTGTAGCGAAACTCAGTTGGCATTAAATTTGAAAATGGTGTTTACTAAGTTATTGTTTTATTTGAAATATACACTACCCTAGATGATACATAACCTCAAAATAACATAAGTAATAAACTTTAAATTGTGAAAAACACATACTTAACCTAATACTCGCACAAGCTAATACTGGAAACTTAGATATTTGTTTAAAAGCATTAATTCATCATTTACAACAAAGCGGAATAATAATAACATCAACACGCATTATTAGGGTAGCTGACAATGCACCTATAAAATATTTCGATTGTCAAGCCATCTGAGATATTTTGACGTATCTTGAAATATAACCCATATATAACCTCTCGTGTCTAGAATCGATTTGCTGTTTGAAAACGATTGTATCGAACTCACTTTCGATGACATTTCAAAACGATTATATCGGACTGTGTATTCGAATGAATATTTACATAGTTAAGCAAGAATCGATTCCATTTCGATGACATGTCAAAACGATTATATTGAAAAGAATTGTATTCGATGTGAACGAAGGCATCGGCATCGATGCGAGAATCGATTTTTCTATCGACATCAATAAAATTGTTCAACAATCGATTTATCTGTGACGATTAATGGACGTAATCTCCTGTCAGATTTGTGTGATTTTTACATCACATATTTTAGTTTACATCGATTTAAACATGAATTCCTGCAAGTACGCATGATTATTTTCTCATTTCATGCACGTTGTACACAGAAAACGCAAATAACAGCCATAAAAATTACAATCTGATCTATACTGTAAAAGAATCTATGGACTAACGAAAGATAAAGTCCAATGTCCAGTCCACTTTTGCCACATTTTGAGTTCTGACATTTCAGTTGATTAACTTTTATTAAACGACCAAAATCAAATAAGATTTCATCGCATTCTGCCCATTCAGTGTTATTTGATCACATTTTATTGAACGACCAAAATTGTTTGAAAAACTTGATCGAATTTGTTGAAAGAGTGTTCACATTCTTGTCAATACACTTCCAAGTGTCATTGAACGGAGTTCATCAAATTAAATCACAACGTCTGAACGAGACAACTAAAAACTTGATCAACGTTGTTGAGACGTCTGAACGAAGCAAAAAAATAGAAGAACATTATTTTATCCTTGCAAGGCGCGGACCGTTTCCCATTTTTTTTCCACCGTGAGGAGCAGCCTAATAACTGGTGAATGCCGTGAGTAGTGACACACGATAAAGGCATTTACAAAATTCTTCGATATTCTTTAGTTGTAAGTAAGGGAATCCATTTGACGTTTTGTTTCGGGAGCCAATGAACTGTCAGTTTGAAGGTTATCTAATGGGCATATTAGACCTTTCAATTCTGCGGCGCAATTAGGTTGTAGATACCAAATTGCACCGTGTAAACAAGACATTGCATGTTTCCATGTCATTGCGCGTCATCTTTCCACCGCATTGAAAATATTCAACTTGTTTAATATTTTCAATGCGATTGGTTCTGTTGTCCTTCGTGCGCATGCGCGAATGCGGCGTTGCATGCGCGCGCAGCACTGTGCGCGCAAATTGAAGTGCCAAACTGTGACTGTTTATTTTGTAGTGAGTTGTCAACATAGAAAATGGTTTTTAAATGGAGGGAAGTGCATACGCCTCTCATTAACTCGTTCATTAAATGATCACACATTAACTTAATTCCCGCGCGCACAACCTGTTTCGAAGACATTCTAAAATCTATGACCGCAATGTGATTGAATGGTCCACTTCTGTCAAGTACGTGTAAACAGTACACCCTTTCAATTATACGCCGTTCAACCAAATCGCATCAATGTGGTTGACGTGTGTAATTTCGCCATAATGAATACACTAATGAATTCAAGTGTCATTGAACCGAGTTGATCAAATAAAATTACAACGTCTGAACGAGGCAACTAAAAACTTGATCAACTTTATTGAAAGACGGTTCAAACTTGTTGATAGCTTTCAAGTGTGTCATTCGATGAATCATCTATAACTGAGACGTCTGAATGAATTAAAAAAATAGAAGAAAATTTTTCATCCTCGCAAGACGAGGACCGTTTTCCATTTTTTCTGCCTTGAGGTGCAGCCTAACACTGGTGAGTGGTGACACACGACATAAGCATATACAAAATTCTTCGATATTCTTTAGTAAGTAAGGAAATCCATTTGACGTTTTGTTTGAGGAGCCCTTGAATTTGAAGGTTATCTAATCAATACAATAACTTAATTTTAAACAACATTTGCTTCACCCTTGCTGAGCACACTATTTTAAAGTTTTCTTTCACAAAATTATAAATATGTAGTCAACCGATATTTTGTTAAAAGTCGAATTGTAGTTCAAATTACGGTAATACCGGTTTGTGTAGAGATATTGCGGAAGATAGTGTCAAATTACAGCAACCTAACGATTGAAAACTATTCTTTCAACCTTTTTCAATTCTCTTAACCTCAAGATTTATACACTCTAATTTATACGTACTTATTCGTATTTCCAAATATTGGTCATGCTTTGGAATTCGGTGTTTGGATAGAATTTTCCATCCGAAGTAATCAAGGCTTTTATAAATTAAAGTTCCGTTATAACAACTTTCCGTTTCAGGCACATATTGTTGGGCTTGAATCAACTACCTAGAAACCATAACAGAAGTTCCATGGATCTTCTAAATCCAGAGAGTGTTTTGATCAAGACGGAACCAGGGCTCCAGGAAGTAGCCGAAGATGAAATTCCGTATATGAATATAGATTTTGACATCCGTTTGCAGCACGTTGAAAGTACTCATACAGCCAGTAAGTTGTATTGTATATTACTACAAACAAATGGCTTCATTCTACGCATCACAAAACCAATCAATAAACCTTTCACACTTGAACTTCTATACAAAATTGTGAACTGCCCATTGTGGCTCCCCAGCCCTGTTGGAAAGGATTGTATTTGGTTGCCCTGAACGCAATACCAGTTCGAATAACTTATTTTATATACAACATTTCAAATCGAAATACGCACAAAACTTTTTGCTTGCGCGTATCTGCGAATCTTATAATGCCCTCAGAAATATAGACATTTTCCACTGTACCTACCCTTAAAATGTTTTAAAAAATGAATTAACCTTACAATGTACTTAAATCAAAATTTAATCAAGTATTATTTCTTTTGTTAATTTTTTTTAAATATTTTTTTTACTACTTATTATAGGTTAATAACTGCTTGCTTCCTAACTAGTAATCATAAAAAAACATATTGTACATGGAACTTAACTGGTTTATATTATATTCACTGTTAAATGTGCAATGATTTTATACGCCGCTGTTTGTTTTCTAAATAAACTTAAATAAATATTTATGTAATAAATGGATTGCTAAATTCAGATATTCGGAAGCCACGTCCGTTTTGAAATGTCACGACGACATGTCGTATATTCTTGAAATATATTAGGTATTTTTACTATATTCGATATTTTTAAGCGGTAGTAAGAAATAGTTTAAGATATAGTTCCCGTGAGCCCTTAGGCCGTAGTCCCATTGTGCTATCTCCCATTTAACCCATTCCTTTAACAATAACCCAGTTCTTTACATAAAGTTCACCAGGGTTGTCATTGGATATGTGGTAGTGATGTAGTAAGCCTTCTGGTTCCGCAGGGTGTCTCCCCAGGTATCTGAGCTAGTTCTCACGAGGGCGGCGCATTGGCACTATAGGAGAATTGGAGTCTCTTCATCCTCTTCATATTTCGTATTGGGTTTTTCCCACTCCCAACAGCTTCATGTGTCTCCTAAGAAGGCTGTATCCTGCTAGTAGTCCTACCAGTTTCTTCAGCGAGTTTCTGCCAATATTTAGTAGTTGCCTGGTCCGTTTATGAGTACATTGTATTGCCTCATTCCGGATGCTTTCTCCCATTTTTTTTTTTACATTAACTCCACATAGGAGGCCCTGAGGAAAATAATTTCCCTCAGGGCCTATGTCATCTGGGATGCTGTGTGGAGGGTCTTTTTGAGGAGAGGAAGGAATGAACATTGGTCTTGAAGAGATCCAATCCCATTCTTCCAGTGCTGGGATTTGACCTACTTTTCAAAATGTAATTTGGTGTGGCAAGCTGCTAGTCGTACGACCGGATCGGCTCGAAGATCAAGTGATGCTTTCGCCCTTCTCCTTGCTAGTTCGTCAGCACGCTCGTTGTCTTCAATACCTTTAAAATTTGGTACCCAGGATAGGGTTATTTTATTGATGGTAGCAATTTCTGTATGAATAGTCATGCATTCCATCACCAGTCTGAAATTATATCGGTATTTTCCAGTATTTTTAGGGCTGCCTGGCTATCAGATCATATGATTATGTTCTTATTCCGTACCCGTTACTTATATTCTCCTATTCGCAGACCAAGCTATACCGTACTTACCAGACAGGGTGAGGCACACAAGTACTGTAAGCAAGGCTGGAGGTTCCGATCCACGAAGACGCCAATACTTATATATTTTTTTGTTTTGTTTTATTTTTATGTTTTGTTTTATCTTTCCTTAGTTCACACAGGATGCCCGAGGAAAAATTTCCCTCGGGGCCTATGTCATAATTAAGAATGCTGTATGGAGAGTCTTTTTGGGGAAGAAAAGAGAGGAAATTCTAGTAAAGAGGATGTATAATGGGGGTAGAGAGGAGTAATGATTGGGGTCAGTGTATCACGGTCGTGGGGGGCGGTACCTATACCTGCCTCCCAAATTGATTTAACATTACCCCCCCCCCCCTCACCTTCCTCACTAACTTCTACAGGTACTTCTTCCGCAGATTTTCAAGCGTTGACCGGGGGGGGGGTGTAGATATCCTATTTTTTATGCCGATTTTGATCATGCCTCTAAATTCTAATCCAAATTTATATATAACTGCTCTCAGAATTCAAGAATGGTTTGCCTGTAATAGAATTTCGAATCTTCATCACGCATACGTATGGAATGCAACTCAAATGCAAAGCATCACTCGGTATACGATGAATCGGCAACTTATTGTTATATTGATAACCCAAAACTGGTTTAAATTAAACTAAATATGTGGTGTATCAAAACTACACTCAGAACATGAAAAGGGTTTTTCTCTGATTCTGCAGGCTTCTTTCTGAACACAAACCTGGTTTTAATTAAATCTGTATGTGGTGAATTAAAACTACACTCAGAACATCGGGTCGGGGAGAAATTTCGCCGCCCCCTTATTTGGGTACTTCAAGCGCCGGGAGGTGGGGAGTTGTATTCGGAAATCCTATTTTTTTATTACGACCTATTTATATTTGAGCCGGATTTTTTAATAATCACATTTGACGAGTATTCTTTCAACGAAAATCATGTTAATAAATTCTACTCCAAAGTTGATTGATTGATACTGCGTTAGAGTCCCCAAATAATAGTAACACACGCAACAATCAATTTCTCAGAATTTTATAGCATTATGTAACTCAAATGTAAAACTTCACTCGATGCACGATGAATCGGCAACTCGTTATTTAATTTATCATTGTATTCTGAACACAAAACCAGTTGGTATGCGGTGAATTAAAACTACACTTGGAACAACAAAATGGTTTTTCTTTGATTCTTGCATTAAATAAATAGTCTGCAACTAGAATTTTATGATTCACATCAAATAACATAATGATTTCCTTAGAAATGTGTCTTCAGATGAATCTAGCTGGAATTTTACATTCTGTATTGGTTTAAAATAAATCTGCACCTGGCAAATTTAAACTACACTCAGAACACGAAAATGGTTTTTCTTTGATTCTGGAATCACATACATAGTCTGCAAATAGAATATCATAACAGAACTTCAAATAAGCGGATATTTTCCTTTGAAATGTGTCAACAGATGAATACACAACTGGAAATTTACATTCCCAACACAAAGTTGGTTTGAATTACGTCTGTATGCGTCGAATTAAAAGTACACTCAGAACATGATAACGGTTTTTCTTTGATTCTGGCTGCACATACAGGATCAGAGTCTGCAAGTAGAATTTTATAACTGAACTTCGGATAAGATAATGTTTTTCTTTGAATTGTGTCAGCAGATGAATCCTCAAATGGAATTTTACATTCTGAAAACTGGTTTAACCCTTCGAATAATAAGAAAAAATATCTATAAACTTTTTCCTGTCAATGTTTGCGAACAAAATTTCCGGTTCTTCCCGTGCATATTAAATATTGCTTTTTATTGTTTTTTTTTTATCCTTTTGCAAAAAACAAAATTGTTCTAAAATCTAGATATAGTATTTTTTCCGGTGCTTATTAGAACACTATTGTTTCTAATTATTAAAATTTTGATATTGGATGTGGATTGGCTCAAAAATACACGCCTGCGAATATTCGAATTAGAGTACCCAAAATAGAATAAAGTTAAAATTTTAAATACATTTTCCTTTTCTTAAAAAAATGTAATAAAACTGTATCCTCACTTTTTATCGCAATCACAAATTTATTTTTAATTAAATGTCAATTTGCCTCTCCTGTGATTAGACGGGTTAACTTAAATCTGTATTTTGTGAATTAAAACTACACTCGGAATATAAAAAATGGTTCACTTGGATTCTGGCAGCACATACATAGTTTGCAACTAGAATTTTATAACTGCACTTTGAATAAAATAATGGTCTCCTTCGAAATGTATCAGCAGATGAATACACAACACAATTCTGGTTTTAATTATGAGTGAATCTGTTTTTTTTTACATTGACTCCACACAGGAGGCCTTGAGGAAAATAATTTTCCTCAGGGCCTATGTCATCTGGGATGCTGTGTGGAGGGTCTTTTTGAGGAAAGGAAGGAATGAACATCGGTCTTGAAGAGACCCATGTTGTAGGAAGGAGGAAACACAGGGGCCGGCAAATCATTCCATAGCCAAGCTGTTGAACATAAGAACGAGTCGAAAAAACGACCCGTTCTCGGGTGACAAATGTCAACCGTGTACAAATGTTTAATGTTCCTTTTTATTGTTTTTTTATCCTTTTTCACAAAACAAAATTGTTCTAAAATCTAGATATAGTATTTTTTCCGACGTGCTTATTAGAACATTATTGTTTCTAAATATTAGAATTTTGATATTGGATATGTGAATTGGCTCAAAAGTACACTTCTGCGAATATTCGAATTAAAGTACCTAAAATATAATAAACTTACAATTTTAAATACAGATTTCTTTTCTTAAAAAAATGTGATAAAACTGTATCTTAACTTTTTATCGCAATCACAAATTTATTTTTAGTTAAATGTGTGGGACATAATATCACAATTTTATTTTAAATTAAATGTGTGGGACAATTTGCGTCTCCTGTGATTAGACGGGTTAAATAAAATCTGTATTTGGCGTATTAAAACTACACTCAGAATATGAAAATGGTTTCTCTTGGATTCAGGCAGCACCAACATAGTTTGCAACTAGAATTTTATAACTGCACTTCGAATAAAATAATGGTCTCCTTCTAAATGTATCAGCAGATGAATACACAACACAATTCTGGTTTCAATTATGAGTGAATCTGTTTGCGAGTTATCAGCTTTAATTAGTTTCAATTTGGGAGGGGGGAATGGGTACCGCCGCCCCGGGAACCTTTATTGGATAACCAACACCTCTGCCATAGGTTACCCCAAGTGGTTCGCTGCCTTTGGTGATTTAGCAGGGGTGCCCGGGTTCAAGGGGTGAGGTTTGTCTAGGTCTTGGAGGCGGATGACCAGGAAATACTGAACCCCAGATTCCTACCCACCCCTTAAACCCCTTTCGTTCCCAGAACTCTCCACTCCTTCCTTTCCTTAAAAAAAACCCTCCACACAGCATCCCCAAAGATGACACAGGCCCTGAAGGAAACTATTTTCCTCAGGGCTTCCTGTGTGGAGCTCATGTAAAAAAAAAATTAGTTTTACTCTCATAATATTTATGCGTACGTTTTCCTACGAATTGCGAAATATGCAGCTTCAAAAATATAGTTATTGATATTTTTAATAAATAATAAAATAAGAGTTGGATTCGTAAACGAAAGTATCGTAGAACATTTGTAATAATGATTAGAAATGGTTTAAATTTTTCCAAGATAATAAAATTATTTATTGTGAAAATTTGCCGCCCCTCTTAAAAGTGCCGCCTGGGGCGCCCCCCCCCCCCCCCCCAAACTACGCCACTGCATTGTGGTACTTTGGTTTCCGCATATCAAAAAGCGTTTTGTTACTTTATTTTCCCAGGTAGCATTTATGTGGAGAATATTACCATCAAGGTGAAACCACGACCCCAAGAAAAAGATGGAGGGTGGCTTGCTTATAAGGAAATTGATATAGATCTGCCGGATGTCAAAAAGGAATGCTTAGAACGCGTTGATAGAATTAACCAGACAGAAGGTAAAACCGCTTTTTATGGAAATAACGATTCCTGCTATCCTAACGGTTTTTTTAATAAATCAACTTTGCTTGCACTTATTATGTTTTAATTGTAATCTTTTTTAAACTTATCGACAGATCTGAAGGCGCATGCTGGAGACAAACGATTATCTTGTACCTATTGTAACTACTCCTGCTCTCGTAAGTCATCATTGCAACTGCACGTATGCAACCATTCAGAAAAAAAACTTGTTTCGTATTCCGACTCCATTTATTCACATTCTCGAAAAGAACCTTTGACGAAACACTGTTATTACTGCAGCTATTCGTGTTTGCGAAAGGGAAATTTGAAGAAACACATGCTTACCCACAGTGGAGAAAAACCTTGTTCATGTTATGACTGCAGCTTTTCATGTTCTCTCAAGGGTAATTTGACGAGACACATGCTGACTCACAGTGGAGAAAATCATTTTTCATGTTATGTCTGCAACTATTCATGTTCTTATAAGAGGAATTTGACGAGACACATCCTGACTCACAATGCGGAAAAAAGTTTTTCGTGTTCCAACTGCAGCTATTCGTGTTCGCTTAATGAAAATTTGAAGAAACACATGCTTACCCATAGTGGAGAAAAACCTTTTTCATGCCATGACTGCAGCTTTTCATGTTCTCTTAAGAATAATTTGGCGACACACATGCTGACTCACAGTGGAAAAAAACCTTTTTCGTGTTATGACTGCAGCTTTTCATGTTCTCTTAAGGGTAATTTGAAGAGACACATGATGACTCACAGTGGAGAAAAACCTTTTTCATGTTCCGACTGCAGTTATTCATGTTCTCAAAGGGGAACTTTGATGACACACAAGCTTACTCACAGTGGAGAAAAATTTTCATGTTCTGACTGCAGCTATTCGTGTTTGCGAAAGGGAGATTTGAAGACACATATGCTTACCCACAGTGGAGAAAAGCCTTTTTTATGTTACGACTGCGGCTATTCATGTTCTAATAAGAGTTATTTAACGAGACACATGCTAACTCACAGTGGAGTAAAACCTTTTTCGTGTGCCGACTGCAATTATTCATGTTCGCGAAATGTATCTTTGAAGAAACACATGCTTACCCACAGTGGAGAAAAACCTTTTTCATGTTATGACTGCAGCTTTTCATGTTCTCTTAAGGGTAATTTGACGAGACACATTCTGACTCACAGTGGAGAAAAACCTTTTTCGTGTTCCAACTGCAGCTATTCGAGTTCGCGAAATGGAGATTTGAAGAGACACATGGTTACACACAGTGGAGAAAAACGTTTTTCATGTTACGACTGCAACTATTTATGTTCTCGTAAGAGTAATTTAACGAGACACATGCGGTCTCATGGTGGAGAGAAACCTTATTCATGTTCCAGTTGCAGTTATTCATGTTCTCGAAAAAATCACTTGACGATACACATGCTGACTCATGGTGGAGAAACACCTTTTTCGTAATTCGAGTTTTCATTTCTCAAAAGTAAAATTTGAAAATACTATTTCGAGCATGGCTCGAGATATGTTTTCAGCTTTTCACCGCCAAAAGTATTTTGGTTATTTGTTTTTGCAGTGTTATGCCGTAATGCGCTACCTCCTTATTTAGCCAACGCTGTCCGAAACGTTGGCTAAAGAAGGAGGTAGCGCAACACGGCATAACACCCCAAAAACAAATAACGAAAATACCCATGCTCGTTCACTTTTGAGGCAAACCATTTTTCTTGTTCCGTGTGTAACCATTCCTCACAATAGCTGCTATAGAATCTCTCGGATTCTCAATCTTAGATCTCACTTTAGTCCGGGGAGTCTCCAGTATTCAATATAAATTTATTTATTTGACATAGTATCTAACATTTTTAAATACAATTCACCAATGTCGGCCTCACTGGGTAGCCCACCTGTGCTGAGGCCTCCATTTTATAAAACAAATTTATACATATTAATGCTGCATTACAAAAAAAGCTAAAATTAAAATAAAAATTTATAATTTAGGTAAAATGTATTTTTCAATGATGTTATTTATTTTTGTGTGTTACGTGTATGTGTTTTATTATTATTATGTAATGAGATTTTGGAAATATTGTCTTTTTTGTTCTTTAATCCAATTTTTAATTTTGAGTATGAATTTATTTTTGTTTTCTTCTATTTTATTTTCATGGGTAAGACTGTTGAATGCTTTTATAGCATGATATTTATAGTGCCTTTTTCCAAAGCTTGTATTCACTGTCGGAGTTTTTATGTTATTTTTGTACGATTGTCTTACTGGTCTGTTAGTGATAATTTGAGATTGTTGAAATTTGTTTTTTGGTCGAAAATGTAGTTTAGTAGAGTTTTAACGTATAATACGCGTATATCTAATACGTCAAAACTGTTGAATATTTGGTCTGTATCAGTTAGTCTATTTTTTTTAAGAATTACCTTTAATATTGTTTTCTGCGCGATTTCTTAGTGAACGATAGCTGAGTTTGTTGCTCCTCCC
This sequence comes from Limnephilus rhombicus, assembly GCA_929108145.2. Classification (NCBI taxonomy): domain Eukaryota; kingdom Metazoa; phylum Arthropoda; class Insecta; order Trichoptera; family Limnephilidae; genus Limnephilus; species Limnephilus rhombicus. The sequence continues at coordinate 17,811,143 of OV815290.1, read as the reverse complement.
CAGACAATTGTGCCATATTCTATTATTGATTGACAAAGTGTAAATTATATTGTTTTCATTTGTTTTTATTTTATATATGTTCCTTATGTTTAGGAAAATGTGTTTTGTTTTGAGGAGTCTATTTGTGATTTGTTTGGTATGATGTGTCCATTTTAGGTTATGGTCAATTACGATTCCTAGATACTTTATTTATTCTGTTTTTTCTAGAGAAGGGCAATTGCAGATGTTGTTATTTAAACATTCGTGTATTTTTATGGTGTTCGTGTTGTTTTTTGGTTGTCCCGTGCTGTTTATACTGTACGTTGTAAATTTTGTTTTCGATGTGTTTAGTGTAAATATGTTTGAGTCTAGCCATGTTTTCACTCTCGTGATTTCTAAATTTGATATGTTAAATACATTATTCCAATCCTTAGATTTAAAGAGTAAAACTGTGTCGTCTGCATAACTAATTATTTCAGCGTTTATTTCCATGTTGCAAAGTTCATTAATGTAAATAGTGAAAAGAACGGGCCCTAGTATGCTTCCTTGTGGAACTCCGTATGTTATCGGAAGTGGATTGCTAATATGGTTGTTAATTTTGACTTGTGTTCTATTACTCATATAACTTTTTAGTAATTCGAGTTCCTTGTCTTTGATAACCATGTTTTCTAATTTTTTAAAAAGCGTATTGTGGCAGATTGAATCAAAGGCTTTAGCTAAATCTAGATATATCGCTATGCATTTGTATCCTAGATCTAAGTTGCTGTGTATATAATCTATGGTACATGCCAAAGCTTCTTTTGTACCTATTTTTTCTCTAAATCCATATTGTTTATCAGAGATTAATTTGTTTTCTTCCAGGTATTTTATGATTTGGTTTTTTAAGACTTTTTCGAAAATCTTTGATAGCGAGTTTAATAATGTGATTGGTCTATAGTTAGTTATTTCCATTTTGTCTCCGGATTTATAAATAGGGATCACCAGTCCTTTTTTAAGAGAACTAGGAAAGCATGTGTTTGTTATACTAAGGTTGATTAAGTGTGTTATAGGTTTTAATATTTCATTTTTTATTATCTTAATGCAATCCGTTGTTATGTCATCTAATCCAGGTGCAATTCGGTTTTTTAATGAGTTTATTATTTTGTCAATTTCCTCTTCCGAAGTTGTTTTAATTATAAATCTGTGGTTTGTCGATTGTGTATTGTTTGGAATGTTTGTTTGTGTTAGTGTGTTTGTGTTATTTGTTTTACGGTTCGCTAAAATTTTTCCTACACTTGCAAAGAAGTTATTCACATGATTTGCTATTGTTTTTGTATTTGTATTGGAATCTATTTTTTTTTATTAATATTTAGATGTTCGATAGTATATTATTGTTTGTATTTTTGTGTGTATGTAATTTCTTTTAATATTTTCCATATTTCCTTTGGGTTATTGTTTTCTTTTTTAAGTTTTTCTCTATAGTATAACTCCTTAGCTACTATAGTAATTTTCGTGCAGATGTTTCTATATCTTTTATAGCAATTAAGTTGTTCCATGTCACGCGGCGTGTGTTTTACTTGTTTGTGAATGTTATTTCGTTTACGAATACATTTTAATATCCCCTTTGTTATTTGTTGTTAGTTGTTTGTGCTTTGTTGTTAGTTCAATTTTTTTTGTTTTGTGTGTAAGTTTTATTTGTTTTAAAATAGTGTTATTATTTATTTCTTGCGTTAACACAGTTGTAAAAAATATCCCAGGCTTCTTCAGCATTTTCTATTTGGTAAATTGTACTCCAGTCCATTTTTTGGAGTTTTTCTTTTAAGTTTAAGTAGACGGCCGGCGTAGTCCAGTGGCAAAGCTCTTGACTCGCACTCCGAAGGTCGCGGGATCGAATCCCGGCGTGGCAAATAAATTTTATTTGCTTAATTTGTGTTATTTCACAATTTATCCATTTAAAATAATATATAGTATATTTGCGGCACGTTCCAGAGTGGAAGATACTCTTAGTATCGCCCTGGTGTAAGACCACCATTCAGAATTGAAACGTTGCTTGAAATGGCTTCTGCCGTGTTTGGTGACCAGATCTGAATAGCCAGGTACTTCCCCACCTTCCTCTTCCCTATCTCCTTCCCCTCTCCACTACCTTCAGCCTCACAACATACCCCAATTGGGGATGCCATAGTCTCACTGACTTCAGACGGGAGCAGTTGGGACTCTTGTGCGGTATTCATGTGTAGCAGCCAGCCTCTGCTACCTCATGCTTTAGAATGTTTTCAAAAAGTACCTGGGGATCTTTCCAGAAACATATTAAAAATAATATTAAAATGTTTAAATTCAGAACCATTGACAATTAAACGACGTTCGTTTGGTTTTTCTAGAGACACCAGTAGTTGTGAAAATCTGTAACGCTGTCCATACATAAATTCATTTTGCAAATTATATTTTTTAAGTAGAACTCAATAAATATATTACAACACGCAACCATAGTTCTACACATGTAAAAAAAAAGTCAATTATTTTTTTTTGTGAATATTTTATGTTGATTAGGTTTTGTTTTTTCGATCTCAATTGCTATCATATTCATGTAGTGATCTGTAATTGTGCTTTCAAGTACTACGGTTTTGGTTTTTAGTTTTGTTTTGATCATTATATGATCTATACAACTTTTTGTATTGTGTGTGACTCGTGTTGGGACATTTATTGTTGGCTCCAATCCATGCTGTGCCAGTATTGTTAGGTATTCTATGTTTTGTGGGTGTCCGTTTTGTAAAGTATTTATGTTTAGGTCTCCAATGATGATGATATTTTTGTATTGATTGAGATCATTTAATGTATTGTTAAGTGCATTTAGGAAATTTGTAATGTTGTTTTTGGATGGAGATCTGTGTGGAGTATGGAGATTGTGTTTATTTTATCATTGATATATATATATAACTATACCATCATTTTGATTTTGGTGTTTCTTTGTGTGGTGTGTGTTATAGTTTTCAATTGTTTTAGGTATATATTTGTCATTCAACCAGCATTCTGTCAGCACAATGATATCAAAATTATTATTAAGCTGTTGAAGGTATATTGTAAATTCATCAAAATTTTTATTAATCGATCTAATGTTTTGGTGTAATATTTTGAATCCATTTTTTTTTCTTTTGTGATGTCGGTCCATATAATAAAATCGTTTGTATTTACACAGTAGTGTAAATAATAAGTAATATTAATAATACAAAAGTTTCTAAACATCAAAATTCTGCAGCAAGTGTTATCTTTTAAATTTATATTTTTTTCTTTTGGAATGTTCTTTTTATTTCTCTTCTCTATATCTTATTTTTTTATTGTTTAATATATAATTTACACTTTTAAGTAACTTCTTGTATCCACCATCCGAACCTTAATATTATTTATCAAGTGTTATATTTAAGTATATTTATATTTAAGTAAATTACATGTAAAAAAAATCTGTTCATTTTGACTGTTCTAAAACGGGCAAATTGCCTATTTGGACAGCCAAAGATCATAATACCGATGTAATATGTAATGTTTTCAAAATAAATAAATAAAATATAATTTTGAAGGAATGTGGAGAAGAGAACGTGTATTGCGTGTGTAAATCAATTTAGCAAGACTTTGTTCAGGTTTATTAAACAATATTCAGCATCAACAAATCAATACAATAACTTAATTTTTAACAACATTAATTTGCTTTATCCGTACTGAACCCCATATTAACAGCTTTCTTTCACAAAATTATGAGAGGAGATTGCCGTTGCAAATGGCGGGGAACAGGCGTCAGTTGAGATACGCCCAGCGAAATTAATGGAATGCGTCGCTATGAGTATTGAACATTCTTTTTCAATTTTAAAATCCGTTCTCTCTAAATTCATATATTTAAATTATGCTGAATATAGGATGAAATGGTTGTCCGTTGTCCAAATTTATCTAGTTCTTTTTTCATTACCTACCTACTCGACATCACAATGAACTTTTTTTTTAAACTCAGCTATGCATCCTAAAAAGACTGCTTTTTAATGAATATTTTTCAACACATGAACATATGTTTTTATAATCTTGTGTGAATATTTTTAACATTTCAGACATTTTATTTTCAAAATAATTTTTAAGTAAATAATTTCAAAATAATTTTTGAGTAAATTGTGTGAATATTTATAAATTGATAGATAAATAAATAAATACTTTTAACATTTCAGACATTTTATTATCAAAATAATTTTTAAGTAAATTGAGTATCTATTTATATTGTCTATGGTAGTACCTTTTTTTTACTTTCCTCTATCCCTGTCGATGGTATGTGATGTATTGTTCATGAAATTCAAAAGAACCTTAAAATATTGTCATATCTGAGGTTAAAAAATAATGTCGAAAATTGGTCCATACAAAAATCCCGAAGATGACGATCTAGGTATTGGTTTATTTATGGATAAAGTCCATTCTAATTTTGCCGTTTGCCGCGTTCTGAGTTCTGCCCAGGGTTGCCAACTTTGGGGTTTTCCCCTAGATTTAGGGGGGAAATAAGTGGGATGGGATTTTTTTAGGGGTTTAATATGTTTAGTGGTATTTTTCGGGGTTTGGTGATTCCATATATTTTTAAAAAATTTTATTATATCGTATACACGGAGCACTCACACACTTCACAATTTTATTTGTTAACTACTAAGATAAGCTGCGGAATAGACTCCTTTGAAATGCTTCAAAGCATGATGATGTTTCGGTTCACATTAAATCGAAATGGTGGATCTTGCATTTCATTTAATCCATCTCCAGAAATGTTAAGCTTATTCAATGATAACATGTATGATTTTAAAAAAATTGATTCTTCTCAACAAAATGATTCAATATTTGATGTTTTAAATAATTTATAAATAAAGATTATTAAAAAACATTACAGCATATCATTTATTATTAATTATTTTTACAAAAAAAAAATATTTTAGGGGTATTTTCAAGTAATTTGCCGGTTTCTAGGGGTTTTTGAGTTTAGTTTAGGGATAATATAAAGGGTTAATATTTTTGAGAGTTGGCAACACTGGTACTGCCGTTTCAGTTGATTTAGGGCTCTCCACACGACACTGCATGTAGTGACTGCGGCAGTGACTGCAGAGAGCGTGGAGTTGAACAAACTAGCGCCGTCTCGTTTGTTAAAGGGCCGCTAAAACGAAACAGCGCTAGTTCGCTCAACTCCACCCTCTTTGCAGTCACTGCCGCAGTCACTACATGCAGTGTCGTGTGTAGGCCGCTTAATTTTTTTAGAACGACAAAAATTGAACAAGATTTCAACACCGTATTTTGTCCATTCAGTGTTTCTTGATCACCTTTTATTGAACGACCAAACAAGTTGTTATAATTTACAAAACACTTTTAAGTGTCATTTGAAGAGAATTCATCAAATTAAATTACAACGTCTGAACGAGGCAATTAAAAACGTTATCAACGTTGTTGAAAGGCGGTTCACACTTGTTAATAAGCTTTCAAGTGTGTCATTCAACATTCAACGGAGAGTCGATCAACTAACTAAAACTGAGGCATCTGAACGAAGCAAAACAACAGTGGAGGTAATCCACCTCTTACCCGCCTTGGTATAAGTAACTTATGGTTACTCCTTCAAGGCTCTCGCAAGATTCTAATTTTTTTTGTTAAACGAAGCTACATTTATTTATTTTGAACGAATCTAGACCTCCAGTGTCCATGCATACGTTGTTAGTAAGCAGTATGCAAGTGCTTAACAGGAAAAACAAAATGCAAAAAATAGGTTAGTAAGACAAAGATAAATTTAACAGGGCAAAAGAAAAACTCATTCATGAGGCTCCATGAGGCGACATTGCATCTGTAAAAACCCGCAAGCATCTGCATAAAATAGAGAACATAAGTAATACAATAAATCTCAAATCAATTGGCAAGTACCAACAAAAAATGTGAATGGCTTTCGGTCTGATCATAAACTACACTTAGCTTCCGTGTCCCTTAGCCAACCATTCAGTGAAGCCTCAAAGAATGTTAACTGAATATTTGGGGTAAAATACCCGAAGACTAAAAGAAAATTCAGCGTTGGGTAGTCAGAGGCAGGACAAAGGATAGTCAAGGTCGTCTGATCAAGCCTCAAGCCTGCACATGTCATTGGGGGAGGCGCAGATAGATTTGAGAAGGATCTGCAAAATTAGTAATGTAACTAAAGATGAAGCAGGGACGAGGTCCAGCACACCCCCGTATGGGGATAGGGGGAAAAAAAATTGGAGTTCAGTTCATCCAGTAAAACATTGAAACAGTTAAAGACAAACAAAACAAAACAAGGAACTTGGCATAAATTAACAGGTAGTATAGTAATTATTAACAAAACAAATCGCAAGGCAATTATATACATTTTTTTAAAACATAGTGAACAAAATAATATAATAACGCAAATGTAAAATATAACATATAAATCCTAATATATAATAAAATACATGTTAATAAAATAAAAGAAGTAACATATTACAGAAACGCAAAACACATAAATCATAACAATTAAATCCAAACGGTAAATGTAAAGGAATCATGAAGAGTGTCCGTGAATTCAGAAGCAAAATACACCTGGTACCTAAGTTGTTTTACAGCTACTCAGCGACTCTAAGAACAGGCCATCTCTCAACCCAAACTTTCGTGAATTTCCTCAGGCACTCAAAGTTCACCTTATTCGAGACGAGATCTGTATTCCAAGCAGGTCTCGTAATAAAAGTTCACCTGTAAATAACCTGCAAACCATCAATCATTTCGTCTCGAGCATCCGTCAAAATCTCACAGTGCCACAAAATGTGCTCGGCTGTTTGGTCGGTATCACCACAAGCGCAATTGGGATAGGATGATAGAGCCAGTCTGTGAAGTCTACCTCTAAACTCCCCATGCCCAGAAAGCAATTGGGTGATATGGTGGTCCATTAAAAGATATGCCCCTTCCATTCTGATTTTAACTGATGGAAAGAAGGAGAAGGTCCATCTTCCCATATTCGATCTATCCCATCTTATCTGCCATTCACTCAGCGTTTTTATTCTCATCATCTTTAGAAGTTCAGGGAGAGGCACTGCTCCACCAGGTATTAATTCAATACCAAGGTGGTTTACAGGTCTTCCTCTTTTCAGACACTTCTTTGTCAAAACTTCCCTAATTTCTAAATCAATTGGCAAAATGCCAGCAAAAATTGGCAAAGCATCCGATGAAACTGTTCTGTAGGCTCCTGAAAGCGCCAGTAAGGGGATTCGCTGGCCCCTCTTAAGCGCTGAATGAATAAGTGAATTACCAAGTCGATGTTCCCATACACAGGCACCATATGAGACTTGTGTCACATATACGCATCTGTATAATAGACGGAGCGCAGGGAAACGTAAACCCCATTCAGCAGTTGAGATTCTTATCAGTTTTAAGAAGAGAGCCTGGGCCTTACTAGAAACGCTTTTAACGTGAGTCAAGAACGAGGACGATCTGTCTAATGTAACGCCTAAATATTTAGTACTCTCTACAAAACGGATTGCAGTATCTCCCATTTTTATGAAAGGGTTTCTACCTCTACTGAGGGAGCCTTTCATAAGGAGACCCACGGTCTTATGGGGAGCAAAAGTCAGTCTGTTTTCCTTTCCCCAGTTAAGAATCATTTTCAAACCTTCTTCAGCTTTATTTTCAACTTCTTTTCTACTGTCCCCAGAGACCAAATACAATTTGTCGTCTGCGTAATCAATCGCAATAGTGCCTTCAGGTAAGGGTAACCTGGAGGAGTCATCAAATAAAATATTCCAGAAATCCGGTGCAAGGGGAGAACCTTGGGGACAACCCATGTCCACATCTCTTTCAATGATACAATCACCAAAAGAAATTATAATTTTTCTATCTTTAAAATAATCACAAGATATTTGAAAAAGTTTTCTTGGACAATTACGATTCTTTAATTTGGTTAAAATCATCTCCCACCATGCATTATCGAAGGCACCAGTTATATCTAAGAAGATACCGATTACGTACCTCTTTGTGCAGACCTTCACCCAGTCAAGCGCAGTCATAATGGCGTGCTCCGTGGACTTACCTGGGACGAATCCATATTGATGTACATATGATGGTGTTAATGTTTCTCGTAGACGATTTTGAATAATTTTTTCCAATATTTTCCCCAATACAGGAAGAAGTGTTATTGGTCGATAAGCTTTAATATCCGTTCTTTTTTTGTCGTTCCCTTTAGGTATGATCCTGAGCACGCCTTTCTTCCATACAGAAGGGAAAACTCCCCTTCTCATACACGTTTCCATAACCTGAAAGAGTTCTTCCTTGGCATGGATCCATACATACCTCACAATTATACTATTCAATTTATCATGCCCTGGTGCCTTCCTAGGACTCAAACCCTTAATTATAATTTCTATTTCAGCTCTAGTTATTTTAGAAATTTTTTCCTCCTGGGAGAGGATTGGAGGAATCCGTGATTGATTTCTAATCTGTTGGTGGTGGTCGCTTTCCCCAATGACTGAATCTAAGGGAACTAACTTTCCCAGAAGTGTATTGAGAGTATGTAGAGTGGAAAACCTTGATGCAAATAATGCCTGGAGTAAATTCACTGAATATATAACATACACCATCGTATCAAATACCAAATCAATAGAAAAAAAGATTTCGCATAAAAACCAACATCTTAAGCCATGGATAACTCAAAGCGTTATAAATTGCATTAGAAAAAGAGATGAATTACATAGGAAATCTAAATTAAATCCTTGTGATATTTTTATACAACGATACTACAAAAGGTACAGAAATATTTGCAAAAATGTTATACGAACTGTCAAAGAAAATTATTATAAGAAGAAAATAGACGAATGTAACAATGACCCGCGCAAATTATGGAAGATCATTAATGAAATTACAAATGCAAAATCATCCCATTACAAGAACATGGAGGAATTAACAATTGAAAATACCCAAATCTCTTTCGCAAAGCATCCGGACAAAATTCTCGAATACGTAAACGAATTTTTTACTAATATAGGGTCACAATTAGCAAAGAAAATCAGACAACCAATAACTAGCATTTTACCAGAAGAAAAGGAAAATATGAACCAGATAGACAAATTAAAGTTAACTGATGTAACCAATACTGAAATCAGAAATGCAATTGTATCCCTTAATATTAATAAATCATCGGGAAATGACATAATCTCAAATAAAACAATAAAACAACTACAAAATGAACTGACCTTCCCATTGACATACTTGGTCAATCTGTCTATATCTACAAATGTATTCCCTTCATGCCTTAAAAAAGCTACAGTTATACCCATACATAAAAGTGGTAACAAAAAGGATATATATAACTACCGACCCATAAGTCTCTTAAGCTCTTTTTCAAAAATCTTGGAAACTGTAATGAAGAAGCAAATTGTTCAATTTCTTGAACAAAACAAATTACTATCACCATCCCAATATGGTTTTAGAGAAAATCTGAGCACCAATGATGCCATAGAAAATCTAACAAGCATGGCCATAAAAAACATAGATGATGGGAAAAAATGTTTAGCTTTATTCATAGATCTTCAAAAAGCTTTTGACACAATAGACCATAAAATATTACTAACTAAACTAAAAAAAATAGGAATGGCCGAATCAACAATTAACTTATTGGAGTCATATATAACAGGGCGAGAACAACAAGTACAAATTGGCAAACAAAAGAGCAAACTTCTATCTTTAAACTATGGCGTTCCTCAAGGAAGTGTACTGGGACCGATTCTGTTCATTATCTACATCAACGATTTAACTAACCTTACCATTAGAGGAAACGTAATCAGTTTTGCTGATGATACTGTTTTATTATTTCAAGAAGAAAATTGGACTGATACATTTAATGAGGCTGAAAAAGGGCTTAGTGCACTTCAAAATTGGCTTAAAATCAACTCGCTTACCCTTAATATAAGCAAAACAAAATATATAACATTTTCAATGAACTCAAGGGGCCAACCAATAAAATCACTAGAACTAAAATTACATGAATGCCATGGAAATAATATACAATGTTACTGCCCCGTCATCGAAAAAACACAAAACATAAAATATCTCGGAGTAATAATTGACGAAAATCTTAGATGGGACCTACACATCAAAGGTATTACGGAAAAACTCACAAGCCTTATATATTTCTTCAAAAATCTAAGAAACGTGCTAAATAAAAAGGATATGAAAAAGGTCTACTATGCGTTATGTCATTCTCGAATTGAATATGGAATCATAGGATGGGGATCTGCTGCAAATACGTACCTACACAGCCTGAATACGATTCAAAAAGGAATCATAAAGACCATATTGAAAGTACCAATTAGAACGCCTTCAACTGAAATTTTCAATAACTTTGACGTACCAAATGTACAACAAATATATTCCAAAAATATATTATTGAAGCTCTTCAAAAATAATGAATCCTCTACTAGACCGTGTATGCATAACACTAGATCGAATAAAAATGATATAAAAAATATTCCAAGTTATAAAACCACATTTGGACAAAGAAACTATACATACTTTGCAACAAAACTCCATAACATCCTCCCCCAAGACATAAAACTAATAAAAAATCCAATTGAATACAAATCAAGAATAAAAATATGGCTTAAAGAGGTCAATGAGAAAACCCTAGCGAAGACGCTAAAAACGACATAGAAGACAAATGAACTATATTTAAATAACTTTAGTCCTCCTCGGCACAGGACCCCCTAGTGAGGAGGACTAAGAAATACAATATTTTGTACTTAATTTCACATTTCATTTTGTATGTAAAATTTTTGTATATAGTCGCTATAATAAAAAAAAAAAAAAAAAAGTTACCACGTTAGTACTCTCAACGTTCCCGTTATCATTGTCGATAACACTAGATAAAAACCGATCAGAACCTTTACCCGTTTTTTCAATGGCGCTATAATATCCCATGGGTTAGAGTTACCAACATCTTTAACCCAATTATGCCAAGCAGCTCGTTTAGCCAAAAGTACAGCCGATTTGAAAGCTTTACGAGAGCTATTTAGTTGTCTCCTGAGGGTGGATGTCTCCTCCTCCGTACATCCAACCCGTCTAGAGACACCTAAAGCTCTGTAAGCTCTCTTAAAAGTGCCCTTTAGCAAAGTGAGCTCATTCGACCACCACGGAGACCTAATAATCGTCTTTGGGTTTGTTCTTCCCAGAGACGATTCAGCAGCTGATACCACGGCCGCGTTGAAAAAATTCCCCAAATTGTCCGGATCTCTAGCTGCTACGTCATGAAAATCCCTTAAAGTATCACGTAGAGCATCCCCAAAGTTATCCCAATTCGCCCGAGTAGTTTTGAAGTTCCAGGAGGATCTTGGAGCTTCGGTCTTCTTGACACCCACCATATAAGTTATTAATCTGTGATCAGAATTAATAGCACATTCGTGGACCTTCCATTTAGAAATCTTGGCCGCAATCGATCCAGAGCAAAGAGTTAAATCAATATTGCTCTCACCATGTGTATTACTGAAAGTAAAAATACTACCAGATTCATTTATTAAAGAAAGACCTTGCGTCGCAATAAGGTCTTCGACGGCGTCTGAACGTTCCGTCCGTTGTTCAAAATTGTCAAACCACATCGGTGAGCGAGCATTAAAGTCTCCTCCAATAACTATGTTACGTCCTTTAAGCGCGTTTAGTGCGCGCGTCAGACTCAAGATATGAGAGGTCCAACTGGATTACAATGTTTAAAATAGACTGAAATTAAAATAATTTCAGTGTCTCCAAAATTAAGTGAAACACAAGTTTGGTACTCGTTTGACAGTCCCACCAGAAGGAGGGGACTGATTAACGAAATGTTAACCAGGACTCCCGCCCCCGGTGCTGGGCCAATTTCGAGTACCGCACCCGGATATTGAACAGGCGTTCTACCTAACCAGGTGTATTGCTCCTGAATGAGCAAGATGTCAATTTTTTTGTCAGTCATAATCTTCAGTGCCTCAAGCGTGGCCACTCTAGACCTCTGAAGATTTATCTGACCAAGGGAAAGAAGGTTAGAATCCATAGTCGGTTAATCTGACTTGGGCTTCTATAGCTGCAATTTGGGCTGGGCAAAGCCGATCTCCAGTATTATGTGTTGCTGGCTTTTTGAAACGTGTGCAAGTAGCACAGACAGCAGCTTGCGCCTTCTTAGTGCAATTCTCCACATCGTGACCAGTTGCCGCACAGTGGCGACAAGTGGAATGCTCCTGCGTACAAGCCTTACTGATGTGACCATATTGTTGGCACTTGAAGCAACGAGTAGCACCAATGTAGTCGCGGGCACGGCATGCATTCCACCCGAGGAAGCACAAACCACTGTCTATGAGTACTTTTCTTACCTCAGGGTGACATGTAAGAATCATATTCATGCTAGAACTATCTCTCTTGCCGAATAAAGAGACTCTTCTCATAGTTCTAACATGATCCTCTTTGGTAATATTACACTTACCCTCGATGTTGTTGATAAAAATTTCATCAAAAAGAGAAGAATCTGAAGAAACATCACCTTTGGGAACGTCATATAACACAATTTTGGGGAGTCGGCCTTGAGGACTAACAATTTTGATGCCAGTTGCAGACAATTTTTCAGCAGCTTTTTTAAAATTGTTTACTCCTCCTGGAGTGGTGGTTTGTAAGGCAATGCCACCACCCTTAATTTTTCTCGTTCGTACTACCTGGAAACCGTCAGTTTTAGGATTTAAAACCGACGTAATTTTCTTATGCATCTCCTCAGAAGATTTGCCCTCAGGAATACATGGATAAAAGAGAATAGTTGGTTGTAGAGAGGGAGTAGGTCTCTCAGAACCATTTAAAACCAGTTTCTTTGATTGATTCTCTCCAGCAGCGATTCCAGCATAAGATTTTTTTTTGGGCAGTTCAGGATTATTTTCAATTATACTTGTTTTATTCAAAATGATGTCTAATTTTTCTGAAATTCCATTTTGAGTTTCAAAGACTTTTGATAAAGTTTCAGCCTTAGAAACAGCCGCTGCATGAGAAATGGCTAGACTAGTTAGACATCTTCTCATTTCCTCAATAGAGCTCAATATTGCGGACCGAGCGTCCTTGTTTAGCTTATTTTTCCCATCAGTTATTGTTTGTGAAATCATCACCATCTGGTTAAATATCGGCTGTAAAATGTCTACGGAGAAATTGGAATCAGTAGGTTTTTCAAACTTGGATTGATCGTCTAGTAACATTTTGGACCAGTTATCCTTAAGTGGTGTTTTTTTCAATTGACTCTCAGAACCACTTTGAATAGCAGATTGGGTGTTGCATTCTAATAAAATGGACGCATCACTTGAAGGATTCACACGACTACTATGCGGCAAATTGGGGTAATCCTTCTTCAACTGTATGAAACTAACAGATTCATCCTCTGAATCGGATGACATGGTTTAAAAAAAAAAAAAAAATTAAAGAAACCGACAGGAGTTATAAAATTTAGAAGAATAACCAAAACAAAATTTTAACACCAAAAGAAAAAAAAAATCACAAATAAATCCTTTTTTTTATAATCAAATAAAAGTATTAAATTATCAACATCGAACAATACTGTCAATTGAAATGATAAGAACTTATTTAAAACACTTTTTTTTGTCAGGGACTTTTAAGTCCCTGACTCGAAAGAACGAAATTCAAATTTGAAGCAAACAGATTTTGAATGAAATGCAGAAAAAAATACACTGAATTTAAATGACAAAATTAATTTGATTTTGACTAAAAAACTATTAAAAACACTTTGAGTAACGTTAAAATTATTAAAGACGGTTAGGGAAGAAGTCCCACAACCCAAATAACACAAACTTAGACATTGAGGTGCAAAATATACCGGTTTTATTTGTAATTATAACAAGACGAATTATTTAGTTGGTGCTACCTTGACAGAGGCAAGAACTAAACTAAGCAAAACAACAGAAGAAAATACTTTTACACTTGCAAGATTTTTTCCGCTGTGAGGTGCTGCCTAAAGGCAACTTGTGAATGCCGCTGCCTTGAGTAGCGACACACAACAAGCATAAGTATACCAAATTCTTCCATTTTCTTTAGTTGTAAGTAAGGGAATACATTTGACGTTTTGTAACTGTCAATTTGAAGGTTATCTAATGGATACAATAACTTAATTTTAAACAACATTTGCTTTACCCGTGCTGAGCCCCCTAATGTACAGTTTTCTTTAAAAAAATTATAAATACTTATGGTATTTACCGATATTTTGTTAAAAGCTGAATTGTGGTCCAAATTATGGTAATACTGGTTTGTGTAGAGATATTGAGGAAGACAGCGTCAAATTACAGCAATCTGACGATTGAAAACGATTCTTTCAACCGTTTTCAATTCTCTTTGCTTCTAGATTTATGCAGTCTAATTTATACGTAAGTTATTTCCAAATATTTGTCATGCTTTCGAATTCATTGTGTTGACGGAATATTCCATCCGAAGTAATCAAGGCTTTTATAAATTAAAGTTCTGTTATAACAACTTTCCGTTTTAGGCATATATTGTTGGGTTTGAACCAACTACCTAGAAACCACAACAGAAGGTCCATGGATCTTCTAAATCCAGAGAGTGTTTTGATCAAGACGGAACCAGGACACCGAGAAGAAGCCGAAGATGAAATTCCGTATACGGATATAGATTTCTTCTGTTTGCAGCACGCGGAGAGTACTCAGACAGCCGGTAAATTGTATTGCATATTATGTGTTTCATTCTACGCCTCAAAAAATTATTCGATAAATATTTCCCTATCGAGACCACGCTCAAAACACACTTTAAAAAATTAAAACAAATTATAAAAGGTAGATTACAGTTAGTAATAAGTAATTCAGTAACCGAGATAATAGACAAGTTAGCTAAGTAATAAGTTATTTCCTTTTGAGAGACATGTAATAATAATAGTTTATTCCAGAATGTATGCAGGGGAAGTGCAATGCAATACATTCCATATTTTGAAATAATAAAAGAAAGTCAAATAATAAGATGAGGTAAAAATTAAGTAACATCAACCCATAAATTAAATAAAAAAAATAAGCATGAGAAATGAAATGTTAAACACTATAATTAAGCAAATAGCCGTTTACGGGGGGTATTTCACCATCTCCCGTTTCCAGAGGGCATCAGGGTAGACTCCATCCAGGCAGTCATGATGATCGCATTCTTCGAATGGCGCAGTCTGCGCCATAAACTTCCCACGCGGTGGCGGAGAAGTGCTCGGAAAGTGTGCACTCGTGCCTCCAGGAACATTTCCGTAGCACTGCAGTATCTCGGTAGGCGGAAAAGTTCGCGATAAGTGTTATTTAAGCAACCTTTAACTCTTGCCATTGGGTTGCAGTGTAGTCAAACCACATTTCTGATGTGTACAGCGAGGTATAGAAAGCGTTGAACAGTATTCTTTTTACATTGGGGCTGCAGGAGTAAAAATGTCTTGACAGCATACCCGCTCTAAATGATATCGCTCTTCTCTGATTTTCCGTGTCCTCGATATCCTTAAGGTCATATAAATTATACATATTTTTCAATTCATTATTGGCTCCAACAAAAGTAGTTGCGTTATCAGAATACAATTTACAAGGTTTTCCGCCTCTAGAAATGAAACGCTTTAAACAATTAATAAATGCATCTGTAGTTAGGTAGGTGATTAGTTCTAAATTAACTGCCTTGGTAGCAAAACAGACCGAATTGGTTCTCCTACTGATTCAAGATTTTATTAAGATCGGCCCTGCGTAATCCAGTCCTGTAACAGAGAACGGTCGACATGGTAACACTCGATCCTCCGGGAGATCAGACATTATTTGCTGACTTGTTTTTGGATTGCATTTAAAGCACACAAGTGTTTTTTTAATGCCATTTCTTGGCATTATAATTCAATATTTTAGTCTTATAAGTGATAGTTACATTTGAGTAACTACATACAAATTTGTATAACGAAAATGTTTGATGATTAATTTTGTTAGAGAGTGATCATGAGGTTGTGAAATCGGATGTTTTTGTACTAGGTCTATGAGTTTTCCTCTTATCAATCTTCCTCCTACATGCAATAAATCTCTATGTATAAATGGGCTTAATGATTTGAGTTCGTCTAAGTATTTTTCTGCCTTTAATGTTTTAATTTCTTTTGAAAATGAATGACCTTAAGCTACCATCATTAATAATTACAATGACTTGTTTAATTCTATTATTGAAAGTTCTCCGCTAAATTTGTGTATTTAATGAAACGTATGATGTACACAGTTACTCTTTATAAATATGAGACGAGAAACGTTGAAATAATTCCAATCTATATTCGTGCTGACTATTAAATTTATATTTGTTTTTAATTCCGGTTCCCTATAAAAATCATCCCTATCAAACTTCCCTATTGTTCGGCCAAGTTATTTCATCTTGAATTAACCAAATAGGACCTCTCCACCAGATTTCTGAATAAAATATTTTTTTAGCGCTGGTTCCTCTTGATAAAATATCCGCAGCGTTATCTTCGGACTTGACATGCTCCCATTGACTGGCTTCGCTTCTTTCCTGTATTTCTGCAACTCTGTTTGCAATGAACGTTTTCCATTTAGCTGATTTCCTATCGAGCATAGAGTAATTGTGGAATCACACCAATTAAATGTTTTTTTTCAAAGGTATACGTAAGAATTCTAGGGACCGACCGAAGGTTCGGTTTCGGCAAGTTTCGGCAAAAAAATCTAGTTTCGGCATCAATTTCGGTTTCGGCAGATTTTCTGCCGAACCGAATTTCTGCAAAAGATCTCAATAAATAGTAAATTTAGTCTTAAGAATGTTGTAATTGGAAACGCAATTAAAATTAAAACACTTAGTTAATGAGGTACTTCCTTTATAATGTACAGAAGTGTTGATTACTGAGAAATTTTTGTTCCAAGAAGTAGTTAGTAATTTTAGTAATATCAAAAAAAAAAATTCACATACTTCAATTATTGTTTTTTTTTATTTCATTTAACACATATTAACTCTTTGTATAATTTTAAAAAATAAGCCAGATTTTTAACATGTCTAAAAAAGTTTCGGTTTCGGTTTCAGCCGAAGATTCGGTTTCGGTAGAAAGTCCTGTTTCGGTCAGACACTTAAGGATTCCTTTACTTTCTCAACATCTTTTGTTATGTACAGCACCACATAATTCCAATTTACGCAATGAAATAGTTTTTAACGGAGCTACTCTTGTTTTAGTTGTGATTAATTAAGAATGATGTTTTCCAAAAAGGTCTGTGCTCCATATAAACACAAGCTGCATAGGCTTTTATGGATGCATCACAAAACCCATGCAATTGAATATCTACAGCTTGATTACATATAAATTTTCTATGTTTTTAAAAAGAATTTACCTACGCTTTTTAAATCTTCTACATATTTTTTCCAAGACTTCAGAATTTCTTCATCCCAAGATATCTTTTCTTGCCATAATTTTTGCATGATAAGTTTAGCATTCAAGGTTACTGGTCCTAGTAAACCTAACGGATCGAATATGCTAGCAATCGGTGATAAAATATTCATTTTATTATAAATAGGATGTGACAGTAGTTCTATATGATATAAAATGTATCTTCTTGCCATTCCTAGCTAAGCCTAGAAATTTCTGGTTTGTCCGAAATTACCATATGACTGGCCTGTCTGGCCTCCGACGACAAATCAGAAGAATTAGACCGCCATCTTCTTAAGTTCATGCCGGCTGAATTCGTAACGGAAATTAAAAGCAGTTTTAACTAATTACAGGATTCCACATCGTCTCCTTTTGTATCTATATAAAAATCTTTCTGTAAAATGAGACTAGCCTTAGGATACAAGTGTGCGTTTTCCATTGTGGCTAGGAAGGATGGCGGTCCCGGGCCATAAGTTATCGTATTTAACTTGAAGTGGCCCATTTCCTCTTCTGCAGATGCTCGCCAAAGTATTTTTTTGGAAAACGCGGTCCTCTTCTCTAATGTTGACCTGCCTGTACATTTTTTTTATGTCAGCCGTCAGTGTCACTTGATGTCTTCGAAAAAATAACAAATCGGTGTATAAATCATTTTGTATTATCGGACCAACCATTAACGCGTCGTTTATTGATATCCCGCTGGAGGTTTTGCTGAGCCGTCAAACACCACACTGGCTTCCTTTATGAATGTATGATGGGGTAAATAATAAGATATTTCTTCATTAAAAATTGGTTTAAATTTGGTCATATGACCTAAGTTTTCATATTCCTCCATGAATTTAATGTATTGAAGTTTCAAATCCATATTTGAATATAATCTTTTTTCTGCCATAGACAAGGAATTACCTATTTGATCTATACAATTTTGGAAGCGGGAATGGGTACCGCCGCCCCGGGAACCTTTATTGGATAACCAACACCTCTGCCATATGTCACCCCAAGTGGTTCGCTACGTTTGGTGATTAAGCAGGGGTGCCCGGGTTCATGGGGTGAGGTTTGTCTAGGTCTTGGAGGCGGATGACCAGGACATACTGAACCCCAGATTCCTACCCACCCTTTAAACCCTTTTCCTTCCCAGAACTCTCCTCTCCTTACTTTCCTTAAAAAAAACCCTCCACACAGCATTCCCAAAGATGACATAGGCCCTGAGGGAAATTATTTTCGTCAGGGCCTCCTGTTTGGAGCTCATGTAAAAAAAAATTAATGGTCCAAAAGGAGGTCATACATTGGTCTTACACCAGTGCCACAAATATATTAAATTGTGTAAACACAAATCAATCAAATAAAATGCATCTGCGCGCGCCGGGATTTGAACCCGTGACCTTCGGAGGGCGAGGGTTTGCCATAATGTGCATTTTTACAAAGAGGTAGTTAAAATACTTGGTCTATTTTGACATATACCTAATGTCGGTAGCTTAACCCATAACTTGTCCTACTTGTAATAATAAAATTTAAAAATATATATATTGAATAAACGGTTTCACATTCATATTTCACTTAGACATGGATATTACTTCTCCAGATTGAGAGATCTTTCTTTAATTTTTTTTTAGTGGCCCAAAAAGTTTAGCCATCAAAAATAATATTTTAACACCAAATTGGGTAGCAATTTTTAGTTTATCGATTCCGAAAAAAATATATAGTGTTCATCAACCAATTTTAAGATATTGCCCCCAGAAATCACATTCTACCCTCAAAATATGATAGCAGTGACATATGTACATACATAGGTCACAAACGAAATTACAAAGGCGTGCAATTCACTACCAAAATTACGTACAGACCGGACAACTCAACAATCTATAACTTCATCACCCCTTCATCCCACCCCATCACACAAAAATTATTAAAAGTGATGATTTTTTTATTTGGTTAAATATGTTACGGTAGGCTACTTATGTGCTATACGTTATGGGCTATTTAAAAAAAAGTCATCGCTTTTATAGACTTTCCAGAGGGGTGTTGAAATGCCACTTTGTTGAGTTGAAACTTCGAAATTATGGCGACCGGAAAACTTAGAATGAATTCAGCACAACACCTCATTTGAAGAAAATAGGTTAAATATGTTACGTTGTTAGGTTAGTAATGGGCTATTTTACAATTTATTTTTTCACTGGGTTTACGTGTGCAATTCACACGATGCAGAATTGAAACCTGGGGAGGCTACGAAGCACACTCGAATTTCAGTGCACCTTTTCCTATACATTTGGTCATCTTATTAGTATTTGTGTTTTCTTCTTCGGAGTCGCTAGATGTCGTTTTCTTTTGTGTTTTCTTTTGCCTGTTAATTTTGGAGTGGTTTGAAGAGAGGATATTGGTTTTACAAAAATAAAAATATTTTTTTTTTTTGGATATCGTAGGATTCGATCCTTGGTAGCTAAATTGTCTGACTGCTGAGATTTGTCAGGCGCTTTATACCACTACACCAATGCAGACTTGCGTTGAACTGTGGATTTATCGTATTATATTGGAACCGAGTAACCGTGAATTAAATAAATATCTTATTGCTATCTCATTCTCTCGCAGACTAAATCTTATAGATGTTATTGTTTGTCTCTTTTAGTGTCGCTTGTTTCGGTTTCATCAAGTTTCAAATCTCAACGGTGCTGAAGAAGTTTTCACTTAAAAAATGTAAAGTTATTTGCAAATAATATCATCAATTTCTCCATGTTTGGTCACTTAGCAGGGGTGCTCGGGTTCATGGGGTGAGGTTTGTCCAGGTCTTGGCAACCGATGCATCGGCCCACCTGCTGCGTGGTGGGTAGGATCGATAGAGACTGATTGAAGATGCCTGGTAAAGGATCAGAGTCTTTCGATCCACCGCCTTGCACCGTAGTTGAAGGGATGGATTCATACGTCCGTCACTCCTGGACACACTGACCCCCAGATTCCTACCCACCCATCATACCTTTTTCCTTCCCAGATCTTCCTATCCTTCCCTTACTTAAAAAGACCCTAACACAGCATCCCCTAAGATGACATAGGCCCCGAGAGAAATTATTTTCCTCAAGGCCTCCCGTGTCGAGCTAAAGTAAAAAAAAAATCTGGTCAACTTAAAATGTCGCTGCATTTTAATGATCAAAACTTACTCCGATGCTCATTTACTTAGTACCTAAATAGTTTCCATTATTTATTTTTTTGTGTTGATGATGTCGCTTCTAGTGCCTTAAGTGGTGTCAGTCTATGGAACGCTGGTTTTCATAATATTACGCATATAATTTAAGCAATTGCCACTTTGGTCACTTTTACCTACTCTGTCTGCATAATGGCATGTAATGTAAGTAAATATTTGAAGCACGTTACTAAGCGAGTTATGCACACACGTACACGTTTTGCACGAATAAATTTAACGTGGTAAAAGGTATTCCCGTGAAAATGATTATTAAACAAAAAATATGTTTCACTGTAGAGTTAATTTTTTTTCTTATTTAATTTTGAAAAAAGTAATCATACAGTTTTTTTCACGTTGAAATTGATATTTCAAAGCTTCATAGATCACAATTGAAATTATGTTTCTAGCTGAAAAAAAATAGGATTGAGAGAGAAACTACGGACAAAACAGCTGTGAAAATTTCACGACGCCGAAGCTCACCGCTTTGTAGTTAAATAACCCAAATTGGTAGTTACCTACTCGTCCTGGTGAAAGACGAGCGACTGCTCAGATGAGCGATTCTATATCTTTTGTGGGATCGTTATTAGATAACGTACGTGATCTCCTCTCAGATTTGTGTGATTTTTATGGCTGTTGTTTGCTTTTTCTATGTACAATGTACATTAAATGAATAAATAATCATACGTACTTGCTGGAATTCGTATTAATTCTAAATTAAAAAATGTTACAGTAAATATGTAAAAATCACACAAATCTGACAGGAGATAACGTCCGTTATCTAATAACGGAAAATATATAGAATCGCTTGGCTGAATCGAAGTGTTGTCGAAAAGTTCTGAATAGCCAGGTCCACTTCTCCTTACCCTACCCCTTAGGCTCACAACGGTTCCATGCCAACTCAGAATGAAACCAACTCAGAAACACCTCAGAAAGGTCATTAAAAGCTTTAAAAAATAACCCTAACCTAACTTAACCTATTTAACCAATTTTTTATATTTTTTTTATCATCACTCTTAAAGACCTTTCTGAGGTGCTTCTGAGTTGGTTTCATTCTGAGTTGTCTGATCACCTTCACAACATAGCCTAAGGCTCAAAACCCATTGTTGTTCACCTACTTTCTCAATAATCACATATTATTATCTGTTGATGAAATAATCTTTGACACTAAATTAACATTCATTAAACATATTAATAATATAACCAGTATAGCATTGCAAATGTTAGGATTTGTCTTACGGATTTCAAAGGATTTTAAAAATTTAAAAACTGTCAAATTACTTTACACTTCACTTGTTAGAAGCCAACTAGAATTTAACTCCACCATTTGGAATCCTTACTACAGTGTACATGAGAATTCTCTTGAGCGAGTCCAACATAAATTTTTACGTTATATTAATTTTAAATTGGAAATATTCATCGAAAACATTAATTATTCCTCTCTGTTACAATTATTGGGACTCGATACATTAAAAGAAAGAAGAATTTGTTCAGACCTATTTTATTTATTTAAAATCGTTACCAACCTGTTGAACTCCCCTGAACTTCTTTCGCTAATAAGTTTCCATGTACCTAGTCGATCAGTTCGTTTCAAATTACCTTATCATTGCAACAATACAGGATCTAACGCTGAACTCAATTCCATAATGAATCGCCTGCATGTACTTGGAAATAAATATGTTTTGGATGAATCTATAAACATTGCTAGTCTAACCTCATACAAACACTACTTAATTAAAACTGTCTGTCAGCGCTTCTCAGTTTGACTATAATCAAATACAGATTAAAAGTATTAATTTCCTAATACATAATATCCGGGATATATAATATGTTGTTTTGTATTTATAATAACCTACTCTTTGTACTTTTTTATGTCGATACTACAATTTTTATTGTTCTCCTTTATGAATTTTATATTTATATTTTTCTTTTTCTTTATCTATGTATATTCTGTATTCATATGTAAAATAATTGTAATTCTTTTGTAAAAGCCGCTATAATCGGCGTTAATAAATAAATAAATAAATAAAAAATAAATAAATAAAATACTCGGCTCACATCATGCCCTTAGACTCACAACATAACCCAATTGGAGAAGTGTGCGGTGTTCACTTAAAAACAGTCTTCTAAAATATTCTCAATATGATTTGTATTTGACACCAGAGGAAAGACTGCAGTTTGCCTTATGTGGCTTGTTTGTATTTTTTTCTCTAAAAATATTCATAACTAAAAATTCATATAAAACTATTCCAAATATGAAAGTTCTGAAGCAAACAATCTTTTGTTTAAAAGTAATTCTACATCCCGAGAGATTATCGGAAGCAATAACCGTATCTATCCATAGAGCTTTGGCCACAGTCCCTAGTAGTACAGTAGTACTGTATCAAAATATAACTAGACGTTGGAAATAACAGTTAGTTTGCGTCAACGCCCAAATTTGAATATTGACGAAAATATGCGTCAAGTACTGTATCAACATATAACTAGACGTTGGAAATAACAGTTAGAGGTTTTAAACCCTGACGAAAATGTGCTTCAAGTACCTACTGTATCAAAATATAACTAGACGTTGGAAATAACAGTTAGATGTCGTCAACGCACACATTTGAATTTTGGTGAAAATGTGCGTCAAGTACTATATCACAATATAAATAGACGTTGGAAATAACAGTCAGTTGTCGTCAATGCACAAATTTGAATTTTGATGAAAATATGCGTTAAGTACTATATCACATTATAACTAACGTTGGAAATAACAGTTAGATGTCGTCAACGCACACATTTGAATTTTGATGAAAATGTGCGTCAAGTATATCACAATATAACTAGACGTTGGAAATAACAGTCAGATGTCGTCAACGCCCATATTTGCATATTGATGAAAATGTGCGTCACGTACTGTAACAAAATGTAACTAGGCGTTGGAAATAACAGCTAGATGCCGTCAACGCCCAAATTTGGATAT
The DNA here is from genome assembly GCA_929108145.2 of Limnephilus rhombicus. NCBI lineage: Eukaryota > Metazoa > Arthropoda > Insecta > Trichoptera > Limnephilidae > Limnephilus > Limnephilus rhombicus. The sequence continues at coordinate 17,787,659 of OV815290.1, read as the reverse complement.
TGACATTTGGATGTACATAATTGTTAATATCAGTAACTACATAGAAAACAATTCAACACAACGCATCGCAGTATGTGACTTTGTATTGTTTTAGCAGTCTTGACGTCAAATACATAAAATAAAATCTTTGTTACAGTTTCGATTCAGATTCGTGAAAATACAAATTTTAAGTAATTATTTCGAACTAGCATAAACCCGTGAAAAATCACAGGATGTTATAATTGTACGGTTTTGTGAAGTCGAAAGTATTTATACAATATTTGCCTAAGGATGCCAAAATAATTTTAATAAATTTTCTTTTAATATGATAATGTTTTTTGGTTAGACGACCAGACTTTCCTTTTGAATAAACACCGTTAGTAGACTTTAAAAATCATTAGTGATTCAGATTTAAATTTGTCATTAATTGACATAATTAAAAAAAAAAACAAAAGAAATCTACATTTCAAATAAATAATAGTTAATTAATAAAATATTTCTTTTACCAATTTTATCACGTGTTTGATATAATTTATGCTTATCAGTTCGTAGCAGTTGGTACTGCCTGACTTTGGGATTACCTGATATTTTTCCGATTGCTTTTTGTTGTTGTTATATAACGGTTATATTCAACAGTTGTCAACCGTCAAAGATAGCGGTGTTTTTCTGACTGTCGACAACGCCCAGTACTTTCTAGTCTGCAGTCAGCTAGCCCTTAACCCTAAATTAGTGGCGTCGCATCGCGTCATGGGTCACCTGGACCCAGGACCAATAATAATATTTTTATTCCCCATTTTTCTCCTCCATAACTGAACCGATTTTGAAGATATTTTTACTAACTTTATTAGAAGAAAATACTCTGATTTCTGTACGTTTTGCGTTAAAAAAAAATACGTTGTCTGGTTTTTATACCCACCGAACGTCTATTGATGGGCGTTCAAACCAGGCAGTTTTAACGATTTTTGGAGGGTCCTGTACTCCTGTAAGAAGTAACTTATCAAAAAAATAAAAGTGTGCAAATCACACGCGGTAGAAGTGAAACTAGAAAGTCGCTGGATGTCGCTTTCTTTTCTTTTGCCTTTTTTAAATTATTTTAAAGCGGTTTAAAGATTGGATATTGATTTTACAAAAATTAAAATGTATTTTTTTTGGATTTCGTAGAATTCGAACCTCCGTTCGCTGGATGTCTCTCTGGCCGCTGAAATTTGTGAGGCACTTTACGCCACTACCCTATCGGAGGCTCGCGTGGAGCCGTGAATTTACCGCATTCTATCCGAGGACCCGTCAAATAATTAATTTTAGTGACGCACTTCCGTTTCGTCCGAATTTAAAATTACAATTCAAATTCAAATTGGCTAAAGAAGTTTCACTTTAAAAAGGAAAACGTACCGACACGCTAGTGGTCGATATCTGTATTACATAAACAAATATTAAAAATAGTGTCAAAATCCAGAATGGAAATTGGGGAATACGTTTGTATGGACAAAACGCCGCTCGGTTTTCTCTTAAGGGTTAATGTGTGGCCTTATCGGCAGGCCTAGGCGGCTTGCCAACTAAAGCGGGACCCGCGAATTTCCTCTGAGAAGTTACTGCGACAAATAATACGAGTATAATAGTCGTGCCCAACGAAAGCAATATCCACAATAATACTAGGTTGACCCGGAAAACGAAAGTCTCCACAAAGTAAACACAATAAAGCAACGTTAAGGGGGCACTTATCGGAGGACACAGCGTGACGAATTTTTATTCTTTCCTGTGACTATATCTTTACCAGCCAGTTTTGCATACTAACTTCTACTGCATAAATTATTTGTGACGATATTATGCCATCATATTTATTAATAATGGCTAAATAAAATATGACGGAGTACATTTATTTCATTTATTGGAGTCCATAAAAAAAATAAAAATAAAACTTTGCATTTTAAAAGAAACTTATTCAAAAATTCTTTAGTGCACATGTACAAAGAGTATAAGTTTGTCTGATTCTTACGGCTAACCTGGAGAAATGCAGAATAAAGTTATAAAATCACACCATTTAATAACTTTTAAAAAAAGGGATACTCATAAAGTTGTACTTAGTTCTCTTAAGCCCCCGCATTCCGAAATTCTATCATTTTATAACATATTTATCTCGATCATTTTAAGTTTAAAAAAAAAGTATGTTATTTTTTTAAAAATATCTATACATTTTTTTAGCCGAAACGGTAATTATACGAAATTTCCTCGATAGAAAAAAATCGCAAAGCAAGCTTCGAAAATTATTAAAAACACATTTTGTACTGTTATTTAACATGTTATGGGTATGAAAATATTCACAGTGTATCATTAAATGCAACATAAGCATTTGTCGAGAGATTTTTGCTCTATTTTATACGATTCTTTTTTGTTAAACATTTTCACAATTTTCGATTAATTATTATCTTTAATATTAACGCGCTCCCTCTAACATTCGTATTTACGCAGCTCCCCTTCTACTTTTTTTTGAAAGCTTACTACCGGGCCTTAATGTTATGAAAGTACATGATAAGATTGTTAAGTGCCGTAAGTAATTGTTTTATGAAAAGTTCCCTCGTAAGGTGCAAAGTATCCCCGGTTTACGAATATTATTATTTTTTTGTTAAGCATCTTTTAATTTATATGAAATAAATTACGTACGTTATTTTTTAGTTGTTTAATGTATAATTTGATTTACGTAGATAAACCTCATATTTCTCGAAACAAAATCAGATTGTCTTCCAATGGTTGCTTTTATAATTCCCACGACAACGGCACGGCGACGGCAACAGCGTGTGGCATCTCATTTCTTTGATAGAGTGAGGGTGACGCAAGAGAATGATAACTTTTTCCTTTGGAGGAAGCAGACATACGTGCATTATTTGTCCGATCGTTTTTATCACTTATTATTTAGTTATAAGAAAGAGCAGCAGCGTTATTGTGACAAGAAACGTAATTTTATAGCCTTTTTTGTGCCGTCGCCGTGCCTTTAACCATGGCAAGTATAAAAGCACTGAGGTAGTGGGGAAAGGAAGGAGATGGGAAAGAGGAAGGTAGGGAAATACCTGGCTATTCAGATCTGGTCACCAAACACGGCTAAAGCCATTTCAAGCAACGTTTCAATTCTGAATGGTGGTCTTCCACCAGGGCGATACTAAGAGTATCTTCCACTCTGGAACGTGCGGCAAATATAATATATATTATCCCGCGACCTTCGGATTGCGAGTGAAAAGCCTTACCGCTGGACCATGCCCGGCCGTCTTAGGCACTTAGGCACGTTTATTAAATTAAGTAGGTTAACTGGCGCCCCATGATACAAAGCTGATCTAATTCCATTAGCAAATGAATTATGCTAAGAGCTAAACCCTTTGCACACAATACTTTTGAGTGCACATTAGGTAGGTATTTTTATTTTTAATTGGCATTTATGTTTTCACGGAAATACTTTCTTCATAATATATTAATTTTGCTATCGGATCTACTGTGGATAATAATTTATGCATGTGTGTACAATGAGCGTTACGTAAACAAATACGTTTAATTCACTAGCACCACTGAATTTTTTTGTCATTTTTTATTTATTTCAGTTTCTGATCGATGCATATGTTAAGAATGCTCTCACTAAATAAATGTTTTAAAGAAATTCGTAAAATTGACGGAGATACCTACAGCATTTTATGTGAAACCGTTTCGTCTGTTGAATTATCCTTCAGCATAACTTTGAACGCATTTTTCTCGACACTCCTTTTTTCAACCTGGTTGATAACGTATTAAAAAACTATACATCCGATTTGCTTGCACCAAGTAATAAACTGTTGGAAAATCCCGCCTCTATGTCACCACTTAGTGATTTTTTTATAAAGGCCCCTTCTATTTTTTTTTGTATATTTTTCGGACAAGCTAACGTGACCCTAGGCGGTCGCTGTCACAGCCGCCCGCCTTGTTGGGCGTTTCATATAATATTTGATTATTTATTATAAATGATTATTTTTTTAATATTTCAGTTTTAGGGCACAAAATCAATATTTTTTTCTTACAATAAATAATATAAGCCAAATAAAAATAATTCACTACAATATTTTTACAAAAAACCTGAAATAATTTCCAAATCCCATAGAGTAACGTTGTGTTACAAGACGGTTTGTCGAGGGTATTTTTAGCATGGTATGGGAAAGGTTAAATATTTACGTATAAATTTTGTTTTTGTTTTTGCTAGTTGACATGTTTTTGTAAAAAAATTATACATTTAAATAATAGAATATAAATACTGTGGGTAATAGTTAAAATTGTATGCTGTATTACATTAATTTATTACATTACAACACAGATACATGATACTTAATATTATGACAAGATGTTAGATGTTAATGTCTTATTAAAAATTTTCATTAAATTTTTTGCATTTTTCAACCTCTCTTCTGGAGTTAGGGAAGTCATTTTAAATTATTAACTTTTATTTAATAACAATAAATAAATATTATTTAAATTTTTATTGATTGGGCAATAGTTGTATCAAAATATTTTCTTTTACAGATTACGCATGCGTTGTCATATAATATTAGCTCGAGAATTACCGCAGCACAGTGATGCACTGCTACACCAGTTTTTAACGATCAAAATAAACTTTTTTGCGTTTTATTCACTATTTTTACGGAGCAAAATTAAACTTGACGTCTGGCACATATTTGGCGACTGATACACGTTCGCCACTTTATTTTTCGAAATTTAATATATATGTATATATATATATATATATATATATATATATATATAACACCGTCTATTTGGCGACCAGCATGGACAAATATGTATCTAAAGTGGCGACCACCGACATTTGGCGACCGATATACGGTCGCCACATTATTTTTCGAAATTTTTACACAGTTCATAGTACATGTTGTCACAAGCATTTTGGCAAAAATTGTCCTGGTCGCCAAATTGGGATTGAAGTGGATGGTTTCGAATATTAAAGTTCCGCCGCCTGTCGCTACGCAGCTAGGCGCTAGGTGATATACACGGCCATGTATTCTGCCCTTCAATCCTACCCTTTAGGCGACCGGGTGTGATATAATATGCCGCCTTTCATTCCTAGCATTTACCCGCGACCGATGGCGTTGGCAAACGTGTTGGGAAACAACGTTGCCGGTTCATTTCAACTCCCGTACGGTGGCGTGTTTTGCGACGTTGCCGCCGCGCTTATTTAGCCGGTTGCCTCGAATGTTTTGCATTTTAAAATTTTATCGTGATCAATCATATTATCGTATACCGAGCATTGACGTACATGTGGTTTGGAGTGTAGGTATTTGGCGACCAACCATTTTAGTGTCTTAATTACAATACAGTATTGATTACGGTTGACTCAATGAAGCGGACCAAAATAATTGAAAGAATAACAGAAATGCAATATTTCAGATAATCTGAGGTACTTGCCTTCAATTAATAATTCTTCTTTTCGGTCATTTATACGGTCAAATTTACTTCTTTAAAATTCACTATTCTTATTTTACAGGAGTTCACTTACTATGAAGGTGATGGTGGGATACGACCCAAATCCCAAATTCATGCAGATTTCAAAGGTTTCAGATAGCGGGTGTGTGAAACAACAGGCGAGCTCACCAATTAATTTAAATCCAAAAAATTAAAATATTGCATCGATGATTCATCTGATCAAAACGACCCTCGCACATTGTTTCCACAAAACTTCAACATGTTGACCAAATCCAAGAAGAAAATTGATATAGAAATAACAAAAAATAAATACAGTGCGCAGTTCACATGCCGTAGAAATGAAACCTTCAGAAAACTAAAGTAGGCAAGAGTGGGTAGGCTACGAAGCACCGCACAAAGAGGAGACCGATTATTCTATTTTAGGGGCATACATTTAGGGGGCTCAACATGGGTGGTGGGGGGTCCAGTAAAATCTCACCAAATCTTGAACAGTTTTTCAGCATATTAGCGTAACGGGATAGCATTGGGCGGGATGGGATAAGGTATGACCCCAGATACACAACTGATGTCTCGTGAGGGTAGAGGGGGGGGACACACCAAATCTAACCAAGGGGGGGGGGGGTTAAATTGGAAAATTAACTGCTCTCGTTATTATTGTATGCCCCATATATTCTCTCGCAGTCTAAATCGTATAGATGTATGTGTTTGCCTCTTTTTAATGTCACTAATTTTCGTTTCATCGAGTGTCAAATCAGAACGGTGTTAAAGATGTTTTTACTTGAAAAGAGTTTGACTGCCAGATATTTGTTTTTATTTCGAAAAGGACTTAAGACAGGTTGTTTTAAAAATTTGACGGAGTCATCAAAAATTTAAAATTATAAGTTAATTTTCACGTTCTGTTTAAGTTCTATTCAAGTTCTGTTGTTATAACATTAAAGACCAGTTGCGTTATAAATCTGAAATAATCACAGAACTTGAATACAACTTACACAGATTGTGAAAATTAACATAAAATATTTGAAGAATCCAACTTTTTTTTTTAACAACCCGTTAATTATAATTTTAATTGTTTGAGGCGTGTTTTCAGAAACATTGTATTCGAGGAAACAACTGTGAAAACTTCGAAAACAATGCTACTAAATTTATTATAAATGTGTTTTTTTTTTTTACTTTAGTTTCACACAGGAGGCCCTGAAGAAAATAATTACCTCAGGGCCTATGTCATCTTTGTGGACGTTGCGTATAGGAAAGGAAGGGGAGGAAGCTATGGGAAGGAAAGGGTTTTAGGGGTGGGAAGGAATCTAAGGTTCAGTTTGTCAAGGAGTGACGGACGTATGAATCCATCCCTCCCATTGCGGTGCAAGGCAATGTTCTGAGAGAGTGCGGCTGGAGAAGTTAAAGAGACTTCCTCAAACACTCTCTCCCGATCCGACCGACCTGTCATGCAGCTGGTTGGCAGTCGCATTCGCCACCAAGACCTGGACAAACCTCACCCCATGAATCATTATATGACTAAGTCGTAGGTGAAAATATTGAAATGAACCAGAACCCACCACATCAAATGCATCACAACCATATAAAAATTTGTTAAATCCTAATCAGACAGTCGCGAGTAAACATACTACAAAAAAAAAAAAAAAAAACAATTTCAGAGTGTGCAATTCACACGCGGTAGAAGTGAAACCTCCAGAAAAACTAAAATAGACAAGAGCGGGAAGGCTACGAAGAAGTGCACAAAGAGGAGAGCGATTATACTATCTCATTCTCTTGCAGGCTAAATTCTATAGGGGTATGTGTTTGTCTCCTTATATTGTCGCTATTTTTCGTTTCATCGAGTTTCTAAAAGAAGTTTTCAATTCAAAATACAAGTGTGCAGTTCACATGCAGTAGAAGTGAAACCGCAGAAAACTCTAGACAAGTGTGGGGAGACAACGAAGCACCGCGCGAAGAGGAGACTGAATAGCTACGACGCACCGTACAAAGAAGAGACCGATTAGTCTATCGCATTCTCTTGCAGGCTTAATCCTACAGATGTATGTTTTTATTTCTTTTTAATGTCGCTATTTTTCGTTTTATCGAATTTCAAATCACAGCGGTGCTAAAGAAGTTTACACGTACTCTAGTTTAATTTATGTACCTACACCTTCTCTAAATATTTAAATTTTTAAAATTAGTAAGATATTCATAATAAAAAAATGCTCGTCCATCTATAGAATTTAGCCAACGAGTGAATAAGAGTATAATCGGTCTCCTCTTTGTGCAGTACTTCGAAACCACTCCTACCACTGTATTCTACTTTAGTTTTCTGAAGGTTTCACTTTTAATTGCGTACTTGGATTTTTAAAAATTGTTTCGTATTTAGCTACCTATTCGCTTAACCTTCGCATCTTCAGGGTATGAAATTAAACTGATCAACAATGTTTTTAGTATTTTTTTTGCATCAGTAACTGATATTATAAAAGTAAGGTGAGCCATTTTTAAGAGGCTAGATTTTGCAACGCACGCGGAACGTTTAAGTATTTCATTACATCTACTTTGTCCTGCGCGAACCAAGCTCACGCACACTAACGAAACTCAAAACAATAAGCGCACACAAACTTAGCTGCTGCCGACCGGAAACCCCTTCCCCCGCTTGACCAACATTCCCTACACCTCACCCGCACAGCTGTGATGCATTGTAGGTGTAGCGTCTAGCTGTCTATCACGCATCTTGTGTTCGGAACTCGAAAGTGCGTGCCGTAAGCCGTGCATATAGGTACCTACCTACCCAAGCAATAGGCCACTTGCATGGATTTCATAACGACTTGGAAAAAATCGTGTGGATAGATTTTTTTACCAAGATTAAGAAAATGTTTGTAATTTGTTTTTTAAATGTCCAGTTTTTTTTTATTTTTAAATAAATAAATCCATTATTTAGGCCCGTGACGTCACTACATGAAAATGTCCCGTCGCCGAAAATTCCTATTAATTTTGTAAAATTCCACACTGATTTATTTTTTTTATATGGCAGCACTTTGATTTCAGGCGAATTTTTGAATTTGACATTTGACGTTCACTAGATTTATTGTTTGTTCTCTGCGAACTTATCATTTGGTTTCTTTTTGACAGATGTTATGAAGAGAGCCCCGTACATTTTACGATGTCTGCACGTGTTTTGGAGGTATAATGGTAATGGTGCTGATTTTAACAAAATAAAATTTTATAATATTCTTCTTATTATTATAATTTACAAGTACAAGTATTTTTCATTGGATTTAGTAATATAGACGTTGAACATTATAATGATTTATGATCAATAAGATGGATCAAGGAAAAAAAATATTTATGAGATGTAATATTTTTGGAATGCCTCGTTATTCTCCTGTGTTCTTCCTTGTGGAACACGTTCTTTTTTTTAAATGATTTTCGGCTATGTAATTATCGTTTTTTCGCACCCATAAAATTATGTCCGGTCTTTCCGGTTTATAAAAAATGGTCTGATTTTTCGGATTAAAATTTTCAAATAATTGCTAGGGTTTCAAAAATACAATTAAAAAAAAAGCGGAATGTCTTAGAATATTTACCTAAACCGGAATTTTTTTAAATGTAATGCAAGTGGCCTATCCGCAAAATAATTATTTGGTCTTTGTAGTATTTTGATCTCGCCTCACTTAGTGATTCCTCAATGAATATATTGAGAGGGTATCGGCTCGTATAATCAATTAGTGAACGTTCGGCAATAACTAGGTAAGTGATAATAGACTGGGAGGCGAGATAGGTAAACCCTACGTCATCGAGTACATGGATGAAACTACTTTGTAGTGATAATGGACATTTAGAAAACCTTAAAAAAGCTGGTCTGCCGGTGCGCCTCTTGGCAGGAGCCGCGCAGTCATGGAAATAGTCAGCAATTTTTTTCGAAAAAATTACGTCACCGAGTATACGAACGGGAATGGTCTCATGTGATAAAGGTCGATTAGAAAATGAGAAAAAAGGAGGTCTGCCAACCGGCAGCCTGGCACCTTTGCAGGCAGCCGGCGTCAAAGTGGGTTAAAAAATAGTAACTTTTACGCCATCGAGTACACGAATGAAACCAACGAATAACTATAGTCCAGATCATTCCATTTAAGAATTTCTTGTTCTGCCGAGCAGCAGCCTGGCAGCTTTTTGTGTACGACGTTTTAAAGTTTTTTTTTTCTTAATTTTTCGTTTATCTTTATTATTATTTGTATTTCACTATATTTTAAAAAAAATTTGCGAATAAATTTTAAAAAAAATAATTTGAGAGTTCCGAGTGTACCCATCCATCAGGCGAGCCTTTCGACGCCAAACCACTTACGAAACCTGCCGCGGTGCCCCTCACTGCTGTCGCGTGTTAATATTTTTGTACGAATTTATAATAATAATAGTCCTTTTAAAATTGCTTAATAGTCCATAGTAGTTGGAAGTTCGAACAACCAACCCACCGTCGCCGTAAGAGCTGCGTTTGTCCGAAAAACGACGGAAATTTCCGAACCCCGTCCGTTTCATATCGGTTTCGCTTGCCCTGCTGCATCGATTACATCGAATACAAGATCGAAGCTAACGAAAACTTATTTCTCATTATAGTGTTCATTGTTTGTTATAATTTGCTAAATAATAATGTATCTTAATTTGTAGATTAATTATTTTTTTTGTAGGATAGGATTTTATATTTTAATTTGTTCAATAAACTCAAAAAAAATATATTTGTTGGAACAATCAACGACACGTAAAATTAATTGTTCGTGATAGTGGAAGGCGTATTTCAATAATACAAATCGAAAAAACCGGGCGATCGCTGACAAAACCGAATCGAAACGCCAATTTCGATTGCGCGGAGGTGACTGTCAAACGCTGCTGCCTCCATGCTGTCCACTGTTTGGAAACGGCAGCAGTGGTTTTTCTTATACAAAATTTGATGGTTTTTTAGATAAGCGGTTTTTTGAGAAGATCGATGATTATAGATACCTGGGTACGAAGTGTCTATGATTAGCGAAAGACATAAGAAACTATAAAAACACACAATAAAAACGGCTGAAAAATCGAAAAATATCGCATAAAATACGCGATTTCATTTATTTAAATAATCAACGACACGTAAAATTCATTGTTCGTGATAGTGGAAGGCGTTTTTTAATAATACAAATCGAAAAAACCGGGCGATCGCTGATAAAACCGAATCAAAACGCCAATCTCGGTTGCGCGGAGGGCGATTTTCAAACGCTGCTGCCACTTTTTGAAAACGGCAGCAGTGGTTTTTCTTTCACAAAATTTGATGATCTTTCAGATGAGCTTTGGTTTTTTGAGGAGACCGATGAGTACAGTTACCTCGTACGAGGTGTCTCTTATTTCTCGGCAGCAACTGAGACGGCCCATCAAGGGGACGGGCAGCACTGTTTTTTCGTATAGTCCTAACCGTCCCCTGTCTCGAGGAACAATCAGAATATGGGAGACTTATGATTACAGAAGTCTCGAAAAATTAAATTTTTTCAAAAAAAAATTTTTTTTTTAGCTTTGACCGGTGCCAGACATGGCAGCACCGCCATTTTGTGTACCCCTATGAATGACCTAACGATTTTTGTGTATGAACTTTGGGAGACCAGGTTTAATGTCGTGGGCTTTAAGGCTATTATTTCTAGTTAAATGAGTGACAACGTAATTATCTTTTTTACTGAAATAAAAATAAAAAAAAACATTTTGTATGAACCTTAGTGCAAAATCATAAAAGATAAGTACCCAAGTCCGTAAAAATTTAAATTATTGTTCTAAAAAGATGGTCTCTTTTTCACCTGACAGAACAATCAAAAGATTTTCTCAAAACATTTGAAAATTCTTCAAATATTGTATTGTGTACCAGTATTCATTCTTACATAATATTGTACATCATGCTTAAAAACTTCTTAATTACGATAATTGCTTTGTGCATAACCGTTGGATCGAGCGATGGTAAGGTTTCTGTATTTATTGTATAAATTATTGGTAAATACGCAGTTAGTCCACCTCACGGATAATACGGAACATTCGTGTTGTCAAAGTTTGATGCACGGATGATACGGAATGTTCCTTTTTTTAATAAATAGATCATAGACAATCAAATGTGACATTTGCCGAAAGTACCAACATCATAAAATAAATTCTTGTCAAAATAAAAACTTATTTACTGAAAATATATTTTAGTCAAAATAAAATCTTACGTACCTAATTTGAATTGTTCCCTGTACCACTGGTACTGGATTGAGGTTCAATCTGCGGAAGCTGCGTGTTGTCAACGTACGGATTGTATGTGCTGCTGACCATTGTAAAAAAAGAATGAAGTCTCTCTTGGTGACTAGGAAGGGATCTCTTCCATAAAAATTCACATAAATATCCCTCATAATGTTTTTCGGACCTTCCGTATCTCGGCACACTACTACGAACTTTCCTCCAACAACGTTCAATGTTTTGAGTATGTGCCCCAGTTATCGGATCCACGAAGTTTATGCTATGATTGACACTTATGTGTTGAAAACCTTCGTCTTTTAAACAATCGTAGGATTTCCAGCAATCTGAAATTATGGTTGTGCCTGGCAAAATATAGTTTTTGATTGAATTTAATAATGTTTCCTTTGATCTGTCCTCCACTGCACAAACAAACATTTTTTTTGAACCACGTTCAAACCCCCCAAAAATCCACTGTCCCTTAATTGCTCTTCCCCTATTGTATTTACGTTTTCCAATTTTTGCTTCGTCAATTTCGACCGTAATTCCGACACCTCCATTTTTTTCTTTCATTTTGTAACACCATTCAACACAAATTTCTCTAGAAAAGTTCGACCAGTCGACTGCAGTATGACTTGAAATCCCTAACTCTATTTGAATGAAAACCATTCTAGGTGGTCGCATAACTGCCCAAAATAAAACAAATTTACAGATATTTTCGATTGATAGACGAGATTCGGAAAAAAAAAGTATTTTTTCTTGCCGACACACTGAAATTACACCTCCTTTTAACGCGTTTATGTCCAACATTTTTTATAGAAGTTTTTTGACACACGTATCGAAAATCCGATTTTAGAGTGCAAACACTATCACATATCTCACACTTTTGCTCACTCCGTATCACACGATGGTTCTTCAGCCATTGCAAAAGTTCCTCTTTCTTTTCTATTATGCTTAAAAAGCTTACTAAACCAATAACACACAAAACGCACGACATTGAAATTCAGGAAAAAGCGGCAAAATCAACGGAAATATAGATTTTTTCTTTAAATACAGATATTCTTGATTCAAGTAGTTATTTTCCTAGCCAGGAATTAATGACGTACAGTACCTACCTACTCACTGGTTGAGCTAAAATACGGTAAATTTTTGAGATCGCTGGCAATGGTTAATACGCACTTTTTTTTGAAGAAATCTTTTGATTCACCTTAATTACATTAAAAGATTATATTAAAAGTAATATAAATATTAATTATATTATATTAAAAGATTATATATTATATTTGCATTGGGGGAAGTGGAAAATATTTCATTCTAAATTTCGATTACGTAAAATTAAAATTAGCTTTCATTCAAATGTCATTTTGTTATGTTGGTATAAGTTTGTGTGATATGGTTTATGATACAAAAGAAAGTGCCCCTTTATAACACCTCGCGTCAAGGCAAGAAAAACATCCCAGTTTTCAAGTAGTTTAGCGGCTACGCTAGGTTTGTGTAACATGGTTTGTGATTCAAAAGAAAGTGCCCCTTTATAACGCCTACTCGCGTCAAGGCAAAAAAAACATCCCAGTTTTCAAGTAGTTTAGCGGCTACGCTAGGTTTGTGTAACATGGTTTGTGATTCAAAAGAAAGTGCCCCTTTATAACGCCTACTCGCGTCAAGGCAAGAAAAACATCCCAGTTTTCAAGTAGTTTAGCGGCTACGCTAGGTTTGTGTAACATGGTTTGGATACAAAAGAAAGTGCCCCTTTATAACGCCTACTCGCGTCAAGGTAAGAAAAACATCCCAGTTTTCAAGTAGTTTAGCGGCTACGCTAGGTTTGTGTAACATGGTTTGTGATTCAAAAGATAGTGCCCCTTTATAACCGTTCGTTATACTATATAAATATATAATAAAATGCCGTTTTTATTATTTATTTATATAATATGCATGCATTTTAATTCTTATATAGTACATTTACTTGAGTAAATAATTTGCTTTTTCAGAACATAAAAACTCCACAATAACTAGTTGGTGTACCTTCCTAAAATATTTGAGAATCAATTTTTCCGCTATGGCAATCTTTCTTAATATTCCAGCTATTGGTACCTTGGAAAATGTGAAGGATTGATTGTCTATGAACATATAAGTTGTTGATATAAATAGAATATGGCGAAGAATTTGTAATCGCGTAAGTGAATTAATTTAAACAAAATTAAAATGTTGAATGCATAGTTTTTGCATGTTTTTTGGTCTCCCCCGACTTAAATACTCATTTTTCGTGATAATAAAGCTAAATACAACAGTTTGAATAAAAAATATTCCGTATTAACGAGTAAGCGGTTTAATGCATAAATAATAAATTATTTTATGATTGACCTATGGTACCTATTACCGAGTATCTGTTTTATCTGCGGTTTAACCACGACTAGCAGTGAGGCAAGTGAGCAAGGAGGCCCTTTTGAAAGAACTGTTACGTAGTAGTACAACCTACATTTTGCTAGTGTGTACAGAATACTCGTACATGTATAATGTGGTTCCATGTCAACTCAGAATCAAGTCAACTCAACAAGTTTTTGAAGAATCATTAAAAGCAATAATAAAAATATTATTTATGCATTAAACCGCTTACTCGTTAATACGGAATAAATGGTAAATATGCAGTTAGTCCACCTAACTGATAATATGGAACGTTTGTGTTTTCGAAGTTTGATGCACGGATAATACGGAATATTCCTTTTTGAACAAATAGATAATAGACAATCAAATATGACATTTGCCGAAAGTACCAACCACATAACAGATATTCTTGATTCAAGTAGTTATTTACCTAGCCAGGAATTAACGATGTACAGTACCTACCTACTTACTGGTTGAGCTAATTAATACAATATAATCAATACAACTAAATACTTGTAACCTAACCTAGAATTTGATGATTCCTTTTGAGAGGCTCTTTATATAAAACATGCATCCCAAAATTCCACGGGTTTGTGTAGCAAGCAGGGTTTGTCTAATAGGTATATGTAATTATTCTAATACCTTTCACCCAACCTAGATTTTGGTGATTTCCAATATTAAAATAATAACTTTGAGGGGCTCTCTAAACACGATATACATCCCAGGTTTTGAATGGTTTGTATTGCAAGCAGGGTTTTTCTAATGGGTTTGTGTAATTATTAGTATAACATAATATTATATGTTATACAAAATAATATATCTCAATGTACCTGTCTCAATACAAATTAATTAGGCAGGTTCGTTGAGATGTTCGTCATTCGTCACTTACTAGCCAAAACTTAGTGTTTTTGGGGCTGGGTCTCTCATTCTTCTGAGGTTTAAAAAAATTATTTAATTTATTGAAAATCTCTGGTATTAAGTATTTGTTACTCTTTGAGTTACAAGGTCCTTATTTTCAGTGAATCTTGTGGTGTGATTATGCACCAGTTGTTTTTTGCACTTGCTTTTTTCCGCACTATCCATTATAATAATGTACTAAAGAAGACCCTTTATTGAAAGGAGGCCCTCAGAACCATACGTACAGTAGTTTTAGATGACTTCTTTGTTTGTGAATATTCAGTGTCACAATTTTCCAAGAAGACACATTGCTTAATTGAATATCTGCTGTGACTATGCTGTAGTATAGAATAAAAGGGAAGAAAAAAAAACATTCTTAAATTTTTAAAAATTAATTTTTTATTCAGACCTTCAGAGCGTTTAACCAGCCAGCAGCCGAAAATCCACATTTCATTAAAAGTTGTACTTACGATCATGCAGGGCGATTACAATGAGAAAGATTAATTATTCTCCGTACCAGCTTTTTAAAATTATAACTCAATATCGAATTTATTTCAATTCAAATTAGCTTTAATTTATACCTTCATCCAAAAATTCTGAAAAGCGTGATGATAAAACTATTAAAATAATGTACTTTTTGAAGTTATTTTTTGATTATAAGTATTTATCATTTTTCAATAATGTCCAAATTAAATAAAAATCTTAAAAAAATCTGAAATACATTAGTTTGTAAGTGCGCAAATAAATACACGAATGGACCAATTTTCATCAAGAAACACATGTAAGTACATATTTTTAATGATTTTATTGAAACTAAAATTAAAATTCTAAAACATGCGTTTGCTAGATAATATATTGATTTATTTTACTGCATGATTAAATTATTTGAAATGGGTGTGGTATAAAACAAAATCTTTTTTGAAAATTTAACAAATCTGCCAATGACCTGTGGAATAATCTTATTATACTTAAAAAAAATTTTATTTCTCAAAATTTATTACATGCGAATGCTAGATAAAAGAACAATCTTTCGAAAACCATTTATAATTTTTTGTGGAAAAGAGTCAATACGTTTAAAATCTGATTTGAAAATGACGTATTTCTGGTTTTCTCTGGTAATACCCTCCTAAAGGTTTTTACAATATCGCGTTATTATAGATTAGCACCTATTAGTGTCAGCAATTCTTTGTAGTTGATCATTTCTGCGTTGCCAAACGATAACGATAACGAAAATTAGAAACATTTAAATCAGCAATAATAAAACAAATTGATGATGAAAATAAAGAGAGCAGAAGTACAAGAGATTTCATCAGTCATCAATACGATGACATCCACCTAAAGATGGAAACTATAATCAAACTGGTTTCAGAAGTAGAAGTCATGAGAAAGGAATTAACGGAAAAAGATGGCATAATAAAGAGCCTTGAAGTCAGATTGGCCGAAGTGGAGCAAATAACCCGTGAAGATACCCTTGAATTTGCAGGGATTCCGGAAAGAGAGGGAGAACAGCCTGCAGAAACAATTAAATGGGTGGCCGGAGTCACAGGTGTCGACTTAAAAGGCGATGATATTCTAGATAACAAGAAAATACCGGACCGACGACCAGGAGTTCCCCCAAAATTCCACGTCAGATTTACCAACCCCCAAAAAAGACGGCAGATATTACTGAACAGGAAGCAACTTAACCTAACCACAACCCAAGGAAACGCATTCCAGAAAATCTTTGATAGTGAAATCCATGGTGCCTTTTTCAAAGATTTTCTGTGGAGGTCGAAGAATAAAGCAAACGAAATGGGATACAAATTTGTCTGGTATAAAGATTGTAAAATAATGATTAAAAAAAATGAAAGTGATAGAATAATACAGATCAAACATTCGGATGATCTAAAAAAAGTTGTTTAGATTTTTATTAGTGAGAGCCCCTCTCTCACCGGTCATACACTGGGTCGATTCCCCTCAGTTTGGTGAGTCATATTATGTACATTTATTTGTTCACTGCAACAATAATTCACCTCCTTCACATTCAATCAAAGGGTGAAATCCCCAGTGATGGCCACGAATTTGTGAAGCTCTCATTAAAATTAATTTAACAGTTTTTTTTTTCTTTTTTATAAAATAAATTAAATATGGCTATTAACATTAATAACATGTATAAAGAACTAGGTGATCAAGACAATTTGTTTACAACATCAGATGCTAAAATATGTAAATATCTGACAGCCGATCCAAAAACCACTACTATTATGCACCAAAATATTAGGTCAATCAATAAAAACTTTAATGAACTTCAGATACAACTGAACCATCTTAATATAGACTTTGATGTAATCATTCTTACAGAATGTTGGTTAACAAACATTTACACTCCAAAACTTATAACTCACTATTCTTCATTCAATTCTTCAAATCATAACAGTCAGAACTATGGAGTTGTGGTATAAACAAAAAATGTTCTTAACTCCGTTGTAACTGAAGTAAACATTATTGACGCGAGCTGTATGCAAATAATGTATAATAATGATACGTGCATTCTAGCAATATACCGCTCTCCATCTTTACGTAATATCACACCATTTCTTAATAGTCTTAATAGCATACTCTCTAATCTTTCCTATACTAAAAATTTAATAATTATGGGAGATTTAAACATCAACATACTCCCAAATAACCAACACCACCAATGTCACGACTACCTGAATATGTTAGAGTTCCATGGATTAATTAGTACTATCAATATACCAACAAGAACAGCTAATGAATCTACATCATGCATTGATCACATAATGGTCAAAACTGATAAACAAAACAAAAGCATCGATTACAAATCAACAATTACAGACCATTACACAACAATATTCACATTACAATCCGACGCCACAAAAACCAAAAGAGATCAGTCAATCATATACAATAATATTAATTTTGATAATTTAAATAACATAATTAAAAATAAATCTTGGCAAAAGCTTTTAGAAATAAAAAAACTCAGATGATGCATGGAATTATTTTATTGACTTTTTGAAAAACGAATTAATTAATAATACCACAATTTTAACAAAAAAATACCTAACAAAATTAAACCCTTGAAATCATGGATAAACTATTCAATTATCAACTGCATTCGTAGAAGAAACGCATTACACAAAAAAGTGAAAGAAAATCCCTATGACATAATATCACTAAACATCTACAAAAGATATAGAAATACATGCGGCGAAGTTATTAGAAAGGCGAAAGAAATCTACTACAGACACAAAATCCAAGAAAGTAACAACGATCCCAAAAAAATATGGCAAACTTTAAGAGAAGCCACAAATACACAAAACGCTAAAGACAAACAGGACATAAGTAAACTTTGCATTGACGGAAAAATTATTGACACCTCAAAAAACCCCAAGCTCGTTGCGGATTACATCAATAATTACTTTACAAATATTGGTTCAAATCTTGCTTCTCGTCTACCAAATTGTGGGAATGCTCTACCTGCTGAAGCAAAACTTCAATTTTCCAAAAGAAGTTTCAATTTTCAAACTGTGTCAGGGGAAGAGATTCTAAAAATAATTAATTCCTTAAAAAACACTTCTTCTGCCGGGGTTGATGGAATAACAACCAAGATATTGAAAACGCTGTCTACGGAAATTACATTGCCCCTAGAATACCTAATTAATCTTAGCATCAGTCAAGGACACTTCCCCTCGAACCTGAAACAAGGTATCGTTATTCCCATACATAAAGCAGGTAACAAGACAGACATAAACAATTACAGACCTATAACTCTACTGACCAGTCTATCCAAAATATTTGAAAAAATTATCAATGCTCAGTTGGTAAAATTTCTGGTGAGCCATAAAATACTCTCAGAAAATCAGTACGGGTTCCAAGAAAACAAGAGTACCTCAGACGCTATTGCCGCCGTAACTGACTTCATTGTAAAAAACCTCGATAAAGCAAAAAATGTATTTCCATATTTTTAGACCTTTCCAAAGCCTTTGATACAATATCACAGAGTAAATTAATAAACAAACTTCAAATAATCGGTATTACAGGCAACGAACTTAACTTTTTTAAGAGCTACCTTGATGACCGCAAGCAACAAGTGAAAATAATGAACACACTTAGCAATCAGTGCTCAACTCACTATGGGATACCTCAAGGTAGCATATTGGGACCGTCTTTGTTCCTTTTATATATCAACGACTTATGTAACATTAACATTCAGGGAAAAATAGTTAGTTTTGCCGATGACACTGTTTTACTATTTGAAGCTGACACTTGGCAAGCAGTTTACAAAAAAGCTGAAACGGATATAAACATTATAAAAAAGTGGTTAGATACAAATACGCTCACATTGAACACCGAGAAAACTAAATATGTCACATCAAGCATAAATATAACAGATCAACCTCGTGATGACGCCTCTATTAGAATACACACATGTTTAAATTCCGATGAATCTTGTCAGTGTCCCTACATTGAGCGCACTACACAAATGAATCATATCACAATTGATCCATATCTCAAATGGAATATTCACATTCAAATAATTGCAAACAAAATAAGAAAAACCATGCACTTTTTTAGAACGATACGAAACTTTCTCGACTTACAACACTTGAAAATGATTTATTTTGCAGTCTGTCAATCCATTATTGAGTATGGTATCATAGCATGGGGAGGCAGTACTGCATCAGCACTAGACCCAATCATAAAGGCACAGAAAACTATTATAAAATTAATTCTTAGACAACCTCTAATTACAGATTCGAACTTAATCTTTAATATTATGAATGTGTTTGATGTTCGGCAGATATACGCAAAAACAATCCTCACTCATCTATTCACAAATATACATAAATACTATGAAAAAAGATTAAATACTCGCTGTATTCGAAACAATAACAAAGAATTACTACAAATTCCCATAACTCATACTACTTTTGGTCAACGTAGCTTCAGATACCTTGCAACAAGACTTAACAACATTCTTCCAATTAGTATAAAAAAATGTGATTCACAAAAAAATTTCAAAAAAAACATAAAAGTTTGGATAAAAAATAATGATAGGGTGCACTCACCCAAATTCGAAATTAGTAATGAACCAATGCTGTCACTATTGCACCTATGTTATTGTTATTATTAATGCAACCAATCTATTGTGCGATTATTTTCTAATATAGGTGTAGGTATTTTCACGGAATTATAAACTGACGTAAAATTACTGCCTCAACACAGGCTAGCCTAGTGAGGCAGGTTACGAGAAACCTACGTTTATAATTATAAATCTCTATTCTTTAAGTACCTACTGTTATATGTATATTGTTTACCATTATTATCTTTTGTACTTATGCAACTTTTAAACTATTGTATACTTTTTTTTGTAGTTATAAATCTTAAAATTTTTGTTCAATAAAGATATTATATTATTATATGGCGAGGATGAAATTCTTCTCCAACCATGACAATTCCCACCTCATTAATTGTTTACGCATTATATCGTCTGACATGCTCACTTGCTGGTGTTTGATCAGCACTAATGATAATTTTATGTCTGTCTGATGGCATGAGATCAATTGTATTTTTGAACATTCGAATTAAATTATTGTTATTACTGATGTAAAATATCCAAACAGGTACCAATAATAGTAACTAATTTGAATTTATTTGAAAAATAAATTTATTAATTAATAAATTAATTTTTAACTTTTTTTTGAAAATCAAAATTTTTTGAAAATGGAAATTTTTGAAAGATAATTTTTTTTGGATTTTGAAATTTAAAATCTTTTGGATTTTGTCATTTTAATTTATTGGATTTTATATTTTTTTGAATTTTCATATTTATGATTGAAAGTGGTGTTTAAAATTATGTTTGAATGTGGATAAAGCGAGAAGTCTGACACTGATAAAAGTTACGTATTATTGAAAAAGAAAAATAAATCTATTCAACCTTCATTTATAATTGAATTGAAGGTTTTGAAATTTGGGTGGCAGGAATGGGTACCGCCCCCTCGGAAACCTTTATTGGATAAGTAACACCTCTGCCATAGGTCACCCCAAGTGGTTCAATATGTTTGGTGATTTAGCAGGGGTGCCCGGGTTCATGTGGGTGAGGTTTGTCTAGGTCTTAGAGGCGGATGACCAGGACACACTGAACCCTAGATTCCTACCCACCCTTTAAACCCTTTTCCTTCCCAGAACTTTCATCTCCTTCCTTTCCAAAAAAAAATCCTCCACACAGCATCCCCAAAGATGACATAGGCCCTGAGGGATATTATTTTCCCCACGGCCTCCTATGTGGAGCTCATGTAAAAAAAAATTATTAATAAATGCAACTTTTTTTGATTTTCCTGTGGCTAAATTATCAACGTTTAAAATTTTTGTAGCAATAGCAACTAAATAAAATTTGCCTAAATATCAAATGGATGTAATAGGTGCGTTTTTATATGGGGATATAGACAAAGAAGTTTATAACCCCTTCACTTAAAACATGTTGACATTGATATAATGTTGTCGGTTTCCTCACTCGCTTGCTTCTTTCACTTTGAGGTAACAATGTTTCATCTAAGTCTGATAGTTCATCACTGCATGGCTCATATTCAGTTTGGCTTTCACTTTCATATAGAGAACTGTTTTCACTGAGACTTGTACGACTGTCATTTTGGGTAACTTGAGTTTCCTCACATTCAGCAACCTTTTGTTCTTCCACTGTTTCATCTGACCCCAACAAACTTTGAGTATTCAGGTCCGACACAACCTTATTTTCCTCTGTTTCCTCTTGACTTAAGAAAATAACATGTCTCTTTACATCTACGCTATTTTTCTTAGGGAAGTAAATTCTATAGCCTTCGACGTTTTCAGCATAACTTATCATGAAACCCTTCTCACCCTTCTTATCCCATTTCCTTCTTTTCTCTTTTGGGATATGTCCATACACTGGTGAACCAAACGCTTTCAGTTGATGAAAATCAAAGCTCCTATTTGTCCATATTTCGTATGGAGATTTTCCTTCTTTTCCTTTCCCCGTTCTATTCAAGACAAAAACAGCAGTATTTACCGCTTCTGCTCCTAATTTCTTAGGTAAATTCTTCGCGTGTAGCATTGTTCATGCCGCTTCAACTAGGGTTCTATATTCCCTCTCAGCTTTCCCATTTTGTTCAGGAGTATAGGCCACAGTGTCTTATGGGTTATCCCATGCTTAGAACATATTATTTCCTTTACCTCTCTATTTATGAATTCTACCCCATTGTCACTCCGAAATATTTTGGCTTTGTTTCCAGTCGTATTTTCGGCTTTATTTATAAAATCCTCCAAAAAGAGCTTAACCTTGTGCTTCAACGAAATACAAACTTCTAAAGTTAGAAAAGTCATCCTTTAGAACAGGGGTTCCCAAACTTATAAGTATCACGCCTCCCTACTGCTCTTAAAATGAATATGCCCCCCCCCCCCCCCCCCCCCCCTCCCCTCACCCCCCCCCCCCCGGGCCCAGCGAGTAGCAGCAAGTGGGCTCGCCAAGCAATTGTAAATAAAATAAGGGTAGGTAATAAAGTCTAAAAATACATTTTCAGATGTTTTATTACAAAAATATTGCTTTTACACACTTATTATAAGAAGAGTCAATGTGACGGATGAGCTTGCATGTTTTTGACAAGATTTCCAATTCTGGGTTCAATTGAAGAAAGTGCACAACGTAGATCACATCTATATATCTAGTTCGCTTCTATACTTTGTTGTTATTGCTACAACTTCGGCTGAAAACGTTTTTTCGCACATAAGTGCTTGAAAAAGGCAAAAACAATTTTAGTGCTTGCTCTGCTGTGCTGGGATAAACTTTGAGATACTTAATCCAAAATTTTGCCTTAACCATCTTCTCAAAATCATATGGGCAGCAGAATTATTTTTAATTCCCAAAGCTTGCTCTTGTAAAGTATCTGGCAGCATGTCTATGTCGACGTAAAAAGGATCGATCGAGTAGCGATAATTCATCTGACGCTTGGAGCACTTTCTCAGATGACTGAGCAAAAATCCAGTACTATCCAATTTCATGAGCTTCAAACATGCAGATTTTGAAACAAAAAAAATCCTTTGGATTGTCTTTTAAAGCGCTGTGTTTTGTTGACAAATGCGTTCCATGCGCGAAGGTCTCATGGCATCATTGCTCAATACTTCATAACAAATAACACACTGCGGCTGGTCGATACCACTTTTATTCATAGAAGCAAAACCGTATTTCATATAATTATTATTATATTTGCGTTTTTTCGTCGAGCTCATGGCGAAATAGAAGTAATAACCTGCCACTCACAACTCTAACAAACGTGTTCGCTAGGCGCGTGCGGTGAGGGGAGTGAGGTGCGTGCGGTGTGGGAAGTGAGGTGCGTGCGGTAGCGCGGGCGCGGGCAGGCGACCGGAGTGATAACCGCCGCCCACGCCCGCGCCCCCCTGTACATGTCTTCGCGACCCCCTAGGGGGGCGCGCCCCCCACTTTGAAAATCAATGCTTTAGAAAGACAAAATATCTCGATCCGCCAATTGATTTTTCTTCCATGGGTCATGGGTCCACACGTATCGCCATGAATTATTTCACATGCTCACTTCTCTTAAATGGTAGACGGTGTATCTTTCCTTTCAAGCAACTTTCACATTGGGGTACGTCAGTTTGTTTTACCTCAATGTTATTTTTCTGCAACGCTTTCTTTACGTAATCAAAGTTTTGATGTGCGAATTTCTCATGCTACTCGTACAGGTCATTTTTCATAGTTTTAGCAACACTTGCGACCTCGCATTTGAAACGAAAATCCAAATAGTATGAACTGTCAACTTGACTGGCTATCACACTAACAACGTAATTTTTATAGAATAAATACGAACTGTCATTCGTCACAACAGTGTACCCGCGATCAGCTGCGCGGTTTACTGAGAATAAATTTGACTTTAGATCCGGTACAAACAAAACGTTGTTTATTGTTGTATTTATCCATTCACTTCCGTTATAGACTTGTACCTCCATCTGTCCGCAACGCAAAACACTAATGATTGTTCCATTGCCAACAATTACGGACTTTTGCGAAACACTTGAAAATGATGAAAATAATGCGCGGTCGAAACACATGTGCTCACTCGCTCCAGAGTCAGTTAAAAACTTTGATTGTTCATAATTTTTATATGCTGAATTCGACAATACAAACGCATTACTTGTCTTCTTATTAGGAGCACTTTGATTATTATTCTTTGACTTTTTAAAACGACACTGTGCTTAAAATGTACGAATTTTCCACAATAAAAGCATTTATGCTCGTTCAACTTTTGTGGTCTCGATTACTTCTGCACTGAGTTTGACAATGGGTAACAATTATTACAAGCAATAATTGTCAGCCTGAAACACTCATTTACATTGAAAAATCTTCCGAGAAAATATACTTGCCGCCAACGGGACTTGAACCCGTGTCCTTCCGATTGCCGGTCGAATGCTCTAATTGTTACCCTTTGTGCTATGCAAAATCTTGTCTAAGCGTTAGTTTATAAATTAAAAAATAATAATTTTGAGTTTGACAATGTCCGGCTTTTCCACTTTTGTAACACTTTAGATTTCTTTTAGCTACAAACGCCGACGAGGATGAAGTTTCTTGTATTTCATATCTTTTCTTTTTCACTCTTTTTTCTTCAATTAATTATCTGGCTATTAAATTATCAAACATTTGTTTGTCGTCGGGCGCCGATTTCCACGCCGATATTTTTTTTTTTTTTTTTTTTTTTTTTTTTTATTGAAATAATAGATAATACATAATATAATCAACAAACAAGTCCTGCTAAGCCAATTGAATCGGCTTGTCAACAGGTGCTTATATTTTAGTTACATATTTATACATATTTAAAATTTACATCTTATATCTACAGATACAACATTTTTTCATACATATCAAAATCAATATAAATCTTTTTTTTCCGATAGCCAATTTTTCACCATATATTTAACCTTATTCATAGAATTACATTGCTTTATAGTGTCAGGTAATAAATTAAATATCTTCGGTATGATATATTCAAACGTTCTCTGTCCGTACTTATTGTTAAATTTCGGAACTATTAACCCGTCGTTACGCGTGAATCTAGTGCTGTATTTATGTTCTAATTTCTCTTTATGCTGCGGGGTAAATATATGTTGAATTATAATTTTGTGCCAAAGTATTGCCTTAACAGGTAAAATTTTGGCACTCTGAAACAGCAACGGTTTATTTTGTCTCTGTTTGAAAATATTAGGGACGACCAATAATTTTACAATTGCGTTTTGTACAACTTGCACTTGTTTCAGATTGGTTATAGAAGTATTTCCCCATATTGTTAATCCATATCTTATAATAGATTCTGCTAGTGACATATAAATTATTTTAAGTGTTTCAATTGATAGGAAAAAATTTAATGTGTACATTCTGCCAGCAATCGATCTGAGTCTTTTACAGGTTTTTTTTATATGTTTGTCCCATTTAAAAAAACAATCTACAGTAACACCAAGATACACGTATTCCGAAACTAATTCTAAGCTTTCACATTTACAATTAGTTGGAATATTTTTATGAATGCAATTAAAATTATGAGATATAATATTAGGATTAAATTGAAATTTGGCATTAGGTGATCTTATATGCATTACTTTGGTTTTTTTAGCATTTATTAATAGTCCTGCATCATGTGACCATTTACAGAGTTGATTAAAGTCAATTTGCATGAGTTCAATTGCAATTTTTAGATCTTTATGTGATATGACCAATGCCGTATCATCTGCGAATACAAAATGTTTCACAAAAGAGAAAAGTTTTTTCATTATGGTTACATAAATTATATATAGTGTAGGTCCTAATATGGAACCTTGTGGAACTCCTGCAGATACATTTTTTGTTTTACTAAAAGTATTATTTATTTTGATACATATTTTTCTATCTGTAAGATAATCTTTAAATAAATTTAACACATTTCCTCTTATTCCAATTTTTTCTAGTGTTTTAAGCAGTTTTTTGGAGTTAATTGTGTCAAAAGCTTTAGAGTTATCAATAAATAAAACAATAACATGTAATTTATTATTCAATTGGTTATTTACGTAATTGGAAAAATCTTGCAGTAGTTTTTCAGTATTTTTTTTTCTTTGGAAACCATATTGACTTGGATCAATGATAGAGAATTTTTCAATATAATTATTTAATTTATTTGATAAAAATTTTTCAAGAATTTTTTCTAATGCTGGTAGAATACTAATAGGCCTATAATTTCCCAGTTCAATGTGTTTTCCACCTTTAAATATTGGTCTAGTAATGCTACATTTAAATTCTTGTGGAATTTTTGATTGATTTATTATCAAATTTATTAAATGAGTAATTATTGGCCCAAGAGTTTTTATATTTCTTTTTAAATCAAACATTCTTATATTGTCAATACCTGTGCTTTTAGAGTTTTTCATTTTTTTAACAATGTTTTCAATATCGGTTATAGTAGCTCTTGGTATATATAAACTGTGAGGTAGTTCTTCCAGTACTATATTAGTAGCTTTGTGATTGCATTTATGTAACATGTTGCTGATGCTATCCGAGAAGTAATTCACAAAATCATTTGACACAGAATCCTCAGTTCTATCTTTTAACATATATCGTGTTATAGTTTGATCACAATCGTTTTTGGGTTTACGTCCTAAAATATTATTTATCTCGTCCCAGGTTTTTTTGTATCATTAAAACAGTTTTTAAATTTATTATTATAGTAGTTCGTTTTATCTTTATTTATGAGTTTATTGACAAGGTTTCGTGTTTTTTTATATTCTGTTTCATATGTTTTGTTTGTTGGTGTACTTTTCCATTTTTTATAAAGTTTATCCCTTTTATTTATATGACATAATAATTCACTGCTTACCCATTCATTTATTGCATAAGGTCGTGTATTCGGTTTTTGCACTATCGTTTTAGAACTACTCTTGTAAAAATTGTTAAATAAAGATTTTATTTTTTCATATAATGAAATACAATCCCTCTCCTCTATAAGTTTACTCCAATTATAATCTTTGATATACCGATCAATAACCTTTTGTGAGATGATTTGAATATACTTATTTGAAAAGTCTACCTGACGTTTATGAGATTTTATATTAATAGCAGTGATATAATGATCGGCAATATTATTTTCACAGACGCAAGCTGTTATTTTTTTGCCTCTAAATTTGGCAAATATATGGTCAATACACGTGCGACTAATTTGTCCATTTAATACAGCTTCTCTGGTTACTACATTAATGCATTTAGTTAAATAATGATTAGTAAGTAAGTTTTCATATGAAGTTATGATATAATCTTGGTCATTAAGCAAATTTAAATTTATGTCTCCAAGTAAGATCATATTTTCCTTACTATTAATTGTATCAAGATACGATGATAATTCCGTTAAAAAAGAAGATTTACTCAAATTAGGAGGTCTATAGATAGCTACTATATTAACTTTAGTTTTGTCCTGGAGTATGAGCTTTCCCGTTATATTTTCAAAATGAAGTGATTGGAACGATGTTGGTCTAAATTCAAATTTATTTCTTATATATAATATAATCCCTCCTCCTGACTTATCAGTCCTGCAGTAGTTATATGCATTATATCCGGGAATATTGTATAAACACGTACTTTCAGTTTGAATAGATGTTTCACATAGCATTATAATGTCAATATGCTTCAAACAATTAAGTAAATATATATGCAATATATTCCAATATTTTTGTATAGATCTTATATTTAATTGAATACAAACAAGATTGTCAGACGCATTTATGTTTTGTTTTTTTATCCAATCTTCTAAATTATTTACTGTACTACATTCTATTTCGTTATCATTATCTATATACGAGAAATTATTCTGAGCCATTTAATTCATATTTAAATTTGATGCAACACAATAAGATTGTGATACGAAGTTTGGTTGATTTTATATATTGAAATATTTCTATAAGAAATAACTCTATATCATAATTAAGTGTAAGCTTCAATTTAATAGTTGATATAATTACATACATATTTTTTCTGATATCCGTGTTTATACTTAGCGTAATACAGCAATGATTAATATAAAATATGATAAAGCATTTATTTTTATCAAAGATACCACAATTCTTTTTCTTAAAGTAACAGCCCTTAGTATAATATAATGATACAAAATGGTTTTCCATGCTTTTAACCTTACATAATATTACAAATATTTTATTTTTAGATAAAACAATAAAATTTAATATTATTGTTAGGTTGGTTAAATCCCATACATAAATAAATAATTTAACACATATTTTTATTATCTGTCCGGTAAACATGAAAAAAGAGCGAAATAGAATAACTTCATTTATGAAACCAATACAATAATTAAAATCTTTTGTAGGTTTCAACCAGTAAGAAATTTTTTTGTTTTTGTTTTGTTTAACAAGAGAAGTATTTTGAGTATAGATTGAGGAATTTAATGTTAAATATTTAACAATATAAAAGTGATTGTATCTAGAGCTAATTGGTACAAGTACTTTTTGATAAAGACTTAATAAATATAAAATAAGTATGTTCACATCTAGTGTTATTTTAGAATATTTATGATCTTTTAAGATTTTTATAAAATCTGTTATATTTATGAATGTGAAATATAGTACACAGTGAATATACGCATGATTAAGTAAAGAAAAAAAAGTTATTGAATGTATCGTTATGATATTACTGTTCAAAAAATAATGTAAAATAATAATGTTATTTTTGTTAGTTATTTCGTGATCTTTTATAATTTTTATAACAATATTTAAGTAATAAAATGAATTTTTAATAACAGAATATAACGACGTTTGGAAATCTAGTGTTTTTATACAATGTATTTTTTCTTCAATATAATATAGAAATAGAAATGTATAATGTTTAGCAATAATAACGTAAATTGTATTTATTGAAATGTAGCAAATTCTACGAGAAAATTTCATATGTATTATAATAGCACTATATCTACTTTGAGACAGGTTTAATGTTATTTCTAGTCAATATTCTATTTTTTCTTTTGCTAAAATGCTCATTTTTTTATACACATTGCATTTCGTATTATCGTTTGCAGAATGCCTGATGTCAATATTCCAGTTCATTTTTTTATTTTTGCTATCACAGTTTTTACATTTAGGTTCTTTATCTTTGTTAGCACAATCTTTGTAGGAATGATCACCAGCGCAGTGTGTACACGACGGTTTGTCCTTTTCTTTATGAAGACACCTGACAGAAGTATGTCCAAAGCCCAAGCAGTGAAAGCACTGAACCACAGGACGGGCATCCTCTACTTGTATTCTCTGGTACCCCAAATAGATTTTACCGGTAGAAACTAACCATCTTCTTATTTTAGTACTAACTTCTATTATGTAATTAGAAGTGTTATTATATTTGTTTTTCAAGATCTTTTTTAACGTCATCTCAATTTCTGGTTTATCTATCATCACAGCCTTGATATCTTCATTCTGTTCGATAATATCTTGTAAAATATCATCCTTATTATAGTCATTAGCAACGCCCTTAAGCATTATAGTTGGTCTTTTCTTTTTAATTTCTGTAGCACTGATGTCTTTGAACTCGTCCCCAATAGCTTTACTCATTTTTTCCGCATCGTACTTTGTCGAACATTTTATAAGTATTCTATTGTTAGATATCGCATTAACACCAATCACTTTGGCACCAATCTTACTTAAGTTAATTTTCTTCCTGATTTTATTTTGTATATTTTCTGAAGATTCTTCAGCATTGTTCGATGAAACTATTAATTTGTAATCATTTTTCAATATTTTATTTTGGTTTTCAGCTACTTTCCCGTATCCAAATTTTGGTTCAATTATTTTTTCTTTTGCTTCAGATAATTGAATAGTTAAATGTCCCATCCAGTTTAATATAGCACTTGTTTTCGTTGTAATTAGGTGAATTTGTTTCTTATTAAATTTATAAACTTTATCTTGAACACAATTCAGCAAATCATCAATTGCCTCCTTCGCAGAATCCATAAATTGATGTGGGTTCATTTTTTTATAAGTTATCGCCTTTTTTCTCAAGTAAAAAAATCACTGTTTTTATTGAGGTTCTAGATTATTTAGGATACACTTTATATTTCGTTGTGTTTCACTGATTATTATTTATTTACTTCACTAGGTATATTGTTGTGTGTTATTGACCTTTTTTCACAAACTATAGAGCACAGAGTCGCTTTTTTTAAGTTTAAAAACGCACAGACAACGCACAATCGCGAAATCAATATATTCCACACTTTTTATTGCTTAAATATAGCTTTATTTGTGTTTATTTGTGTTTATTAGTAATAGAAGGTACATAAATTACAAATAAATTTTATACAGTAATTAATTACATAGTAGATATATTTGATGTACCCCCATAATTAAGAGGGCATTACCAGAGAAAGCCTGAAATACGTCATTTTCAAAAAAGTTTTTAGACGTATTGACTCTTTTCCACAAAAAATCATAAATGGATTTCGAAAGATTGTTCTTTTATCTAGCATTCGTATGTAATAAATTTTTAGATTTTTTTAAAATTTTTAGTATAATAAGGTTATTCCATAGGTCGTTGGCAGATTTGTTAAATTTTCAAAAAAGTTTTTGTATTATACCACACCCATTTCAAATAATGTAATCATGCAGTAAAATAAATCAATACATTATCTAGCAAAGTTATGTATTAGAATTTTAATTTTAGTTTCAATAAAATCATTGAAAAATATGTACGTACATGTGTTTCTTGACGAAAATTGGTCCATTTGTGTATTTATTTGCGCACTTACAAACTAATATATTTCAGATTTTTTTAACATTCTTATTAAATTTAGACATTATTGAAAAATGATAAATACTTATAATCAAAAAATAACTACAAAAAGTACACTATTTTAATAGTTTTATCATCACGCCTTTCAGCATTTTTGGATGAAGGTATAAATTAAAGCTAATTTGGATTGAAATAAATTCGATATTGAGTTATAATTTAAAAAAGCTGGTACGGAGAATAATTAATCTTTCTCATTGTAACCGTCCTGCACGATCGGAAGAACAACTTTCGACGAAATGTGGATTTTCGTCCGCTGGCTGGTTAAACGCTCTTAAGCAAGGCTTGTGTGTATGGGGGGGTGTTATTGTATTGCTTTTTTTTATATCATTCAGTTTATTTATATCATATTTAACTTACCATTTAAACGAAGTTTTCAGTATAATTTTTTAGGTGAGTTTTAAAATTTTTTATATTGGTAATCATGTTTCTAATTTTTTCTGGTAATGAATTAAAAAAATTTGCTCCAAGATATTTATGACTCAATTGTCCAATTTTTTTTTTTACATTTTGGAGTGGGAAGTATTGATGTTTATCTAAGACTTCTGTTATTTTTAAATGGTGCAACTTGATTTTTAATATTATCTTTATAAATTTGTAACGTTGCATGATAAAAGTATAATCCACTTAATTTTCTGACTTTAAATTGTTTGAATAAAAGTTCTGACGAATATGAGTAGGGTTTTTTTAAAATTGTTTTTATTATTAGTTTTTGTGATATGTAAATTGTTTGTGTTTGATTTGTATATGTACCGCCCCATCCTATAATGCCGTATTGTATAATTGATTGACAGAAAGCGAAGTATGTGGTTCTAAGTAATTTTTCGTTTAAAATATCTCTTAAACATCTAAATATGTATGTTAGTTTCCTTATTCTGTTGTTCAGAATATTTATGTGTGGATACCATTTTAAACGCTGGTCTATTGTTATGTCCAGGTACTTAATATCAGTTTTGCTTTCTATTTTTGAACATGATATATTACTTTTGTGGTTTTCTGTATTTGTCACAGAGTGGATTATTAAGTTTATTTCTTTAGGTGTTTCTTCTTTTTTAATGAAAAATGGCAAATAATAGGTTTTTTTAGAATTTAAAGTCAACAGGTTTTTATCAAACCATAATTTTAGTGCATTGATATCTGTATTTGCCATTTTGTTTAATTCAGACCAGGTGTTTGCTTTTAGTAGTAGGACTGTGTCGTCGGCGTAGGAGACAATGTCTCCATATTTAAAAATATTGAATATATCATTGAATATATAATAAATAACAATGGTCCCAAAACTGTACCTTGGGGTATTGAAAAATCGCTATATTTTGAATCGCTGACTTGATTTAGTAATTTTACTTGTTGTGGTCTTTCATGTAAATAACTAACTATCCATGCTAAAACTTTCCCATTAATTCCTATAGATTTTAATTTATTTATTAATTTCTTATGTGATATGCTGTCGAAAGCTTTTTTCAAGTCTACCGATACATTTTTTATCGGAATCTAGGGCCGTATATAAATAGTTGGTTATTTTTGCTATCGCGTCGTGAGTACTTGTATTTTTTTTGAAGCCGAATTGATTATCATTAGTTATTTTATTTTCATCAAAGAATGTCCAAATTTGTTTTTTTACAATTTTCTCATATATTTTTGATATATTTGATAGAAGGGAAATCGGGCGGTAATTTTGTGGGTCTTTAGGACAGTCTGTTTTATAAATGGGAGTTATAATTGCTCTTTTGTAATTATTGGGAAATTCGCCATTTGCTAGACTTAGGTTTATTATATGTGTTATTGGGAGAATTAAGTATGTTTTCATCGCTTTTATTGTCTTAGCATCTATGTTATCAAAGCCGGGGGCAGAACCTCCTTTTAGTTCCGAAATAGTTCTGTCAATGTCGGCTTCTGTGACTGGCTCAAATTTATTTATTTGACATTGTGTTCTGTGTTGTGGATTTGATATATTGGTCGAATTTTTGGATTTTGCTAGGTTTTTTCCAACGTTATTAAAATGGTTATTTAAAATATTACAACATTTTTTTGTGTCATTTTGTACATTATATATTAATTTTCACATCTGATATTTCGGATATGTGCTTATATGTTTTATTTTTATTTATTATTTCATTTATTGTTGACCATATTTTTTTATTATTGTCTTTAGCTTCTGTTATAATTTTTGAGTAATAGTCGTTTTTTGTTTTTCTAATTAGAGTAGTTAATATATTTTTATACTTTTTATAAT
This sequence comes from Limnephilus rhombicus, assembly GCA_929108145.2. Taxonomy (NCBI): domain Eukaryota; kingdom Metazoa; phylum Arthropoda; class Insecta; order Trichoptera; family Limnephilidae; genus Limnephilus; species Limnephilus rhombicus. The sequence goes on along the minus strand of OV815290.1, from coordinate 17,754,678 downwards.
ATAGTACAATTTTATTGTTAACTAGTGGCCTTTGTGTTATTTTATAATTTTTTTTTTTTCGAATGGCTTTTATTAATCCTAGAGTAATCGGGGTCTAATGCAATATGTATATCTGACGAAAGCAAGCTCGCAACTATGTGATGCAACTGAAAGAATCGTACTACTGAGGTATGTACCGTCTCGCTCGTTTCCAGGTATATGCAATAAATCATTAACTCGGCGAGATAGCGAATTTACCAATCTTCATTATATTATTAACCAGAATTTACATAGTTTAAAGTTAATTAAATATTTCATTGCACAAAGAATATTCGAGCACCCGCCTCGCTCATTTTCATTTTCACTTGCTATTTTTTTACCATACATATATAATAATTTGTTATCACGATGTTTCAGCGACTTTAAACATTCTGCATTATATTACCAAATCACTAAATTATTTCCATACACTCCTATTCATGCAACCACACTGGAAATAGTTTTTAAATTTAATAATATATTACTGGAACACTTTTCTCTATGCCACATACAACCAACATTTAATTATGTTTGATTTACCTTGTGATGTTGATAACCATCCAGGTATATACTGTAATTTGAATATAATTGATGATCTGAATAATATAAAAAAACTATAATTGGGGCTCTTACAGTCTAAAAATTATACACCAGAACATTAGAAGCATTTCAAAACTGGACGATTTCCTCATTTTTCTAGACCAATTTAATTGCGCATTCGATGTCATAATTTTAACGGATTGCTGGATAAATAAAGAGTACACCTCTAAAATGATTCACAATTACTCGGAACATCAAAAAAATTAAACATATCGAATCATTTGTTATCCACACCACAATTTCTGACCACTACTCTACAGCTCTCTGCCTTAAAAATAAACCTCCCACTACTGCTAAAATTAAATACATACCTCGAATAAACTACTTCAACCTACTTAAGGACTTCAATTCAGAAAAATGGGAAAACGTTCTAGACCAAAGGAATACTGATTTAGCAATGACGAATTTCATCACCAAGTTACACGATTACATATATAAACACACTAGTAACAAACTTATATCTAACAAACAATTAAAACTCACGCCATGGATCACCCCTGGTCTTGTAAAATCAATACACAGGAGGAATCAACTACACAAAAAGGCGAATAGGAACCCAGAGAATATCGTACTACAAACTCGATATAAAAATTATAGGAACTTGTGTAAAAATTTAATTACATCAACTAAAGAAAACTACTTTAAAAAAATTATTTACGAAACCAACTATACGTCAAAAACGCTATGGGAAGCTTTTCGTAATATATCTAAATCTAAAACCAATAAATCATCTGAAATTAAATCATTGAACATTGATCACACTATCACGTCAGATCCAAAAAAGATGGTAAATTTTGCAAATAACTACTTCGCGTCAGTGGGAACCACACTGTCAAAAAAAATTCTTGATAAATATAACACAACTGAAACTGATCTTGCTAAGATAACTGGCTGTAATCTCAGTCATAAAATAGATAACATTCGAACTACATCACAGGAAGTGATGAAAATAATTGATGAGCTTAAGTCATCCAATGCGTGTGGCCCAGATAAGATCTCTTCAAATCTGTTAAAAAATATAAAATCCGCCATAGCATCACCGATATCGTTCATTTGTAATCTAAGCTTTAACTCTGGAAAATTCCCCAATCATTTAAAACAATCAATTGTTATTCTACTTCACAAAAATGGGGATAAATCACAGATTAACAACTACCGACCAGTTTCTTTGATCAACTCTGTGTCTAAAATTATTGAGAAGATTGTTGAGAATCGGCTCAGCCTGTACCTAGAAAACAACAACATCCTTTCCAATAGCCAATACGGTTTCCGACCAGGTTTAGGCACTAAAAATGCCATTGCCAATTTGACAAAAATTATCTCTAATAACATAGATAGGGGTACAAAATGCATTGCGCTCTTCCTGGATCTAGCAAAAGCATTCGACACTATCTCTCACAAAATTCTGAAGATTAAACTACAGCGCATCGGTATACAAGGTCAGCTCTTCAATTGGTTGTGTAGCTATTTAGATAACAGGAGCCAAAGAGTGTTCATCAACGACACTATAAGCGATTCAGCTAATATTAAATTCGGTGCACCCCAAGGAAGTAATTTAGAACCACTTCTATTCAATATATATATATATATAAATGATCTATGTAACAGTTTCCTTGCCGACCACATTATCACCTTTGCTGATGATACAGTCTTACTATTTGAAGACAAAAGCTGGAATGTTGTTCACAGTAAAGCAGAAGTAGGGTTAAACAAGGTCAAACAATGGTTAGACAACAATCTCCTAACACTTAACCTAGATAAAACCAAATACATCCGTTTCAGATCAACACAAGCAGGAGAACCAAAAGAAATACACAACATAATTATTCACCATTGTATTGACCGGACCTCATGTAAATGCTTAAACTTAGATACGTTGATGACGTATTCTGTATATGGACAGGGACTCAACGTCAATTAAATGCCTTCCTCATCCTTATAAATTCATACCATCAAAACATTAAATTCACATTAGAGATAGGAACTAATTCAACTTTAAATTTTTTAGATCTCACCTTATCTATCGTAAATAATAAAATAAATTTTAACATCTTTCGCAAGCCTACCTACACCGACGTTGTTATCCATAACACATCCAATCATCCTGTTTCACATAAACACTCCGCGTTTCATTCAATGGTTCATCGTTTGGTCACAATACCGTTATCTAATACTAATTTCTCCAACGAACTAGCAATAATTAAAAAAATCGCGGTTAATAATGGTTATAATGCCGAACTCATTGATGCAATTTTAAATAAAAAACAAAAACAAATAGCCACTAAGAATTTCTTATTTACTAATCATAATAATATAAATAATAATAATAATCTTTGTTACCAATGGCGTCGTATTTTATTCATTAATCAGTTCTCTTCCTGCAATGTAAAAAATCTACCTCCCGAAATAAGACCGGCATTTTACACAAACAATAATTTAGGAAAGTTTTTAATTAATTCGAAAGATACGGACGAAAAACTAAGTCATTCCGGAATATATAAATTAGATTGTAATGATTGTTCATCATTTTATGTAGGTAAAACGACACGTAATGTCAATATTAGAATCAAAGAGCATCTTAGATGCTTAAATAATAATGGATTTTCGGAATTCGCTAATCACCTTATTGATAAAGATCATACCTTCAATCAAAACACCGGTGTTAAGATTTTACACAGAAATGGTCATGGTAATAGGCTTAATAATTTAGAAGCACTCGAAATAAAGAAAGCCGTTAAAACAAAAACCCAAATCCTTAATAATCAGTTAAATGTGTCCAACAGTCCGATATTAGGAATATTTCCCATAAACTAAAAAAACCCGTAGCCACTTTATTCCTAATCACCTGTTCAAATGACGTTTTGTCCCGGTAGATATAATGTAATTATTCATATACCCGTCTCTTTCTCTCTATCACTATGTAGGATGTTAATTACACTCTCTCACTCTTACTTTATATTATGTTTTGTCTCTGTTTGTATGTATATATAAGCTCACACAATTTTTTTTTTTCATCAGTAAATGTGAAAGCTTAGAATTAGTTTCGGAATACGTGTATCTTGGTGTTACTGTAGATTGTTTTTTTAAATGGGACAAACATATAAAAAAAAACCTGTAAAAGACTCAGATCGATTGCTGGCAGAATGTACACATTAAATTTTTTCCTATCAATTGAAACACTTAAAATAATTTATATGTCACTAGCAGAATCTATTATAAGATATGGATTAACAATATGGGGAAATACTTCTATAACCAATCTGAAACAAGTGCAAGTTGTACAAAACGCAATTGTAAAATTATTGGTCGTCCCTAATATTTTCAAACAAAGACAAAATAAACCGTTGCTGTTTCAGAGTGCCAAAATTTTACCTGTTAAGGCAATAATTTGGCACAAAATTATAATTCAACATATATTTACCCCGCAGCATAAAGAGAAATTAGAACATAAATACAGCACTAGATTCACGCGTAACGACGGGTTAATAGTTCCGAAATTTAACAATAAGTACGGACAGAGAACGTTTGAATATATCATACCGAAGATATTTAATTTATTACCTGACACTATAAAGCAATGTAATTCTATGAATAAGGTTAAATATATGGTGAAAAATTGGCTATCGGAAAAAAAAGATTTATATTGATTTTGATATGTATGAAAAAATGTTGTATCTGTAGATATAAGATGTAAATTTTAAATTTTAAAAATGTATAAATATGTAACTAAAATATAAGCACCTGTTGACAAGCCGATTCAATTGGCTTAGCAGGACTTGTTTGTTGATTATATTATGTATTATCTATTATTTCAATAAAAAAAAAAAAAGTTTTAATTTTTACCCTGAAGATGCTTGTATTAAGCGAAACCGGTCGGTAAATAAAAATTAAATCAATAAATCGTGGTTACAAACAAAGTGATTGTTTTCCTTTAAATAAATAAATAGATAAATAAATAAATTTTCTTTGTTTTTGAATTGGGGACGATCTGTGTTGTTTTTGTTGCTTCTAAAACGTTTATATAAATTTAAAATGTTTATATTCATCCGGCAAACTCATTAATACTTTGGTTATTATAAATGTATCTGATACATTCTCATCAATTTGTTTCAACTGACTTTGCATCTCTTGAATTTTAGACAGAAATAATGACATTTCGATGTTTTTATCATGTTTATACTGAAAAAATCTTTGTTGGATAATATGAATGCTGGTTTCTGACTTTTGTTCATATACACTTAGAAGCTTTCTCCACATTGCAGCCGAAGTTGTGCACGATATGATATGTAGCATAACGTCTTCCGACATTCTCATAACCAGTAACGTCTAAGCTATAGCATCTTTTGTCTCCCAAGTGGTTCGTGCGGAAATCTCTTCAGGTTTTACAGTGCGCCCCTCTACAATGTCCAGGTATCCTTGTCCACTCAATAAAACTGTCGTTTGAAATTTCCAAATATTCCAATTCCTTGCCCTTTCCAACTTCAATGCATTGGTAGTTATCACGTTTCCTTCCTGTGATATGTGTGTGAGTGTGACGGCATGAGAGCGAGACAGCGAGTATGGAGAAGTATAAAAGGGATGTACTGGCTATTGTGCGCTCTCTCCAGATAAACACAGGCATGTGCCTAGTATGGTGGTCGAAAAATCCCCAATTCATGTAATGAACAATTCAAAGAATAAAGAAACTTAAAAAAAAAAAAAAAAAAAAACCTCTTCAATAATAAACATTGTAACATTAACGGATGTTATTACTACCCGCATGACAAGACATCGTCGGTAGTTCATAATTTCGTAAATGGGAAGATTGTATTCGGGAATATTGCGGATCGCAGAGAGTCTGGCGCTATTAAGCGTAAGGATCGCAAGAATAAGGAAGAAGAATTTGGAGCAGCCACACGCATTTATTCGCGTGTGTGGGTACGACAAAGTTTGTAGAATTATTGTCGTTGGGTACACCGTGTAACGGGGTACTAGGTACCAGGATCAAGGATCAGGTCTAGGATCGGATCATCATCGAATGGATTGGCCGGAAACCGGGACGTGGTTTCAGTCGCTACAGTCTGGGAAGGAAGACCTCGGAGGAGAGGGATTGGATCCGCAGCTGTCGGGATACGGAGCCAGACGGGGACGATCTGATTCACGGCCACGTGCACGTGGAACGTGGAACGTGGACCTCGGAGTGTGGCCTTCTAGAAGTGCTGAGATAAGTAGTCCTGATTATTTGTTTCAGCTCTTCGCCCAATGGAGGGTGTTTGCAGGAATTTGGGGACGTTCTGTTACAGAACGGGAGACTGGTCATTGTTCAAGGAACGACTGGATCAGGCCCTCATCTTATATGATGACAAAGTTGTGTCACAAGAGCGCAAAAGAGCATTTTTGCTGAGTTGCCTCACCGAAGAAACTTTCTCTTTATTATCTGATTTGTGTTTCCCCAAAAAGGTTTCTGTTTGTTCTTTTGATGATTTATGTAAATTATTTGATTCACATTGCAAACCAATTCAAAATATTTTCGAGTCGCGTGAGTTGTTTTATAAATGTAAACAGCTAGCTAACGAATCTATTAAAGATTACGCTGCTAGGTTGAGAGGACTTAGTTTGACGTGCAATTTTGAATTGAGGTTGGAACCTTGTTTGAAGGACATATTCATTATTGGAATTTTCAATGAAAAATTGAAACATAAGTTGTTCGTTGAGGGGATCAATACTTCTTTTTCGGAATGCATGCAGTTAGCAGCTTCATGGGAACATGTTGTTAATCTTAAGAAAGTTGATACGAATTTAAATGTTGTGCATAAGGATAGTAATTTTGTCCGCAAATCCAGGTCGGATAGTCCGATCAGATTTAAAAGTGCAGTGCGTAGTAATACGCCACTAAATGTTGCATTAAAAAAATGTTCGTTGTGTGGAAAAACGAATCATTTGCAAAAGGATTGCTGGAAGAATATTTTTTGTAATCGATGCAATAAATAGGGTCATCCTAGCAATTTCTGTAAAAGCAGTAAAATTAATGTAGGTAATAAAAATAAACGATTGAATTCGGTTTTTACGTTACATGACGGCGCGGGGCCGGAACCGATATTCGTAGATCTAATTATTGGTAACACTGTTTTGCGGGCGATTGTTGACACCGGTGCAAAGATTAATGCAATTCCTTACGAAGTGTATTTAAAAGATTTTGTTTCCTATGAATTGGAAAGATGCGATATTCAATTGTCAGGATATGACGGGAAACGGTTAAATATTATAGGTAGAGTTAATTTAAGTGTGTTATTTTTAAATAAAAGTGTGGAAACGCAGTTCGTAATAGTTAAAAACGGTAATTCTATGATTGTTGGTAGGAAATTTTTAGAAGTTTTCGGTATCGGATTGAGTGGAATAAATTCGGTAAATACCAGTGAGATAAGTTGTGATAATCAATTAAATTTTCGTGATAGTTTAAAGAAAAAATATGCTTATGTGTTTTCAGAAAAATCGGGTAGGCTTATAGGTTATGAAGCTAACATCGAAGTTATTTCGGAGTTCAGGCCAAAGTTTTTAAATCCAAGACCATTACCTTTTAGTTTACGTGGTAAGGTGGAGGAGGAATCAAATAAGATGTTACGTGAAGATATAATTGAAAAAGTAGAAATAAGTGATATGGCTAGTCCGATTGTTGTTGTAAAATAGAAAGACGCTTCAATTAGAATTTGTACCGATTTTAAAACCACATTAAACCCTATGTTAGCGAAGTTGAAATACCCATTGCCTCGTATAGAAGATTTAATTTCATCTTTAAATGGTGCAAAATTTTTTGCTAAATAGATTTGCGTAATGCCTTTGGGCAGATTTCGTTGAACGAGAAGTCGAGGAAATTATGTGTGATAAGTACGCATATAGGATTATTCGCGTATAAAGTCTTGCCTTTCGGTTTGACCACAAGCCCAGCAATATTTATGCAAGTCATTTCGGCAGTAGTCGGCAGACTTCGTAACGTTCATGTATTTCTAGATGATATTTTGTTGTTTGGAAATTCTAAAGAGGAATTGTTTTCTATTTGTGAATCAGTACTTAGCAAGTTAAGTGATTGTGGTTTAACTATTAATGAAAATAAGTGTTCTTTTCTAGAAACAGAGATAGAATATTTAGGGTTTAGAATTTCGCAGAAAGGAGTTATGCCCTTAGAAAATAAAATTTGTGCGATTACTGAAATGGCAGTACCGAGAAATATTTCGGAACTAAGGAGTTTAATCGGGGTTATTTCTTACTATAGATCTATTATTCATAATATTTCAGGTATTTTGTCTCCATTGTATAACTTGTTAAAAAGGGGAGTAAAATATGTATGGTCTGATAATGTAATATTGCGTTCGAGCGAGTTAAGAAACTGCTGACGTTAGATAATATTTTAGTGCATTTTGATCCAAATTTACCGATTAAACTTATTTCAGACGCATCTGACAGATCTTTGGCAGCGGTAATTTGTCACGTATATAATAATGGTTTAGAGAGACCTATCGCATTTGCTAGCCGTTTATTGTCAGAAACAGAATTAAAGTACTCTATTTTTGATAAGGAAGCGTGTGCTATAATCTTTGGGTTGAAGAAATTCTTTCAGTACTTATACGGCAATAAATTTGTTTTGGCTTGCGACAATAAATCATTAGTACACATTTTGAACACGGATAAGTAAATTCCCGTGTTGGCCGCTAACCGTTTGCAGCGTTATGCTTTAATATTACAAACTTTTGAGTATAGTATAGAGCATATTAAATCAGGTGATAACAAAGCGGATTTCTTATCACGGATGCCGATTAATAATAGTAACAATTTAGATGTTTGTAGGGACGATATTGATGGTAGCGATTATTTTTTAAATTATATTGATAGTTTAAACCTGAATACAATAGAATCGGAGTTTTTGAATATAATCGAGTCAGAAACAACATTAAATGCGGAAACAATGAAACAGTTTTCGATTAATGATGTAAATATAGCGAGCATTATCGAGTTCGTAGCTAATGGTTGGCCCGATAAAAAGTTTTTAAAGGATGATTTATTGAAATTCTGGTATTTTATTAATAAATTATCGACTTATAATTCATGTTTATTTTATAATAATAAATTTGTAGTTCCAAGGGAATTAAGGGAAATTATATTGAATTTTTTACATCAATCGCATTTAGGCATTGTAAAATCGAAAAGTCTTGCTCGAAATTATTTTTTTTGGCTCTGAATGAACAATGATATAGAAGCAACTGTGAAACAGTGTGCTCTATGCATGGAATGTTTACCTACTCCGTGTAAAGTTGAGTTGGCACCTTGGCCAATCAATGGTTTAATCTGGATTAGATTGCATATTGTCTTCATGGGACCTTTGGGAGGTCATAATTTTTTAATTATTGTAGATTTAACTACAAAATGGATAGACTGTCGTATGGTAAATAAAGTAGATTCGTTTTGTACAATAAAAGTTTTGAAAAGGTTATTTTCTATGTTCGGAATCCCGGAACAAATTGTAAGTGACAATGGTACAACTTTCACATCGACAGTTTTTAAGGAATTTTGTCATAATTACAATATAGAATCATTGACTTTAGCTGTACAGCATCCTGCTTCTAACGGTTTAGCTGAAAATGGGGTTAAAAAAGTGAATAATTTTTTGAAAAAAATTATGGTAAATAATAAATTTCCTACTGATTTTGAAGATAAACTTTTAACGTTTTTAGTTGATATTAGAAATACGCCTTCAATGTCTACGGGCATTGAGCCTAGTAAATTAATGTTGGGTAGGAAGACTCGATCAATTTTTAATACGATTATTCCAATAGTGGATAATGTTGAGAGTCAAGGTTTTAGAGGGATTGACAACACGGTTAAAAACAAAATGTTATTGAGCCAGCATAAACAGAAAAAGTATTATAGAGGAAGAAAATTTAAAAAGTACTTGGTTCTAAAGTTTTAACCAGGGATTTAAGAAGTAATAATAATAAATGGATTTTAGGAAAAATTTTTAAAAGATTGGGGAATAGGATTTATTTAGTTAAAATCATGTCTACGGGACAAATTTGGAAACGCCACCATGATCAGATTTCAGAGAGGAAGGTTAGGTGGGGGGAGTGTGACAGGTCTGATGATTTGCTGGACCTGGGTCCACTCTCGGATGTGGATATGACCAAGTTTCCTAATTCCTCTGATTTTTGCAGGTCACTTACATCATGGGAGGGGAGGTTACGCCCTCGAGGTCAACGCCCATGCTACACGGATGGAAGATCAAGAATGTAATTACATATACTGGAGTTGAAATATTTAAATACTTGCCTTGTATAACTTTGTGAAATAAAAATATATGTAATTAGGCTTTAAGTGTGGGGGTGTGATATATGTGTGTGAGTGTGACGGCATGAGAGCGAGACAGCGAGTATGGAGAAGTATAAAAGGGATGTACTGGCTGTTGTGCGCTCTCTCCAGATAAACCTCTTCAATAATAAACATTGTAACATTAACGGATGTTATTACTACCCGCACGACAAGACATCACACTTCCATTTTGCTTCCTGCCCTGCCTGATAAGATTTATCAGTGGTTTTTATCCTTCTCAACGAAAATTTTCTGCACGCGTTTTGGCAACATAACCTCACTTTTCGCTGATATTCACTCCAGCTTGATTTCACTTTGCGTATTTGAACTTTATCAACAGATTAGCGAATCTGGGCCCATAACCTGTAATTATTATAAATGAAAGGCTCCAGTTTTATACAGTAATATTATTAACTTTATTCACCATTGGAAAGGTACACACACATGTTTAACTTAGTAATAGACAAGAGAGCATACACAGTATTGACAACTTAACAATATTAACAGCTACGTTGTAGCCAACCTAAGATTAATCACGATTTACAATGTCATATTCTAACAGTCCACCTTTTAAATTTACCAACGCCAATACTCTTTTCGTAATAAATAATTATTCATAACGAAAAATGTACTGAAATTCAAGAAAAAATCTAAGTTTTTTTATTTTGAAAAAAAAAATTGTACGCCGCACAAACCTTAGTCGCAACCGCCCGACTCTTTTTTCTAAAAAAAAAAAATTAAGAAAATATCATTAAAACTATTAAAAAATTTATCAATATATTTCCAACTGTATTTTTTTTACCACCCTGCACTCACATTCGTAAACTGGCAGGCAAAAAAAATCGGCATTATTTTAGTAAGAACGCATCCAGTACCTAAATGTAATAAATAACGTTCTAATTAACTGTCCACAGATATTTTGACATCTTAAGCGGTTTCTTGGCGCCTTTATCTTATTGGTATTTTGCAAAATGTCACTATTTCAACGGGATATCCTGAAACATTTCACATTAAATGCATATATAAAGACAAAAGAATAACTTTCCGGCACGTCTGGTCATTGGTAACTTTTAAAAACATAAAAGCTGGGCCGGGCCTTTAGACCACATTCTGATGTTCAATTGAACGACAACTAAAAATGCTCGCTGCTTCATTTTTACATGCCTAATTCATAATTTTCGCCTAAGAGCTTCTTAGGAAAATCAAGCTCGTTGTCATTTGTTATTTTTTGTGATTTGAAAGGAATGTTATTACCCACTCAATCACCGATTTGTATTGGCCGCATAATTATACATTGTCGATGAAAGTGAATATGTCTGAAATGTCAAAATAATGTTGAATTTTAATGCAATATTGCGTATAAAAAAAAAGTGACAATCTTAAGCGTTTTCTTTCAATATTGAAAGGAAAGAATACCCTTCATAAGCTGGTATCTACCTCGAACATACCGAAAAAATAATATTGGTGTAGGTACCTACGCGTTTTCTCAATAAAAATTGCGTCAACATTACGTATTTTATTACTTTTCTTTAGCAAATTCGCAATAATTCGATGGAACGGTAGGTACTTACCGCGTTATAAATTGTGTTATTTTCGTACGGCCAGCAATTTTTACTCTTTCGAAGAATTTAGGAACACGTTTTTGACATGAATTTTTCTTGAAATTATTGATTTTTGTCGGCTTCTCCTGAAATATTTTATATGAGAATCGTATGTAATATTGGTACAAAAAGTTGCGGAATTCTCTATTTTATTTATTTATTGCTTCTTTACAATTTAAATACATTTTTTTAGCATGTAATTATTAACCCCACTAGGGTTCGCCTGTATCGGGGTTAATAATTTCACAATTTAATAAAAATAACACACGTAAATATTGGTCTTCAAACAGTTAAATAAAAGCCAAATAATAAAATTTAAAAATAAAGTGATAAACAGAAAAAATTATAAGTGATAAAAATATATGAATTAACAACAAAGTGTTGAGAGATCAAACAAAATGTTATCATTCATTACATTAATTCATACCATTTTCAACAATAGATAAAATTAAAAAATATATATCAAGTTTTTTTAAATATGTGTAAAAAATAACCTTATGAAATAACACAGATTTATAATCGATTACATAGCGAATTTTTCTTATACAATATTGAAGTGACTATCAAATAATTATGAAATTAATATGAAAGAAACCGTTTTGATCACAACATTATTGTTTTCATTCCATTTAAGTTCACGTTTTCATTAAAATATGATTGTATTTTATAGTGTAAGTGACACTTTAGAAATGTCATCCGTGTGATCTTTTAGTTTTGACAAAGTTATGGGATACGATAACCTCTATATATTTAATTATTTATTGTTTCTTTTCCTTTTTAATTTAGGTGTTATTGTTTAAATTAATATTTTGAACCTCATTTTGACTTGATATTAACAATTTAATAATTTTATAAAGTACACAAAATAATACATACAGGTGTTGAAAGACAATATTGTTACAATCACAATAATATTTCTCACAGAATGGGTCTCTACTGTACTAAAGGAACTAATAATACATTATAACGTAAAACATGTAGAGTGACCATATTGTAACTTTTCAAAAATATTACTTTTACCTTGAGACCTCCAGAGCGGAGTTCTCAATTCAAGATTTGTATCCTTTCTTCAGATGTACTTTCAGGTGCTTTCGGCTAGGCTCAGCTTCCCGGGCGAGGTTCTCAACCCAGTATCATTGTTTGTTCAGGACTTGATAAAGAAAACATCATATAAGTATAACTGAATACGTATATTGTAAGAACAATGGGCATATTAACAAATAGTATAAAACCCTACCTAGGTTGGCTCTGAGAATAATTAAGTTTTAGAACGATATTGGGGAATTCCGATGAAACGTTACTTGGGATCCTTTCGTGGAGCTAAGGCTGGTGTTCGACGTAGACCAGCAGTGGAGTTCCTCGCCGCCTGCGGCTGCTTGACCCAGGCAACGAGCGTGGCTGTAGCGTAGGCAGGGAAATGTAGCGTCCAGGTCCTTGTCGTCAGGGTTGCAGCTAGGCCAGGAAGATACAGCGTCCGGGTCCTTGTCGTCAGGGTTGCAGCTGGGCCAGGAAGGTGCAGCGTCCGGGTCCTTGACTTCGGAATTGCAGCTTGGGCCGTGTAATGTCCGCCCTGGTCGCAGGAGTCTTGGGGGCGTCGGAAACGTTTCAGCAGGACCGTATAATGGACGGTTAGGTATTTGGTCGTGTGCCCTAGTCGGTTGGGGGTGACGCATTTCACAGAACTTTACGGTAGTGAAATGATTCACACGTGCTATCGTCACTTAGTTATATAGTCCGGTATTACACTTATCACGATATATGGGTCGCGATTGTACCGATCCGGGAGAAACGTCTTGCTTGACTCGGGGGTTTTACAGACTATATTTTGTGGTACGGACCGTGATTTACATGTTGATACGGTATTAAGTCTTTAATTATGCATGAGGTTACAACTGATTTATATTTGGCTTTCGTCACTTGTACCGGGGTATTACGTTCACCAACCCATCTTGTGGATTTTATATTTTTACAACAAACTTCAAACTGCCGCCCTCGCGCGGTCCACTCTCCGGCGTCCGTGTGCAAACGGTTGCTTTCAACCGCGTGTTCCCGTTTTTAATCTTCTCTCTGTGTGCGTGATCAGTCCATCCTGTGTCGGTCCTAGGGGGCGCGCGGGGAGGCGGGGTTTGTTTACTTTCTCCTTCCGTCAATCTTGAAGTATGAAGAAGGGTGAAAGGGTATCCGCTCGCTTCTTGTGTTTACTCGGTGAATTGACCGTTGGTCACTTAACGGTCGCGTGATTTGCTTCCTGTGGCTGTCCGGTGGTGGAGGGAGACGCGGAGTTTGTTTATTCTCTCCTTAATGAAGTTCGGAAGGTGCGGGGAGGGGGGTTTCTGTTCCATTAAAACTTGCGTAGGATTTAGCTTGACGAGTTTTTAACCCATTACAATATGTTGAAATTAATTTTGAAATAATATAATTTTTTTTTTTTGCGAGTTTTTTAATCTTTATTATTTAAAATTGGATTCGGTAAGAAAATTAATATGTAATGGTTGGTTAAATTTAAGTAGAAAATAAAAATCAATATAGGTATTCATAGTAAATATACTGTAATAAATAATCAATATGCTATTAATTTAGAAATGACAATGTAGAAAAAATCAATTTGCAATCCTCGGTTAATAGGAATAATTTAACCATCTTTTTAAAAGTGCACAAGGAATAAGATGACTAAATACGTTCTGGAATAGACGTGGGCAGAATGATTCCCAGGAGTGAATCGATTCAGTCTGATTCCCATGGCCTTTTGAATTGATTCCTTTAATTCATTCCTTTAATTCAATTAAATCCCAAAAAAAAAAAGAAAAAAAAAAATAATAATAATAATAATAATTGAAAATTAAATGAATGTGGAGGCTAACACCGCACACGAGACCGGGAGGCCACGGAGTACCCGGAGTACCGCGAAAGAGGAGACTGATAGGCTACCAAGCATCGCACAAAGAGGAGACCGATTATTCTATCTGATTATCTCGCTAAAACCTATAGATTAATGTGTTTGACTCTTTTTAGTGTCACTTTTTCGTTTCATCGGTTTTCAAATCACAATGAGTGGGGAGGCTACGAAGCACCGCACAAAGAGGAGACCAATAGGCTACGAAACACCACACAAAGAGGGGACCGAACATTTAAATCCTATATTGTTTGTCTTTTTTTAGTGTCGTAATTTTTCGTATGTAAAATGTATTTATTGTTAGCAATTATATCTTAAAATTATACAAGTTTTCGTTTCACCCTTAAAATTTTATTGATTTTATTTTATTTATTAAACTTATAATTTTGTTCCATTTCACGTGATCTAATATAAACATACATTAAACATTAAGATGAGTATTTTATGACAGCTAACCACAGCTAATTGGCCTTATAATATCTGCAAATTTACATATTATATCGACCCAAGATCTACGTCTAAAAGTAGGTAGGTACAATATCTTCCGTACGTACCAAAAAACAGATAAGCATCATTTTAGCTTCTCACTGCTGATGTTCAGATTCAAAGTCGAAAGTTTTCGACTAACTATGTAATGAAATTGACGGCTTGGCGCGCGGGGGAATAAATGAACCGCGCGGACGGATTAAGGGCTGGCATTGCGGAATGAATTTGTAACTTTTGACTAATGTTTTGTGTCTTACCTAGCAGTGACTTGATTTACTCGCGAGCTGCGGACCTAGGACTGGGATGCGTTTGGGACATATCATGACATTGACGTGGTCTGAGATTCTGAGGTCTGAGATTTACAAAAGACCATGACGTCAGAAGTGAAAAAGACTTTTGTTTTAATTCCTCTGTCTGTCGGAATCGGACAATCTCGATTTCGACAGACTAGATACCTGGGACGCGGACATTAAACACGGACCTGGGACGGCGGGGACCTTATGACAATCTCAGGACTATTGATTAGGATGAATGATTAATTCATTGCGTGAAAGAGATGCTCGGGCAACCCGGATGAATCGCGGCCGCGTTTTGGCCATTTTGGGACATGGACTTTGATGATGTTCGGGTGTTTTTAGAATGGCAGCACGGCGGTAGCGGAATACAATCGTAATAGGCGAGTCGTTCACAATACCGTCCGTCGACCACTTCGCGGCGCGCGGCCCGTTTAATAATATTTAAATACCTATGAAACAATATAATATTTAAATCGTTTACAGAACACATTATTCATTGAAATAATTTAACAGTAAAATAAACGGAAATTAAAAATGTATGGTGTCATTAAAAATCGTAGGATGCAAGGCCAAAGATAAGGAATGAAGAATCAATTCCTTTTGAAATTGAGAATTTTTTTTTTTTTTTTTTTTTTTATTATAGCGACTATATAGAAAAATTTTACATACAAAATGAAATGTGAAATTAAGTACAAAATATTGTATTTCTTAGTCCTCCTCACTAGGGGGTCCTGTGCCGAGGAGGACTAAAGTTATTCAAATATAGTTCATTTGTCTTCTATGTCGTTTTTAGCGTCTTCGCTAGGGTTTTCTCATTGACCTCTTTAAGCCATATTTTTATTCTTGATTTGTATTCAATTGGATTTTTTATTAGTTTTATGTCTTGGGTGTGATAGATTATATTATATTATATTAGATATTAGATTGAGTGTGTCACAAGATTGAATTTATTCATTTAATTCGGTCATTCAATTTTGCCCACGTCTATTCTGGAAGGCTATTAAATATGAGTGGAGCCTGATAAAAGTAATTTCTTTGACCAAAAGAAGATTTCGTTTGAATTGCCACAAAGTTAAGACCAGATCCAATTCTAGTAGTACGAATTTGCTGAGTTCTTTCAGCAATATTAATATTATTAAAAAATCTACTAAGTGTTTGTGAAATATACAGCTGTTTTACATTCATGACATTACATTCCTTATAAAGTATATGAGTTGGATATCTAAAAATTTTCTTGAACATAACTTTAAGAATCAGTTTTTGGGCAATGTAAAGTGGTTCTATATAAGTCTTTAGGCAAGATCCCCAGCACACTATATTATAAGAAAGTAGAGATTTATTTATTTATTTATTTCTATTCGCAAACATACACTTAACAGATTATTACATTGGTTTAAGTACATAAATAATAAGTTTCAGTATAATAAAGAATATGAAAAATGTTATTGATCCGTAACTGTTCGTAAATTGATTAAAAGTAGTGTTTTGTGAACACCTCACTAGGCGAACCTGTGCTGAGGTGTTCCCATTTTTAGGATAAGTGCTATTCTGTCGGCAAGAGTCGAAGCACAGTATCCTCCTTGATTTTGTCAAGAAGGGCACCGTGGGTCGATCCATGACGGCAGTATCCTATACATAAATTAAATATTGGTAAGGATCTATAAGCAGGTTATTTCAGGATATCTAGAATATGTATAAGATAAAAGAATTACTTGATATACAATTAGGTATAATTTTTCTACAGACCTCCCGCCACTAGTATTAAATAATATTGTGGTACTTTTTTGTGGTACTTTTTGTGTCCCGAAACAATTTTTTTTTTTTTTTTAAGTTTGGGTTGGGTCATGTTTGGACTGAATCGTGTTTGGATTGGATTATTGCAAAATCTATTGTTACGTATTTTTAAAAATATCCACACCAGGATCGGTTTTCGGGCTGCAATGCCGCGTACCGTAAAACCATAACCGAAAGCTCTGAAAATTCTGTATTATTTAGACGAAAAATTTGACACTCGAGATCCTAACCTGTCACAACATTCTCTGACTCACCTTCAAGCCAAAATGGACCTTGAAACGTTCCAAACTCGAGGAAACGACCGTCTACTATCGCCTGTGGGGCCAAGGCGGGGCTGGAAAGTAAAAGGGCTTAAGCGTCTTTGCATTTTCATGCGAAAATACGCCGTAAGGTAGTAGGCGATGCTGGGGAGAAGAGACCCTTATCGCGTCACCAAAACTGGAACGAAGGTTTGTATGGGCTATTTGACACGTTTCTTTCCGGAATGGATTTTCGTCTTTCGACTGGCAAACCTGTCGGCGAAAAACATAACCCCAGCCGATTTTCTTCGTCAAATAGTGAGAAATTACAGTTTCCGTCGCCAGGGTTGCACTTCAATTCGTTTTGGATGTGACCGGTGTCAGAAATTACTGAAAAAAAGTTAGTTTTCCAAAACTGAACAATACTATATAACTAGTTGGGCCCATTGCAAAAGCAACTTACGGGTTAAAACACTATGCGATTTGACGTGTGAACGTGGATGAAGCGAGGAGAAGTGTAAGTTAAATTAAATATTACTCGGTTAAATATCAAATTTTCATCGCAATCGGTTAAACGGTTAAGTAATGCATAATTTCAATTTGCCTGAGCTCACTTTTGTAGACAGAAACCATCGCAGGCATACGCACATCAAATCTCCAAAGTTTCATCACAATCGGATGAACGGTTTAGCAATGCATAATTTCATGATGCTAGAGCTCACTATTGTATACAAAAACCATCGCGGGCATGCACACATCAAATCAAGGGGATACGAACTTTTAATCCCAAAAGTTTCATTGCAATCGGATGAACGGCTTAGCAATGCATAATTTCATGATGCCCGAGCTCACCATTTCATACATAAAGAATCGAAGGGATGCGTACATCAAGTCCCCAAAGTTTTCTCGCAATCGGATGAACGGTTTAGCAATGCATATGTTCAGGATCTCAACTTCCGCTCTCCTGACAGAGCAATCCGGCGTGGTAACACCAGATTCCAAAGGGAAGTGTGGCTGGAGTAACTCTTCAATAATAACTCCAGCTCTTGAATAATTGGTTTTTATTCACACAATAAAAAGACCCGTAGGGTAGCTCATGTACGGTGAGCCCAATGATGCTATCTCTCTCCGCGGTTTTATAACCCACATGAAATGAAAACCTGGCAGCAGACGTTTTGCCAAAAACGACCCGCCCAAGACGGATGGTAACAAGAGAAGAAGGAATTAAAATCCGTGGCAATACGAACTCGCCCTGGTAATTGCCAACACAAAAGAATGTTGCCACAACCATTAGGGTGACAATCACAAATATTAATATTTCACTACCTGAAATCTTAACATATTCCCGCCCAAAAACGAGTATTAAGGAATAGTCGTTTTTTCATACAATAATATAAGAAGAGATTGCAACATTGGTACTCATAGTTTACCCAACGAGTTCACATACAAAAATAAACAATATTCAATATATGGATATCAAAATAATAACAAAAAACTTATAACTAAGTATATAACCCTATGTCAGACTTGACATTAAAAAAATAAAGTTTAATAACGTAGAACCTTCTGGTGCGCTGCACCCACTTATGAGAAAATAGTTTAACACTTGGCACTGATGAGCCTGACGGCACTTTGATTTACACATCACATCACTTTTAGCGTTGTAATTGGTTCTTAATCCAGGTTGGAGGAATGATCCTCCATGGGAAGTAGACAGAGCTGTGTCACGGCTCTTTTGGTGACACCTCTGGCCGTCCTCAAGGAGAGGACGCGGACGCGTCCGTCTTGGCCAGGGTGGATCTCCGTCACTCGCGCCATCCTCCAGTACTGCGGAGGTAGTTGGTTGTCTTTGATGATGACCATGTCACCAGGCTGTAAACTGCGTTGACGTCCTTCTTGCCATTTGACTCGGTTCTGCAATTCTGCTAGGTATTCCCGGCTCCATCTGTGCCAAAAAGATTGAACAACGGTAGACATCTTTTGGTAAATATTAAGCCTGTTTGTAGGCAGATGGTGGATATCAAGCTCAGGCAATGCTAACAGGTTGTCGCCAATAAGGAAGTGTGACGGAGTGAGTGCGTTTAAGTCATTTGGATCTGATGTTAATGGAGTCAGAGGACGGGAATTTAAACAAGCCTCAATCTGTATTAGTATGGTATTCATGCCTTCGTATGTCAAAACAGTTGACCGCATTGCTTTTTTTAAATGTAACTGGGTCATTTTAACTGCACTTTCCCAAAGTCCCCCGCGATGCGGTGAGCGTGGAGGCAAGAAACTCCAGCTAATATTCTGCTGGGCCAAAAAATTATGGATTTCTTTATCAGATGTCTTCAAAAATCAAATAGTTCAGTAAGTTCCCTAAAACTACCTGTAAAGTTAGTTCCATTATCAGTAAAGAGTCGTGAGGGTTTACCCCTCCTAGCTATAAATCTTTTCAATCCATTCATAAATGCCATTGAAGTTAAATTAGTCACTAATTCTAGGTGAATTTCCTTCGTTGAAAGACAAATAAATAAACATATGTAAGATTTTACACTCTTAGCATTTCTGGTTAAACCAGACTAAATTAAAATTGGACCTGCAAAATCTATGCCGGTTACATAAAATGGTCTTTGGATTTGGAATCGGTCAGCAGGAAGGTCACCCATGAGCTGGCGACACTCGTGCGGACGGACTCGGAAACATACAATACATTTATGCAGTGCTCGCTTTACTGCGTTTTTACCATATATTGGCCAAAAACGTAAACGCAGTAATGCGAGCAGAGCATTACATCCTAAATGTAAATTCTCATAATGCAGATGGGTTATTATTAAGTCAGTCAACTTATGATTTTGTGGTAACAAAATTGGATGTTTTTGAGAGAGCGAGGTAATATCGGATTGTGATAGTCGACCTCCAACACTCAACAACCCATCCTGCATAAAAGGATTTAGTGCCTTTACCTTGTTCCGCCTAGATACAAATCTTCCATTACTGACAGACGCTATTTCATCATGAAATGCGAATCGCTGAGCGTTCAAAATCAATACATGCATGGCATGTTCCAGTTCGATTACAGAAAGCTCGTCGACCCGCATCGGTCTTCGTTTAGAACAGTTATGTATGAAACGTAACATATAAGCAACTACGCGCCTCAGTCGTCTTAATGAAGAATAATTATTAAATATTTCCCAATCGACAGGACTACTAGTAACCAAAACTATCCTCGCCGTTTCTGGCAACTCCGTGGGAGTATCAAATGTAGAACGTGGCCACTTATCCTCGTCGGACGTGAGCCATGGTGGTCCTGACCACCATAATGAAGATGTTTTCAACTGCTGAGATGTTATTCCTCTGGAAATTATGTCAGCTGGGTTTTCAGTTGAACAAATATGACGCCATATAGCGCCATCACCTTCACGTTGTATTTCTGATACGCGGTTAGCAACAAAAGTAGTCCAACGGTACCGTTCTCCTGCAATCCAAGCCAATGTTATTGACGAATCACACCACAAAGTGGTGTCAACAGTTACTTGGAGAGCTGCCGTCCCCCGCTTCATTAAGACGACTAATAATTGTGCTCCACATAACTCAAGACGTGGTAACGATAAATGTTTTAGTGGGGCTACACGAGATTTAGCGCATATTAACTATGATTGGTGAATGCCGTGTTCATCGGTAGATCTTAAATACAGACAAGCGCCATATGCTCCTTGAGATAAATCGCCAAAAACCATGTAAGCTAAAAGATTTTTTATTAAAGCAGAAAATTTTCCTCGGTACCCGAATATGATTTGCTTTACTGAGACTCAGCGTGTAAGTCTGCCAGGCCAATGAAAGGTCATTGGGTAGCTTGTTATCCCAGGATGTTTTTAGCTTCCACAATCTTTGCATAATTATCTTACCGACAATGATTACTGGGCCTACCAGTCCTAAAGGGTCAAACACTTTTGAAATTAATGATAAAACTTGACGTTTTGTTACTTCTAACTTTGAGTCTATGCTTTCTACCTGATAGGTAAACTCATCAAGTTTGGTGTCCCATATTAATCCGAGAATCTTAGCTTCATTGGATTCATTTGGCAATAATTCTAAATTATCTTTAGAATCATTAATCGAGGGCGCATTAGACCTCCATTTTCTAATCTCCATGCCTGCTGTAGCAAGCGCATTAATGATTTGTGATTTAAGCAAGTGACAAGTATCAATGGAGTCACTACCAGAAAGAAAATCATCTACATAAAAATTTTCCTTAAGGGATTTACTAGCTAATGGATGAGTAAATGAAACGTCATTACCTAGCTGATGCAGACAACGTATTGCTAAATAAGGCGAAGGAGCCAAACCATATGTCACCGTGTTTAGCGTATAGTGTTTCGAACAATCCTCCGCATCCCTTCTCCGTAATATATATAATTCTTGATTTCAAAATGTCTCTTTATCTCCCCCCCCCTCTTTTCTTACTTTTTATTATTATTACTTCATTCATTCAATAATTAAGTTTTAAGACCGGTTCATATCTCAGGCGTAATTATCAAATGACATTCTATGGACTTACGTAATAGGTACATAACCATGTAATAATTTAATTTAACATACCTTATAATCTGTATTATAATGAACTGTGTATGTCTTGATAAACAAATAAATAAATAAATAAATACCTTTTGGACCTTTCTTAGTTATTAACAATATATTATTACCTCAGCAAAATCAAAATCAAAGAAAAGATAATTATTTTAGGTACCTCCGTCTTTTCACAATTTTTTTTTTTAATAAATATTTAATTTAATTCAAATCATTTTGATATTGTAACTTCTCATATTTCTGTGCTCCTTGTATAGAGCACTGCGATCTTGGTGTGATGTTTTGCAGAAAAGGTCGCTGTAGAAATTAATGTAATGTTGGGAAAAAAAATTTTTATCGAGTTTATTTAATTTCTTAACAAATTAGCGCAATAAATAGTACGCAAAAAATGGCAACAATCTTTGTTTTTCCTAAGGAAAAAATAATTATATCGACGTACTTGTTCAATTAGGCACCTACATCATTTGGCAAAAAAATGGAACATCTTTAGTTATTTAAATTAACTCATTTTATTATTGTCTCAATATTTGAACGATAACGTTCCCACCTGAGTAGGTACTTCTGGCCCATTGATTTATTTATTTATTTATAAGTACATGTTACATACATAATAAATTTACTTCAGAAGATACATTAGGTCACCATACTAGGCAGCTGCCTGTATCATGGTGACCAACGGAGGATAGTTGTTTGAATTGGAGTCTAGTAATATTTGTAATTGAATTTATAGAAATTCACCAAACTAAAGCTTTTGACGGAAAATGTGGATGCAGCATTAAAAAAATTAGCAATTTATTTGATTTTCGAAGGAATTAAGTAGGTACCTACCCATCTGATTTGAAATCAATATCATAAAACTTCTGATTTATAGGAATGCAGCATTACCTGAATATTTCGAACATGTATTCGAAATATTCAGTCCAAAAACTGTTCTTCGCAGGTCTCAGTTCCTGTAGCTTCTCCTCTTTCTTTGTATCCGACTTCAGCAAAAGCTCCTTTCATAGTTTATGTTCAAAACAACTCTCCTGGCCACTCTTTACATCCCCTTGAATTTGGTAAATTCATTGAAAAAAAACCACTTGGCATTTCCCCAGGTGGTATCCGATCAGAGAGCAGATTTCGCATTTGTGTTTAGTTCACATCCGCGTTGAATGCCAATAAATTCATAAATTCCATCGACTCCCTCTCTGCAAAAAAAATTAAAGCCTATATCCCTTCTTTCAATATCTCTCGCTTGGGTCTCGTTAGAGGTATTCCTGTAGACCTATCTGAAGAAGAGCTTATCTCGGAACTCATTATTCCAGCATCTTCGGGAAAAGTTATTAAGACTAGGCTTCTTAATTTCAAAGATCGATCATCTGAGTCTGTAGTTTGGAAACCCTTTCAAACTGTAGTTCTGACATTTGAAGGACAGTCCCTTCCCTCTCACGTTTATTTATTTCACAACTCTCTCCCGGTGGAAATTTATTCGTACCCAACAATCCAATGCTTTAATTGTTGTCGGTTTGGCCATTCTAAGCAATCATGCCGCTCCTCTCCCCGCTGCTTTAAATGCGCAGAAAATCATTTAGCAGACCAATGCTCCAATTCCCCCACTTGCGTCAATTGTTCAGGCTCGCACACAGCCACTCATCCATCCTGCCCCGAACTTTCTCGCCAAAAAAACATAAAAAGTTATATGGCCTCCAATAGCGTTTCATATTTCTATGCCTCCAAATTAATAGCTCCTTCTAAAAAATCTTTTGCTGAAGTTACCTCTCAACCCCAAATTAGTGCTCCTTCAAACTTGTCTTACAAGAAAACTGTAATGACAAAACAAGCTTCTCGTCCAATTAAAACCCCTGGATATGATCAATTTGGCCATAACTCCCAGTCTTGTTCCCAAATGGTAACATCAGCTCTCTTTTTCCTCAAAACCCCGTCTTTTCTAACTCAAATTCAACTAACAGCAGTGCTTTCAATCCTGATCTAAATGCAAATTCCATAAACAACAATACTTCTAATGACAATTCTTCTTTTATTCAAACTCTTCTCATGCTACTTATCTCTGTTATTAACAATAATAATTCTCTACCGTCCAACGCTGCCTCGTTACTCTCCTCTTTGTATTCTCTTCTTCCCAATGGCTGCCCCAACAGCAGTAATTCTGCAGTGGAATTGTAGAAGCGCCACCTCCAATAAGGATGACCTCGTCCGCCTTCTACATTTACACTCCATATCGATTGCTGCCGTCTCTGAGACTTGGTTCAAGCCATCTCAACTCTTCAAGGTGAGTGGCTATCAATGTCTGCGGGACGACCGCATTGATGGGAAGGGTGGTGCAGCCCTTTTCATCAAAAACTCTCTCCCCTTCTCCCCTATTTCCATTAAACCCCCAAATTCATCCTTCCAATTAGTGGCAGCCACTGTCTCCGATATTACATTTGTATCTCTCTATATTCCTCCTTCTACCCCATTTGACCTTCCACTGTGGGTTCACATGCTTAGCAAAATTTCTTCTCTCTTGGTCATTTTGGGTGATTTCAATGCCCACTCCCCACTCTGGGGTTCTTCTTCCTCGGATCCCTCAGGTATCAAATTAATTGAACTTTTGGACTCCTTGAACATATGTCTCCTAAATGACGGATCCTCAACAAGGTTTAGTCACCCTGGACAGAATCCTAGTGCGGTGGACATATCTCTCTGTTCCCCGAGTATCTATACTCTAATCTCCTGGCGAATTTCTTCAGATCCCTGCGGCAGTGACCACTATCCCATTATTTTGAATTTGGCTCAACGGTTGGATACCAATCACTTTAAAAGTAAGCCCAAATTTATTACAAAAAAAGCGGATTGGTCCCGTTTCAGAGACTCTATCCAGGATCTTTCCCTCTCCCTGCCTTCCCCTTCTTCTGATAATTGCACCTCCTCTTATAAATCTTGGACTGATTCCATTCTAAAATCGGCTGACAAGTCTATCCCCAAATCATCTCCTGTAGGCTCGAAGGCTCGCCCTCCCCCTTGGTGGGATGAGGAATGCCTTAGAGTGCTGAAGGAGAGGAAAACGGCCAATAAGACATACTGCCAACAGATGACTATGAATAATTACATCTCAGCCAAGAATGCCCAAGCTGTTGCTAAACGCACATTCCGTTTCAAAAAAAAAAACAGCTGGCGTAATTTCTGTACCAATATATCCCCTGCTACTCCAGCAGGGGAGGTTTGGTCCATGATTCGCAGGTTTAGATCTTCCTTTTCCCTGCCAAAGCCATCTCGTAATTCTGCTTTTTGGATTGATGACTTTGTTAATAAAATAGCTCCCCCTTATGTCCCTAATTTTGATGAACTTCCTTCTTTGCCTTTCACTTTAAAATCTTCTTCATGGTTAGATGCTCCATTTTCCTTTGATGAGTTAAAAAGAGCCATTGATATCCTCAATGACTCAGCTCCGGGCAAGGATGAAATCCTGAATATATTCATCCGTCAATATGATGACAATTCTCTTACCTACTTTCTCTCTCTCATCAATGTCTTTCTGGATTCCGGCATTATTCCCCCAGACTGGAAAATTCAAAATATCATTCCCATTTTCAAAAGTGGCAAAGATCCAAGCATAGGTTCGAGCTACAGACCTATGGCCCTCTCTTCTACTCTTTGCAAAGTATCTGAAAGAATGATTAAGAATAGATTGGACTGGTTCGTAGAAAAAAATCAAATTCTTTCCCCTTCCCAGTTTCGATTTAGAAAGGGTAAAAGTACCCTTGACAACCTTTCCTCTCTTGTTACAGATATCAAATTAGCATTATCTAAAAATGAATATTGCATTGCAGTGTTTCTAGACATCTGTGGAGCATATGACAATGTTCATATTCCCACCCTGAAAGAAAAGTTACTGGCAATAGGTATTCCGCCCAAATTAGTAAAATTCATTGTCAATTTGCTCTCCCAGAGAACTATTTTTGTAGATGGGTCTGAATCCCCTCCCCACATTAGACACATTTTCAAAGGTCTCCCGCAAGGGTCAGTCTTAAGCCCGATCCTGTACAATATTTACACATATGATCTAGAAAAATCTATTCAATTCTTGTGCAACATACTCCAATATGCCGATGACTTGACTTTCTACAAAATATCCCGTAATATTTTTATCGCAGCATCAGCAATCAACAATGCTCTTAGAAAACTTTTGGCGTGGTTAAATATTAATGGCCTTGAACTTTCCCCCTCCAAAAGCAAAGTTGTCATCTTCACTCGTCGTCGAAAGCTCCCAGAAATTCAATTGAGATTTGGCGATGAAATCATCCCTATCTCTAAAGAAGTTAAGTTCCTGGGAATGTTTTTAGACTCAAAGCTTACTTGGAATTCTCACATAAATCATGTCATCATGAAATGCGAAAGCAACATCAATCCCCTTAGATTTCTGTCCGGAGTGTGGTGGGGATCACACCCATCATCTTTAAAACTTCTGTACAATGCTCTCATCCGAAGCCATCTTGATTACGGATCTTGTCTGTTTGATCCAATGTCCACTTCAAATTCGCTTAAATTAGATAAAATTCAGTCTAAATCTCTTCGCCTTATCTTAGGAGCCATGAAATCTTCCCCAATCAACGCAATGCAAGTTGAATGCTGCGAACCTCCCTTAAATATAAGAAGGCGATGCCTAGCAGAAAAATATATTTTCAAAATATGCTCAATAACTTCTCATCCCCTGATTCCCAAACTTCAATTGTTAAAGTATGAGGTCAATTTGAATCCATTTTGGAAAAAACATTCCCCTCCCCTTTTCTATAATTGCTTCAACACTTTCCTGGATGTTTCCACAAACTCCTATCGCAATGAATCTCTCCCCTTATACTCTTATCCCTATAAAAGTCTTATGCAAAATTGCGGAACATTTTAAATGGGAAGCTACACATGTTTTTATTTTAAAAGTTTCAAAAACTTGTATAATTTATGATTATTAAAAAACATTACTTGCAAAATGTTTTTTTTCGTCGCTAATTACGACCCCATAAAGGGCCTTTAAAATGTCAATTTTTCTACGTTATTTTCAAGATCGCCGTTTAATTAATTGGAATAAATTCCTAGCAAAAATCAGTTTTGTATGGGAGATTGTCGATACATCTTTCTCAACTTTTGCAGGCATTTGAAAAGAGATAGCAACCCTGAATTCGCTTCGAAGGAGAGTTTACCGTGGGGCGTTTGAAATTGGTTGAGCTTAGGGGTCTTTTTGGCGGGCCGGCGGATTTTCGTCGCTGGCCCGCCAGAGTGACCCTTATCGTTTCACCCACCCGAGGGGCAATGTGGTCGTTTTTCCCCTCGAATCAAAAGTGAGCCAAAAAAGTTAGCTTTCCCGAAACCAAACAATACTATTACAATTTTGGAACTAAAATTTTTAACGGCACACAACCCGTCCGCTTATTCCACGCCTTATATTTCTACTACCTGATGGGACCTGAACCATATAATGGAGGACGCAATGGGCATGGCGTTCCCATACTCAACAAACACCTAAGATGGAGGGAGAAGCTCGAAAAACCTGGCGATGATGTAATGTGAGGGAGTTAGGGTCCCTTCACTATGCATCTGGATTCATCGCAGCAACGTGATAGGTTTTAGCTAGTAGCTCGTTAGGAACGGTCCACAGGTATGCTTAAACTTTTACAGCTACTACAAAACCCAGTGAAAATTTTATTCAATTGACAAACGGCCGCGGATGTTAAAACATTACTAATTAAACATTTGTTTATTGAAAGAAATACACGTGGTTTTCACGGCCTGAGAGGGTAGTTTATCTCTGTTTTAACGATTGATGAACGAACGAAATTTGAAATTTTTCCAAAGTATTTTGAATGTTCTATATATTTCTTATTTCTGAAGGTCTCGTAAAAACAAATACCATTTATGAAAACTAGATAAAATTACCTTTTAGATTTGTATATTTGAAATACAGTTTAGTTTTCAAAAACTGACATATTTTAAGATTCAAACTCGGAAATAAATGGAAAAAAATTCTTATCAAATTTTTTTTGACTAAAATGTAGAGAAATTAAAAAAAAAACAAAATTACAAAAACACAGTCCTTTTCTGTAATAAATTTGGAAGGAAACTATCACCTCGCTTTTTCCTCGTGCATACAATAAAAAAATAATAAAAAAATTCAAAAGTTTTTTTATTGCTAAAAAACTAACCTAAAAATTATACCGTCTTTTATATCAGATTTCTTGCATCTCTAAATAATTAATTTCTTTGATGCACTTAGGAACACATTTATTAGATATTATTATTTAAAAAAACACCACTTTCATAAAATTATCGTAAAATAAAATCTCTTAAAAATGTAAATTTGCATTCTCATGTATCAAATAAAATAGTTTTTGACACTTCAATTTTCAAAGTACGATTATTGTTTTATAACTTGACTAAAACTTATGAAAAACGAAATGATGAAATTGGTCACATATTGTCAAACTTATGAAAAACCACAAAAAACACGGTTAATATATCAATGATATAAATATAATAGTAAATTATTCATATTAATAGAAATCAACCATCACATAAGTAATATTGTACACACAAAAGTCATTTTGCACACACAGAAATCATTTCGCGCTTCCAACGTCGTTTACAAGCGCGAACAACGAATGCGCAGGCGCCGCGTGCCGCCACCTAGCGGTTTTGAAGGAAAACAAACAATTAAGTACTTAAATATGCATTGTTGCCGGATTTAAAATACATTTTAAGATCAAACCTTATTAGTAATATTTCCTGTTTTAGTGTATTTTTGTTTTATTCATGCTGCTGCAACAACACGGGTTATCTGGCGTGCTGTGTTTTTTTTTAGTTAGGCTGAATATATATAAATCTTTGTTATACATCCACTCTTTTATTTTATATATCCAAGTTTCACAACATTGATAAAAATAATAGTGCCCACGCTCTGATGAGAGTAATTCATGCCTACCTACTGACTACGCAGTTCAGCATATCTCGTGCCAACGAGATTTGGCGTCCAAGATCCCATGGGATTTAAGCTGATAACTGTGTACCTTTATGTATACCCTGTAACTATAACATCTAATACACCCACTCAATAAGAGGTGTATATGTCATGATAACATCCAGTGTAATACCTTATTTTACATCATACCCTGATATTTAGAAACTCCTAATCAATCTGTTCAATAACATGACACCCAACTACTCCCTTACCTACCATAACACTTGCGGTACTCCTGATTTATCCATATCATCTTGTTTTTCTCATTTCATTTATTTATTATTTTTTTTTATATGTTATCGAGGCTTCGGACTCACACAATGTTGTAATTTTTGCCTCATCTTTTTAAAATTATAATATTATCATTATAATCTCTAATGATCTTTTAAACGTACTTAGTCCTTTTATATTCGTTTTGTATAAAAATTCACTTTAAAATATTTTCCAGTTTACATGATCTAATAAATGTCATTATTCTCGATATGGCATGAAACTCGGTTGAGGCTATTAAATTCTGAACTTCCAATGAGTTCGAGGTCATTAGTATTGTCACTCTCTGTCGTTCATATTTAATGCACTTCGATAATATGTGCTCGACATCTTCAATTTGTTCACACATCGAGCACATTGGAGAATCAGAGAGGCCTATCAAACACAATATTCTTCTCATTAGTGCACGTCCGAATCTTAATCTAAAAATGATTCTTATTTCCGATCTTTTCAGATTAATCTCAGTGAATCATGGTATTTTAAACGGTTTGTTTTGGAGCTTTCTGTACCATATTCTCTTATTGGTAGACAACGTTTCAAAATGATTATGACACATATTATTACATATGGAATTTTTTGGCAGTAATCTTCAGCGTCTGGCGTCCAGTCATAGTTGATTCCATTCACACATGCTCCGTTTGCCAACAAATCCGCCTCTTCATTTCCATGTATGAGATGGAACCCTATGTAAACAATGTAAACATATGAGTACATCTTTCTGCTGTAGCCACCTTATTTGTTCAACAATTTTGTAGGCTATTTTCCTACAGGGAACTCCTTTCAAAATACTTTTAATATGTTGAAGTGCACTTTTAGAATCACTTAATATTA
Organism: Limnephilus rhombicus; assembly: GCA_929108145.2. Classification (NCBI taxonomy): domain Eukaryota; kingdom Metazoa; phylum Arthropoda; class Insecta; order Trichoptera; family Limnephilidae; genus Limnephilus; species Limnephilus rhombicus. The sequence goes on along the minus strand of OV815290.1, from coordinate 17,724,760 downwards.
CAATTTGTTTCCACTTATTTTTAATTGCATATTCCACCGCTTATTTGATTGCTATCAATTCTGCATTCATAAAAGTGCAATTTTTATTCTTTTTTATTTGATGGGAGAAATTTTTTGGCATTGAAATGAAAGCTGCTCCAACTTGGTCTGATTTTTTTGATCCATCAGTGAAGATCTGGTTGAACCCAGATTATTTTTTTAATTAGCATATCGCTTGCAATATTACAAATTTCATGTGGTAAGAGTAGTCTTTTGGGGAAATTAAAATTGTCAATCTCAACTGAAATACATTCCAAATTAAGTGCCCCTACCCATGTTTCGATGGAGTACATATCTAGACATTTATTTGTATTTATTTTCCAATCATTGTTTTCGAACAAATTTTAATTAACATTGGAAATTTTTTATTGTTCCAGAATCTGTACTGTATCAAGGATTCAAGTTTAAGAACCTCTAAAACTAGAGGATTTATTTTCAATGGATACAGCTCTAAGCCAAAATCTTGCAGCTAGTTTCCAAGTTCTTATATTATATATTGTATTATTAGATATTGTAGCGCCAAATCGCTGTTCTCAAAGATATTTGGGCGAGAAGTTCCTATTCCCTTATACCATTTCATTTTCTTCCACATATCAGAATAGGTTGTATTAGTATCGACAGAATCACAGAATTTTCACCATCCTTCCATTTTTGCTTTTCTTACTATTTGTATTAACATTTTTCCATAAACGAGTCAGAACTAATCTTCTTTCAGCCTAAGCTTTTGAGACTTCTTGATTCCACCATGGTTTTGGTTTGAATGCTTTATTTTTAGATTTCTTAAAGAATGGAATACCTTTATCTGCACTTTTGTTCAGAACATCTTCTAATCTGTTATAATATTCTTGAAATGACAATTTTTCTTCATGAAAATTTTGTATCAATTTATCTTCAGTGGATTTGTATTTGTTCCAGTCTGCGTTTTTGAAATTTCTTTTCAAAATTGGTTTGTAATTACAATAGGTTTTTTCTAAAGTGATTATAATTGGAAAATGATCACTACCCATCGTATCTGTGTCTATCCTCCAATTACAAGTTAGTACAAGCTCAGAAGATACCAGGGTAATATTCGGGCTCGAACTCCTTTGTCCGGATGTCCTATTCTTGTTATGTCTCTGTTATTGACAATATTATGGTTTGAATCTTGGCAGGCTTCTGCAAAAAGATCTCCCCTCAAATCTCGTATAGCTCTATCCCATAGTGGATTATAAGCGTTGAAATCACCGCCTAGTAAGGCTTCTGGTCCCATCTGGTCAAAAACTTTCCTTCGTGTTTGAATTGTGATATTTATTATTATAAGCAATAATTATCAGCCTGAAACACTCATCAACATTCAAAAATCTTCCGAGAAAAGATACTTGCCGCCAACGGGACTTGAACCAGTGTCCTTCTGATTGCCGGTGAGCTGCTCTTGACCACTGAGCGATGGGGGCTTATCAAAACACTTACAATGTCTCTCTCGCAAAAATAAAGTTGGTTGTTTTCAGGTGGAAAAAATATAATAAGCAGTAATTGTTGAATGAAACACTAGTATATATTGAATTATTTGGCGGGTATTTGATAAGCTCTCTTTTCTCGGAAGATTTTTCAATGTTGATGAGTGTTTCAGGCTGATAATTATTGCTTATAATAATTGTTACCCTTTGTGCTATGCATAAAAAATCTTGTCTAAACGTTAGTTTATAAATTAAAAATAATAATGTGATATTTATGTTGCTAGGACAATATATCACGTTGACAAATTTCAGATTTCCCGCATTTAATAATTTAAAACTGCATAATTCTAATTCACAGGACCTGTTGATGTCTAGAGTTCGCTCGATTGGTTGTAAACTTCTATGGATTAAGATTAAGACTCCTCCATAGCCATCGGCTCTGTCTCCTCTATATGTTGTATAGTTTTTAAATCTTAAAATGTAAGGAAATTGAAGCCATGTTTCGGAAATAAGTGCAATTTTGATGTGTTACCTTTGTAAATATATTTCTAAATCAGGTTTGCAAGCTCCGAGCATTCTATTATAATACATTAAGATTATTCTTATCCGTTGTTCATCGTAAAAATTATTTTCAGAATTTCATTTAAGTCGCATTTCTTAATAATTCCCATGATCGTGTCTATAAGTCTATTAACTGCTAATTACACAAGATTTTCCCAATTTTCATCATTCATAAATATTGTTGATATTTCTCTAGCAATGTTAACTGTAATGTCCAATATTTGCAGGCAATACTGGGCCCTTTATCTCCAGTATTCCTCTAGGATGTTTTGTAGGTTATTATTTAAAACACGTAGTACTTTGATACACGGAAACTGTTTAATAGAATATAATAGTACAATATTGGCTGTAAGCCGTCTGACGAGAAAGAGGACGCGCGAGATCTCCGCTCGCTATTATATCGTACCAATGTAGGTCGCTTCGGCTAGGTTCGGTATTTCCGAACCTACCCAACAGATTAACATATTACCAACACTACATCTCTCCCTCCTTCAACTCTGAAGCTACTTATTTAAATATTTCACACTTTTCACAATTAACATAAATTATAATACTTCATAAACATAATTTTAAGATACACATAATTCAACCGCGGTGACTGGATCAAGTCGTCCCGTCTCCTCTGGAAGTTGTGCGACTTGCGACTTGAACGCAGTCTTCCCGACCATGGTCTCTGTTGCCGTGCCTGCTCCGACACCACTTCCTCCCCCACCAACCTGGAATCAGGAGAAAACCCAGTCAATCCACGCAACAAGGTCGAAGTCTCTAACTCATGAGGCTCGTTCCTCAAAATTTCAGACGCGGGATGCTGCGCAATATTGCCATCTTCCTTCCAGCTCACTGACATTTCCCTCATTTGGTCCACATGTCTCTTCCATGTCACATCAGTGTTTCCTATTTTAATAATATAAACTTTTTTACCTAGCTTTCTAGAGACTACACCCTTAGCCCAAACGACTTTATTATCATGACGATAATCTTTTGTTAAACATTTTTGTCCAACTTTAAAAACCCTGGTTTTTAACCCTCTGTAAAACCTAACTTGATCCGATTGAGCTTTAGAAATGTTAACGTTAGCTTCCTTGACTTTTTCCGAAAAGTCTTCTCCATTTTTCACTGGCATTAAACTGTCGAACGTAGAACGCAGCCTTCTTCCTAATAACAGAACCGCTGGTTCAATACTTGTCGAACAATGGAAAGAATTTCTATGGTCCATTAAAAAATTCAACAGCTTGACATTAAAATCTAGTGGGAATTTACCGTTTATTAACAGTTTCTTGAGGAACATTTTCGAAATTTTTACTGCATTTTCTGCCAATCCGTTTGACTGGGGGTGTTTCACCGGAGAATTCATAAGTTTAATATTGTTCTCCTTTAAGAAACCTCTAAATTCCTTACTTGTAAAAACTGAGCCATTGTCAGATACAATTAACTCAGGGTTGCCAAAATTAGAAAATTTTTTCCTCAATTCCATAATCGTATGAGTTGAATCTGCCTTCTGCACCTCGATACACTCTAACCACTTCGAGAATGAGTCACAAACCACGAGGAACATCTTCCCCGCTAGGGGCCTACAATAATCTAGATGTACCCTACTCCAAGCTTTACCTGGATTTGGCCAAACCGTCAATTGACTTTTGGGAGGTGACTGTTTTGACAACGAACAATCTGAACAAGATTGAACGACTTCCTCCAAGTCTTTGTTTAGAGAAGTCCACCAAAAATATGTTCTAGAAATTCCCCTCATTTTCACAATACCTAGATGTGACCTGTGTAATAAATCTAACACTTGTCTTTGGAGAGAAACAGGTAAAACTATTCTATGTTGCCAAAACAAACACTCTTCTACGATAGAAAGTTCATTCCTTTTTAACCAATATTTCCATATACTGCTGTCAAGATTTACTCGTTTGGGCCAGCCCTGCCGCAAATACCTAAACACTAGCTGTAATTCGCTATCTGCTGCGGTGGCTAACACAACTGCTTGAAAATTAACTTGGTCACAATTCTCAATAAAACAAACAAAGTCAGTCCCGCAATCATCCTTAAAATCCTCAACTGTGTCCTTCAATGGTAAGCGAGAAAGAAAATCTGCTTGGTTAATACAAGATTTCACAAATTCCGTTTTGTACGAAAACCCTGCCAGAATGATGCCATATCTCTGCAAACGGTTTGCCGCGAGAACCGGAATATTTTTATGTTCCCCTAGAATTCTTAGTAACGGCATATTGTCGATGCATAACGTGAACTCCCTTCCAAAAAGGTACTGAAAAAATTTATTTAACCCGAACACAATTGCCAGAGCTTCGAGATCCAAAATACTATATTTCTTTTCGGCGATTGTTAAACTACGAGAAGCGAACTCAATTGGACGCATTGTGCCGTCCTTAAACACGTGCATTAAGGAAGCTCCGAAACCGCATGTACTCGCGTCCGTATACAGTTTTACCGGTATGTCCGGAAAATAATTTGTAAGAATCGTGTTGTTGCCCATTAACTCTTTAATGGTATCGACTGCTACTTTACAGTCTTCTGAGAAATTCCACTCTACCCCTTTCTTCAAAAGGTTATGTAGGGGTTCCAGTATCGATGAAATCCTAGGAATAAAATTCCGATAAAAATTTAGAAAACCCAATAAACTTTTCAATTTATGTACGTCCGTAGGATACGGAGCGTTTTTTATAGCTTCAAGTTTGTTTGGCTGTGGTTGGATTCCGCTCCCTGAAATTACATACCCCAAAAATTCAACCGATTCTACAAAAAATTCGCATTAATCCGTGTTGACCCTCAACCCGCACTCTCGTAAACGCGCGCACACTGCCTGTATATTATTCACTAAATCCCGTTTGTTGACCCCCGAAATGATGATATCGTCTAAATAGAATACCACTCCCTTCAACCCCTGAAGACAGCTTGCTATAGTCCTAGCGAAGATCGCTGGTGCTGACTTAAAACAAAAAACTAGTCTGTTATATTGAAATAACCCTAAATGCTTATTTATTGTAGTATACTTCTTGCAAAAGTCAGCTAATTCTAATTGTGAGTAAGCCTGTCTTAAATCTAGTTTAGCGAACACTTTACCCGAACTTACTTTGTGACCAACTTCATTTATGGAGGGAAGTGGGTACCTTTCCAAGTCCGTCATGAGATTTAAAGATCTCTTGTAGTCCACGCAAATCCTAACATTCCCGTTCTTTTTAATTACCGGTACAATTGGAGACGCGTATTCACTGCTGGTTACCGGAGAAATGATACCATCAGCTACCATACTTTCTAATTCTCTCTCAATTTTTTCCTTAATAGCGAACGGAACAGGCCTCGCATTAAAAAAACAGGACGAGCTTCCTTGTTCACTTTGAAACTCACTTTATGTTTACTGAATTTTCCCAGCCCCGGCGAAAACACTTCTGGAAACTCGTTGTAAATCATTTCAATTTTGTCTTTGATTGTTGAAACCGAATTATCCATCATTGGAACTATCTTCAGATTAAAAACCTCCATGAAATCCCTACCCACTATCAATTCCGAGCCATTAATCACAACAGTAAATAATAAATTATTTTTAATATTATTGTATTCTACGGTAAAACAAGCACTACCTACAAGATCAAGTGGTTTACCATCGTATCCAGATAAAGTACGCTTATCAGGTGACAATGTTACATCCTTAAAATAACGGTTGAAAATAAAATCAGGCATGACCGACATACTTGCGCCTGAATCAATCATAGCGGAACATTTAAATGTATTAATTATTATATTAGCCCTAAACGGATTAATGTAAGAAATACTATTAATAACAATTATTTTTTTTTTTTTAAACTTAAAAACTAACGTTTAGACAAGATTTTTATGCATAGCACAAAGGGTAACAATTATTACAAGGGTTCAAGTCCCGTTGGCGGCAAGTATCTTTTCTCTGAAGATTTTTCAATGTAAATGAGTGTTTCAGGCTGACAATTATTGCTTGTAATAATTGTTACCCTTTGTGCTATGCATAAAAATCTTGTCTAAACGTTAGTTTATAAATTTAAAAAAAAAAATAATAATTAATATTTAACATGTTTAAGTATTTCCCCAATAAATGCAGACTTAATTGTCTCGACGCCACCTAGCGAGGGATTTAACACTAACAATGTCTTCCTTGCAAAAATAAAGTTGGTTGTTTTCAGGTGGAAAAAATATAACAAGCACTAATTGTTGAATGAAACACTAGTATATATTGAATTATTTGGCGGGTATTTGATAAGCCGCCATAGCTCAGTGGTTAGAGCATTCGACCGGCAATCGGAAGGACACGGGTTCAAGTCCCGTTGGCGGCAAGTATCTTTTCTCGGAAGATTTTTCAATGTAAATGAGTGTTTCAGGCTGACAATTATTGCTTGTAATAATTGTTACTATTAATAACCTTATCACGGGATTGTTCAAAAATCGGATAAACATTGTGATTCCTACAGAATTTCTTCAAATGCCCTACTTTGTGACAATTAAAACATTTTGCATTCTTAAATTTACAATACTTTTCTAAATGTGTTTCACAGCAAATGGTACATTTTTTATTACTCGAGAAACCCCTCGGCTCGGGGCTTTTTGACCGCGAAGGCGACCTTCGGAAACCTTGAGTTTTATCCGGATGTGAATGTCTCCCCGGCGAATTCGAGCGTTTAATGGAATTCACGCCGCCCGACATCCCTACGGAAACTTCTGATTTAATTTCCGGAACCAGATTGTCTAAAGCTGAAACCGTTATTGCTAATTCTTCCATTTTATTAAACGTTAATCTAGTCCCCTCGAGAAAAATTTTCTCCTTGGCTCGGCCCGGCAAAATGCCGATTGCAAAAACATCAGCTAAACATTCCGGTAATCGCGTTCCGAACTCGCAAAACGATGATAATCCCTGTAAACGCACTGCAAAATCCCTGACTGATTCACCATGTGATTGCTTGGCCTGATAAAATTTTTCTCGTTCCTTGAACACCGATCGCGGTCTGGAACAATGTTTCTCAATTAATTCTATTAACTGATCAAATGCCACGTCTGTAACTTTAGAAGGAAAACATAAGTTGATCAAAAGAGTTAATGTCTCCGCTTCTAGAAGATTTAGCAAATATGCGCGTTTCTGTGAAGCATCTAACTTAATCGTTTTTGTGTCATAACGAATTAGTAGGAACTGTTCTAACCTCAGGCGAAACAAACTCCAATCCCCATTAACGTGAGAGAACCTGGAAATTCCGCCCGACTCCATGATCGCACACACCAAAAAAAAAAAAACCCCGGCAACAATAACACCTTCCAGAAAAACACAAGAAACAAAACAACCTGACACCAGGAACCGGCGCCTATGCAGTCCAGGCGCCCAGCCGCTTCCAGGAATATCAATGCTTCTTCGCTCCTGACTGAATACCGGGCTGGCCCTAGTTACCCAGGGTCCCGTAATTTCCTCTTCTCCACTGTATTACCGGGCTGGACCTAGTTACCCAGGGTCCCGTAATTTCCTCTTCTCCACTGTATTACCGGGCTGGACCTAGTTACCCAGGGTCCCGTAATTTTCTCTTCTCCACTGTATTACCGGGCTGGACCTAGTTACCCAGGGTCCCGTAATTTTCTCTTCTCCACTGTATTACCGGGCTGGACCTAGTTACCCAGGGTCCCGTAATTTCCTCTTCTCCACTGTATTACCGGGCTGGACCTAGTTACCCAGGGTCCTGTAATTTCCTCTTCTCCACTGTATTACCGGGCTGGACCTAGTTACCCAGGGTCCCGTAATTTCCTCTTCTCCACTGTATTACCGGGCTGGACCTAGTTACCCAGGGTCCCGTAATTTCCTCTTCTCCACTGTATTACCGGGCTGGACCTAGTTACCCAGGGTCCCGTAATTTCCTCTTCTCCACTGTATTACCGGGCTGGACCTAGTTACCCAGGGTCCCGTAATTTCCTCTTCTCCACTGTATTACCGGGCTGGACCTAGTTACCCAGGGTCCCGTAATTTCCTCTTCTCCACTGTATTACCGGGCTAGACCTAGTTACCCAGGGTCCCGTAATTTCCTCTTCTCCACTGTATTACCGGGCTGGACCTAGTTACCCAGGGTCCCGTAATTTCCTCTTCTCCACTGTATTACCGGGCTGGACCTAGTTACCCAGGGTCCCGTAATTTTCTCTTCTCCACTGTCTCCTATTACGCCCTGAGAATCTCTTGATGGATGGCACTTCAGCGATGCCCCAAGTGATTTATTGTCACCTTCGGGAGATTTTTGCAAGTCACGATCCCTGAAACGAATCGACTTGCCGCAATCTGATAAACAGTCAACCGTGTATTCCTTTTCAGCTGCGCCACTTGTAATGTCCAATATTTGCAGGCAATACTGGGCCCTTTATCTCCAGTATTCCTCTAGGATGTTTTGTAGGTTATTATTTAAAACACGTAGTACTTTGATACACGGAAACTGTTTAATAGAATATAATAGTACAATGTTGGCTGTAAGCCGTCTGATGAGAAAGAGGACGCGCGAGATCTCCGCTCGCTATTATATCGTACCAATGTTGGTCGCTTCGGCTAGGTTCGGTGTTTCCGAACCTACTCGACAGATTAACATATTACCAACACTACATTAACATTAATGTTTTCTTTAGGATTGATCTTAGTTTCACCAGTGTAAGTCTTATTTCCTTTAATTTTTTCAGCGTAACTGGTTACTCCACTTGATTTTCAGACATTTTTATTATTTGAATTAGTCTTCTTTCCTGATTTAACATTTTCTTTTTCTTTGTTGGAGTTTTTCTTATCTACAAGGATTTTTGCTTGTTTGAATGTTACATTTTTTGCCATTTTTTGGGTTCTCTTTCTCGCTCTTCCACTTTGGACAATTAATGTCGTTAGCTGGATGATCTCCTCCGCAGTTGACACACTTAGCTGTCTTGTCACAGGTCTCGTGTTATTCATCACATTTGGGGCACAACTATGTTTTTCTTTTTTACCACAGTTTTGAGCAATATGCCTATATGTCCAACAACTATAGCATTGCATAAATCTAAAAATGTAGGATTCTACTCCAAATCGGACCCCATATATATAGACGTCTCTTTCCCAACAAATTTTAGACTCACAGTTATCGCAAGCGTGAGTTGTCCTTCTTTTCCTTTTTTGAAGAGCCGCTTTATGCTAACCACATTATTATCACTTTTTATCACTTCCATGATCTCTTCATTAGTGACATCAAGATCTTATCGTCCGATGACACCAAAAGTATAATCAATGTTCTTTTTATTGTCACTTCCTATTTTTTTAGAATAAAAATCGATTTTTTATGGCCTTTCCAGCTTTCAAATTATTTGTGAAAGTAATTTCAAATTTGGTTCCGGATATTACTTTCATTTTTTCAATTTTCATTCCGGATTCAAAAATAATTTTGGTCATAACCAAACATGGCCATACCCAAATATGGCCATACCCATTTACCAGGTAAGTTTTCTCCTTGAATTATGACCTATATCCAAATTACCCATTCTAAGTAAAGTTTTGGAAAAAATTGTTTACGATCAATTATATTCTACTATCTCACCTTCGCTCTTTACTAATCAACATGGCTTTATGAGAAATCGCTCCACAACCTCGAATCTTGTGTCTTTTATAAATTTTCTTCATGCTCAAATGGATATGCGATGCCAGGTAGATGCCATCTATACTGATTATTCCAAAGCATTCGACCGTGTTAATCACTATATTCTTTTACAGCAGTTATTTAGTCTAGGAATTCACGGTGATCTCTATAGATGGATCGTATCATATGTCAGTAATCGGCACCAAATCACGGTTGTCAACGGTTTCGCATCCTGTTTAACGGAAATTGTCTCGGGTGTGCCCCAGGGGTCGCATCTCGGACCACTCTTATTTAATATTTACATAAATGACATCTATGTATGCTTTCAAAATAGTTACTTTGTGTTATATGCGGATGATATGAAAATTTTTAAACCTGTACAGTCTTTATCTGATTGTATAGAATTACAAAGCGATCTTGATCATTTTTGCGCGTATTGTGAATCAAATTTACTCTCATTAAACATTTCTAAGTGTCACTCAATTACATTTACTAGAAATAAAAATAAAATCATCTATTCTTACAACTTGAATAATAAACCTTTACAATCTACGTCTACATGTAAAGATCTAGGTGTTTATTTAGACAACAAATTAATTTTTGATAAGCATATCGAACACATAATATCAAAATCCTACAAGATGCTAGGTTTCCTATTAAGAATATGTAAAGTTTTCAAAAGTGCTAAGACTCTTGAAATGTTGTTTTGTTCATTGGTCAGAAGTCCACTGGAGTATGCGTCCCCGGTATGGAATCCTCAATATAAAGTGTACATAGATATAGTAGAAAGTATACAGAATAAATTCTCTAAATATTTATTCAAGAAATACAACAAAACTACAAATAACATGTAAAGTTTACAAAAAAGCCGCACATTATCAGATCTGCTGTTTCTGTATAGCCTGCTAAATAATAAAATAGATAGTCCTGAATTGCTATCCACTATTGGTTTAAATGTCCCAATGAGGCGTACCAGGCACACTTCTCTTTTTCATGTAGAATCCAATAACACTAATGCAGCGAGTAACTCACCAATTACTCGCGCAATTATAACTTATAACCACTATGAAAAATTACTACATTTAGACATTTTTCATGATTCCTTGCAAACATACAAAACTAATTTATTAAATTTCTTGGTGTGATATAATTGTTTTAAAATTACTTACACTTAACTTTTCATTAAACTTTAATCAGTCAATTACAATTAGTGAGCATATAATTCTTGATTTCAAAATGTCTCCTTATCTCCCCCCCCCCCCTCTTTTCTTCCTTTTTATTATTATTACTTCATTCATTCAATAATTAAGTTTTAAGACCGGTTCATATCTCAGGCGTAATTATCAAATGACATTCTATGGACTTACGTAATAGGTACATAACCATGTAATAATTTAATTTAACATACCTTATAATCTGAATTATAATGTACTGTGTATGTCTTGACAAACAAATAAATAAATAAATATTCAGGTTAATGTTACTACTAAGCTGTAATCTCAAATCGGATTACACTTGCAATATGTTTCTGATTTGAAACTCGATGAAACGAAAAATAGCGACACTAAAAAGAGACGAACCCACTAACATATACATCAATAGGATTAAGCCTGTGAGAGGGTGAGTATAATGGGTCTCCTCTTTGTGCGGTGCTTCTTAGCCTCACCACTCTTGTCTACTTTAGTTTTCTGAAGTGAAGGTTGGTGTTGCTTTTTTGCAACTAATTTAGCAATATTCAGGTTGATATTACTACTAAGCTGTAATCTCAAATCGGATTACATTTGCAATATGTTTCTGATTTGAAACTCGATGAATCGAAAAATAGCGACACTAAAAAGAGACAAACACATTAACACATACATCAATAGAATTTAGCCTGTGAGAGAGTGAGATAGTACAATCGGTCTCCTCTTTGTGTGGTGCTTCTTAGCCTCCCCACTCTTGTCTACTTTAGTTTTCGGAAGGTTTCACTCCTACCGCCTGTTACCTCTAATATTTTTGTTAGTAAGTACTACAAACTTTGAAGTACAAATACAAAAAAACCTATTTTTAATAAATAACGTACAACAGAATCACCAACATTTACATTAATTAATGTGAAGGTTGGTGTTGCTTTTTTGCAACTAAATTAGAGATATTCAGGGTGATGTTACTGCTAAGCTGTAATTTCAAATCGGTTTACATTTGCAATATGTTTTATTATTATTTTTCGGGCTAACTTGACCGGACTACCTTCCCCCTCCCTCGTCTCTTCCCTTGCGGCTACCTACAAACTGCGAATATGTACGATCAGCTGTTTAACCGTGGAACGACCAAATATTTTATTTTTAAACTGAATTAAATGATGGGCAATTTCAAAACAATGCTTTTAATCCGGATTTCTTTGTTTGTTTTTCTTTTATATGGTTTTTATTTGTTAGGTACTATGATTGTCGGTAATAATTAACAAGAATTTGACCAAAAAAAAATCAACTTCTGATTCGATTTACTCGAAAACGAAAGCTCAAATCAAAAAAAGTTATACCACAAAATCGACTCCAAATGTGATGTGGAGTCTCCAGTTTCCCGCTTGTACTACGAGTTTCCGGACACCTTGTATATTGATAAACATCTGACATTTAAACAACATACAGAAATACTAAAAACAAAAATCAGGTCAGCAGATCGAGATGTTACTAATCGTTTAATCGAACTTTCTAGGTCAAATCGAGCCGTTTACTATGATCGATCTTTTCGTGTAACTGGCCCGCTCATTTGGAACAAACTTCCCTCAGCTCTTACTAATATCCAGAACTTGGCTGAATTCAAAAGAGCTTTAAAAACAAACTTATTTAAAAAATCATACCTTTCATGAATTTTAACTCCTTTTCAATCTACTATAATAAGCCATGTTCCTCAAGTTTCTGGTAATTGTTTGGTTTCGATTACCTCCTTACTATAGTTTTATGTGCACTCTGAATTCGTATTATTTCTAAATGTTAACTGCCTCCTGTTCTATATAATTTAGTTTAAATGATTCTTGTTGAATGGCATCGTGATGGTTTATCATTATATATTGTCCTGTGCCAAAACAGCACTCACTATTGTTGTTAATATTGTTCTTTAGGAATTGCTTTGTATATTTTTGTATATTCGTTATTTTACATTATTTAATTAATTTTTTAAGGACTCGTAAGGAACACTGTAGGTTAATTTTAAGTTTATTATAATTAAGCGCACTTGAAGTGAAACATCACAAAACTGTGCTATATAAATACTACGTTATTATTATTATTATTATTAATTGGTGTATTTGGTAGAATTGCTCATCTTCTACTAACAGAGGTAAAGAGAGGCTTATACTTTAGCTTAATACACTCCCACCTAAATTATTTAATAGAAATATGGAGAAACATATACATTACGTACTTAAACGAATTACAAATAATACAAAAAAAGTTATTAAAAAACTCTTCAACTATAACCCAGACACTCCCACAAAAAACTATACCAGGAAATGAATCTTTTGAAAATAAAACCATTGTATGAATATAACATGTCTTTAAATCTACAAAATACAAAATGGACTTATACACACAAACACAACATTTATAAAAACATCACAAGTACACGAACATTATATTAGACAACACAATAAATTGTATACAAATACTGTCAAGACTGAAAGTGGCAAGAAAAGTATTGGCCACGAGGGAGTTCACATATATAATCTCCTTCCAGATAACCTTAAAGCAGAAAAGAATATAAAAACCTTTAAAAAAAAACTATTTAAACTTAAGATGTTGGAACAAAATTAAAAATATTACTACTACACCTGTACTATATATACTCTGTACTTAAGTTGAGAAAGCGAAATATTATATTTCTTTTAACTTAATAATAAAAAATAAAAAAAATAGATTTGACTTCACAACAACCAGATTTATTTTTCTTTAAATTTTTTTTAATTTTATTTTATTTATTTCTTTCCATGTTTTTTTAATGTCCTTGAAACAGTGATTAAATTTGTTGTTATAGTATAATTTTTTGTTTAATAATTTTTTATTAAGTTTATTTTTATTTTTTATTTAAATTTCTTATTTATTAGTATTTGCCGTGTTTTTCAATTTTCTCCACATGGCATCTCGTGTTAGAATACTTTCAACGAGGCTGATATTCAACCAAGTTTTTTGGTTACGACGATATTTTTTTGTATATAATTTTGTTTTGGTACTTTTTTCATAAATATTTTTAAAAATATATTTCAATTCTTCATACATAAAGTTTGGTTCCGATAATTTTCAGAATTATTAATTATTATTATTTTAAGGATTTCAATCAATAAATCAATCCTTTTTCCGATAGTGCAGTGTAATACTGTTGGTGCGAGGTACATTTATCATAGTAACATAATTAAATAGTAGCTACAGTTAGATAGTGGTCAGCAATTATTGATTCGCATACGCATGTACTGATTTCTGTCGTCTCCCTCACTCTTACATAGATATGGTCTAAACATGAAGCCGTTCACGAACATTCACGCCTATTGTGATTGTGCCTCTTGGATGGGAAAGGAATCATACAAGTGCATTGCCAGCCTACAAGTTTTATCCTTTTCCGGTGAGTCCTCTCCTTTCTATGCAACATATGTTTTATCATTTTTAAGCAGTGATATTAACACAAAATCAAGGTCTTTCACCAGTCATTCTATGACACAAACCCATAAATCCACTCTCACAACATAAAATACCATTCATTTTTTGGTCCTTCGAGCCGGATTCGCATTTGTATTCAATTTCTGGCGAGTTTGCAAAGTATTCAAATACTCAATTCGCCATCGGTTCCAGAACGTCTGAATAAGACAATCCACGAGATGTTTGCGTTGTGCCAAGTTGACTGGCTCGTCTGACAAATCAGCAGCGTGTAAAGATTTTAAGGGAGTGAGCGTTAAAAATGTGCGGGGGTTAGCGGCAATTGAGCCGAAACTTTGATAACGCTAAGTACAGATAGCGGGCGTGAATTTAGAATTGCTTCAATCTGAGAAAGCACTGTTTGCATCTCTTCAAACGTCAGTAGAAAGGTGGCTATTATTCTATTTAAATAACCTTTCGGGCATTTAATGTTACTTTCCCAGATCCCACCAAAGTGAGGAGCTTGCGGTGGATTCATCTTTCATTCAATTCGATTCTCCAACAGATTGTTTGAGAATTCCTTTTTGTAATTGGGGGACTCTATAAGTTCAAATAAAGACTGTAAATGGGATTTAGCTCCCACAAAGTTCTTCCCGTTATCGGAGTACATTATACTCACAGGACCTCGACGAGCAAGGAAACGCTTGAAAGCGTTGAGGAAGACTTCGGTGGAAAGATCCAAAGCGAGTTCAATATGAACTGCGCGGGTCACCAAGCAAATAAATAAGCAAATGTATGCCTTTTGACTTCGCACCCCCCGACGTCTATAAGGGATTATTTGAAGCGGGCCCGCGTAGTCAACCCCTGTGTGAAGAAAAGCCTTGGCTTCGCGGACGCGGCATGCGGGTAAATCTCCGATTATTGGGAATTGCGGTTTGGGATTGACTTTGAAGCAAGTATTGCACTGATGCACACGTTTCCGAACCAAATTGCGTGAAGAAAGTATCCAAAATCTTTGTCATAATAAAATTTTCGTTTTCAGTTCGGGCGGATCAGATAGAGATTTTGAATCAAAACGTTGTAGAGGCCAATCATCTTTAGGCAACTGAGCAAAAGTGGGGCCCTTAAACCATAATGTATGGTCTATTAGCTGAGCGGGTTTTAGACTACGTGACAGGCAGTCAGCGGGATTGTCTTGACCTTTTATATAATGGAAGCATTCAGCCCCCAGATGATCTTGTATTTGTGATACGCGGTTAGCAATGAAGGGCTGCCATTTAGCGGGCAGTGAATTTATCCATACTAGCGCAACCGTGCTGTCACAAAAGGCTAAAGTGGTATGAACTATCAAATTTGATGCGTAGGTATTACTGACCTTGCACAAGTACCATCGCTCCACATAATTCTAGACGCGCAAGTGAAATCGTCTTCGCAGGAGCGACCTTAGATTTGGCGCATAATAAGCTAATTGTGGTTTTGTTATTATTTGGACAGTAAACATGTAAGTACATTATGCCAAATGCGCGTTCACTTACGTCAGAAAACCCGATAAGTGTTAATACACATTAGTATTCGACACCTAAAATGCGAAGAATTTTAATAAATTGCAATAATGGCAATTCCTTTTCAAACTGACTCCAAAGCATGACAACGGTGTCAGGAGGAGGATCGTCCCAATCCAGGTTGTACTGCCATAGAGATTTAATTATAAGTTTAACTAATAAAACAATCAGTGCGAAGAAACCCAACAAATCCCAAAGACGAACAATCGTCGATAGGATGTTTCGTTTGATGCAAATTCTTTCGTTGGTGTATACGACAAATACGAAATGATCAGAAGCGGGTATCCAATGAAGTCCTAGTATTTTTAGGTTTTCATCGGGATTAAATTCCACATGTTCCTTAACACGACGAGCTGTAGGAATCGTGGACAAAAACTTTGGAGAGTTAGAAGAGAATTTTACAAGATCGAATCCTCCCGCGGCGAATAGTTGAATCAATTCTGTAGACAACTCGGAAGCCTCCTCGACCGACGAGCAACTGGTGGCGAAATCGTCCATGTAGAATGAGCCCTTTTCTACCAGGTTTGCAGCAAGTGGAAAACGAGGTTTTTCATGCGACGCAAGTTGACGCAATGTACGCATTGCAAGGAATGGACAGCAAGACATGCCGAACGTGACGCGATTAAATTCAAACAATTGCAAAGGGTCACTATTGTTAAATCTGTACAGCATGCGCTGATAACGTCGGCATTCTTCTTGCACCACAATTTGTAAATATATTTGTTTTATGTATAGCTATGGCGAATAATCGGAAACTGAGGATAATGCGAAACAAATCACCTTGTAAATTCTTTTCGGTATGTAGGATGTCATTAAGCGAGTAACCCGAATCGGATTTCATACTCGCGTCTAGCACCATGCGAATATTGGTGGTCAATTTATCATCGCGAACTACGATATGATGCGGGATTACGTAATGCGGTAAATCAGAATTGTCAACTGGGGAAATGTAACCATTCTTAAGATATTCGCACAATATTTTGTCATATTCTAACTTTATTGCGGGTTGAGATATTAAGCGGCGTTCGAGAGACCGAAACCTGCGTTTGGCGGCGATTCGTAACGATTCACCAAGAACAGAGGGACTGTTTCGAAACGGCAACGCGACGATATAACGACCTGCCGTGTCACGAGAAGTAGTGAGTTTAAACATATCCTCACACTCTTGTTCCTCAGGCGTTAAAAACTTCTCATCTGGAATGTCTTCCAATTCGAAGAAACGCGAAAGGCAAAATTCATCATTTTGCGTGAACGTACAAAATGATTGCGTGGTGTTTATACTTGGGTTTTCAATCACCGTTGGGGCAGTACCCAAGATGAGATATCCCAAAGTAGTTTCGATAGCAAATGGCTGGCCGAGAGAATCTGATATTTTGTTTGCCTTTAGAATGCGAGCAAACATGTCACATCCCAAGATGATATCAATCTCACCGGGCGTACAGAATGTTGTGTCTGCTAAGGGCAAATTATCAAGATACGACAAGAAGGAGCGGTTAATGTTGACAGTAGGCAACTCACTGGTTATGGTTTCTACTACATATGGTTTAATCATATACGACTGAGTGGTGTCATAGCGGGAGAGTAATTTTAAGCAAGTTACGTCATTTGTCACATTTCTTACGTCACCTATTCCCTTGACGTAAGTACTTGGAGATGACCGCATCATAAGATTCAAGCGTGAACAGCATTTGCGCGTAATTATGTCCCTTTGGGAGCCGCTATCTATTAGAGCCCGGATCGTCTGTACCTGGCCCTTAGCGTCTCTGGTAGTGCAAACAACCGTTCCGAAGAGTGCAGTAGTATTTGCACTAGGGCATGAATTTGTTACACATAATGAAACCGGATTCGAAGAATTTAAATTATCATTATCGGCATCCGTTTGTGACGCAGGAGATGGTATTGGGTCCGTTTGTGACTTCCGCCCATCATTTTGTTTGAAATGCAACAAACTATGATGGTTAAGCGCGCATGTTTTGCATGCACTCTTTGATTTACAAGCTTTCGTGATGTGCCTAGTACTGAGGCAGTTCACATAAACTCGAAGTTAACTGGAGGTTATTTCAGCAATCGGTCAAAGTATAATTCAGCAAGAACGCGTTGATCATTATACTTAGTACACAATGCGTCCCAGATAATTTGATAGTTTGTACCTGTAGGCGTAATAGCTTTGCAAATATTTAATGCTTTTCCGGTTAATTTAGACATCAGATACTGCATTTTTTCCGTATCATCCAGAGAATCATTCAAATTTATAACTGAATTATATGTTTCATAAAAAAGAGACCAACTATCCAAATTACCGTTTAAGCACGCGATTTCCAATGCAGGTAGCTTAATTTGACGGCGAGGTTTCGCAACCGGATTCGACAGCATATTTGCTTCTGTGTATTTAATAACACCGAAGAGTTCTTCAAATGCATTTAATTGAGTGTATTCAGCGATTTCTTCCGGATTCAATTCCAGTTCGCAATCCACCTTTTCATCTTATATTGTTCATTCAATATTGTTTATTCAGAACGAATTTTTTCAACAGTAGTTGCGCCTGATAAAAAAGATTGGCGATCGTAAATGCTTTCCGAAGCTTTCCTTATCTTGTCATACTATTTATTTTATTTTATTTGGAAAACCAACAGTTACATTATTTACTTAGGTGTATTTACATATGTATATGTTATTGAACCAATAATAGGTTTTCACTGGTGTGTATTAATTAGAGAGATTAACAAGTTATAACAGCTTATCGGGATGGGATGGTAGGCGGGAGGGGAAGGGGACGGATCTAATCTGGGAGTGAATTAGTTATTTGTATAGGAGTATAATAGTTTGTATATGTTTAGAAGTTATTTATTGTTTTTTTTTTAGAATGTGGGGTGCTGTGTTGAATAAGTCGAATTCATTGTATGAATTGTCAAAAAAGTGTGAAACGCGGTTAATGAATGTGGTTTGTTAAGAGTAAGTATTGCATCGAGGTGTGTTAAGTGTGTGATTTAGTCAAGTTTGTCTGGTGGGCACTCTTAATTGAATTCTTTCAAGTAATTCCAGGCAATCTATCACAGAGGTGGCTATCTTTTGCAAGAATATTACGTCTGCAGAAATTTCTACGATTTTCTAGTGACGAGATTTTGAAAAACGTGGCTGACTCCACATAACTTAGATGAGGACGATATCCCCGAAAATCAAGGTATCGTAGAAAACGATTTTGTATTTTCTCAATCCTTTCTATGTTTGTTGTGTACCTGGGATTCCAGACTTGAGAGGCGTACTCCAGAGAACTGCGTACTTACGCAAAGTACAGCATTTTCATAGTGATTACCTTTTTAAAGTGTTTGCCGATTCTGAGTATGAAGCCAAGTACCTTGGAAGCTTTTGCAACTATGGATTCGATATGTCGGTCGAAAGGTAATTTTGGGTCTAGCACTACTCCCAGATCTTTGGCCTCCATCATTTTTTTAAAGTATTGTGCCGTTAAGGGAATAATCAAAAGAAATGGGATTTTTGTTTCGGGTAAAGCTGATGATGCCGCATTTTTTAACATTTATTTGAAGGTTGTGTTGTGTGCAGTATCTATTTAGGCGATTCAAATCTTCTTGTACGCGAGTACAGTCATTGATACTTGTAACAGGAGAGAATATTTGTGTTGATTTTTGGGGATATTTATACAGTTTAAAGGGGAAACAAAACTTCATACCATTATTTATTTCATTAATGAAGTATTCGTAGCTGTCATTAATGGATTAAAAGGATTTCAGTGGTTTCCAACATATACATGATAAGTAATTGTTAAAAATGTTAGTGTTTTCTGTGTTAAATAATTGTTTTTTTGTATACCACGTTTGTTTTATATTATATTCTTTTTTTACGTGCATTAACTGTGCCATGTGATCTGATACAGCTAATTCTGTGACTTCCCATGTGTAAGAGCTTTTTTGTATATTTGTACCTATATGATCAATTATACTTTTTTTATTTCCTTGTATACGAGTAGGTTTATCAATAATCAAGCGTATGTTGTGAGATTTTAATGTGTTGAGTTAATGAGATTTTGAGTGAATCTGCGTTTTTGTTCTTGTAGCTTTTATCAATATTTAAGTCACCGCAGAGTATTATTTGTTTTTTGTTGTTTTTGCAAATTTTGTTTAGTAAAAGTTCAAGTTGTTCAAAAAAAATATTATTAATATCAGAGTCATTATAGTAAATTGTACAAATTATCATTTTAAGTTTTGGAATTTCAATTCCAACACATTCAAATACAAATTCTTTTGTTATTTGTTTAACAAATTCTAGTTCTTTAAATATAATGTTTTCGTTTAAGTAAATGGAGACACCTCCATGAATATGACTCTCTCGACAAAAAATTTTACCTAATTTATAACCTTTAAAATTAATAGATGTTGTTTCGTCTTTTTGTAACCAGTGTTCGCTAACACAAAGTACATCGATATTTTTTTCATATAGAATATTTTCTAATTCTAAGATTTTATTTCGAATGCATTGCACGTTTTCATGCATTATTATGAAGGTGGGTTTGATGTCGTCAGGTTTAGGAGTACGGGTATTATTCATAAAAAAAATAGTTTGTTTTTTCGGATAAGGTGAGTTCCTGTCATCTCGGGTTTGTGTAGAAATGGATGAATGAATATATTTTGGGTTTTTTTCTGATGGATGTGGGTGCTCAAAATTGTAGACTGATATTTTATTGATCTCATGTTTTATATGCGCCCTTGTTAAGCTCATCATTTTGATAATTGTATGGCTATTCATTTTTTCATAAAAAATGGGCCCACTAAATTTACAATAATTTTTGAATTCGAAGATGTGAGATATAATCTCAGAATTCAGTTTATAGATGTTTAAATTATTGTTTTTAGTAACTCGATGTATTAGGACATTAGTATGGGCTAGTTGTCGTAGGGTGTAGTACAAGTTGCTTAGAAAGTTTTTAGGGGATGTCTTATTTTCTCCGGCTATTAAAATTACAAAATCATTTTTATTTAAATTCTTGCTTTCTCTTATGATGTTTGCCGTGTACCAGTCTAGTGTTGCCCCAGGGTATATATAGCTGGAACAATCTACATCTTTAAAGTTTTTTTCCAGATTTCTTCTTATTTGGTGGCCTGCTTCTTCTCCAAAAATCCGTATTTTTATTTCTTTCCATTGAAGTTGTGCTGTTTTAATTCTGCGATGTGTGTTGTCCTGTGCCGGAAGAGGTGTTTTAATTTCTTTATTTTGGTTATTAATATTGGTGAGATGCAATTTGTTTTTAAATTCTTCATTTTTTTCTGCCATGTTTACGAGAAGCGACTTGTTTTCATTCATTACATTTTTTATTTCAATAATATTTTGGGTAGAGTTTTTTATTAGTGGTCGTAATATTTTTAATTCGCCCTTCATTTCATTATTTTCAGCCACTAAGTGGGCAATAATGTCGAATAGTTGATCCATGCCTTCGTTTATTTTTTCTTATAGAATGATTTTTCCTTTTCCTTCCGTTATTATTTTTTTAATATTATTTATGGTAAGTCTTGAGTTTTTCAGGGCATTATTTACCTCGTTTGCCTCTATCATTGTGGACGTTTCTTCTTCATTTTTTCTTTTATCCTCCGAATCTGAATTAGGATCCTCCTCGTGTTGATTTGGAGATCTTGGGGTCAGGCAGGATTTTGTAAACGGGTCCTCATTTTTTGATTTAGGTGTTTTATTACCTTTTTCCATTTTCAAAGATTATTCAACAGAATTTGATATTGTATGCACTTATTGCCCTCTATTGAACAATAGCGGTAAGTAATATATTTTTTA
Organism: Limnephilus rhombicus; assembly: GCA_929108145.2. Lineage (NCBI taxonomy): Eukaryota > Metazoa > Arthropoda > Insecta > Trichoptera > Limnephilidae > Limnephilus > Limnephilus rhombicus. The sequence continues at coordinate 17,703,158 of OV815290.1, read as the reverse complement.
CTTGATTTATGCGTTATCTGCCATCTGTTGTTTATTAGCGCAAATTATTAGTTTATTTTGCGATATGGTTAAATTTGTGCATTTACTGCCATCTATTGACAGGTAGCGATAGGTGGAACGTATGTAGGTAGACTATTCAATATTAAATCATTAAATGTCAAAAAATCACAGTGATTTGAATTTTTAAAATCAATTTTTTCTTAGATATAGTTCATGTACATACGTGGTAATTGCTTCAGTTTTACAGCAACACTGTTCGGCCCCTTAGAGTCAAAGAAACGTATCTCAATTTTTATCGATTTTGAGTTACGGATGGTACTAGACACAAAATAACACATTACGTTACGTGACAAAGACACGTATCTATAGGTTCAACGGTTACAAATTTACATCGTTGCGTATCTACAGAAAACCATTTATTGTTAATGTCAGTAGAGTGTATCGTTACTTGCGTTTTTTAAACTTGAATAAAAAGATATTTGCTTGCGAGTCAAAGAAACGCATCTTTAGTTACGTTCAATTCACCCGCATAGATTATGCAACTGTTTTACTGAAATGTCACTTACGCGTCATTCATTTATGATTTGGCAGTTGTGTTTGCGGCACTTTTTATTTTAACGAGTGGTTTGAATATTAATTTGGTTATTTTTTTGTGTGTTTTGATTCAATATAAATCGAATATGGAAAGGAAAACACACAAAACACGGATTCAGTGAATAATGGAAGCGGCATTGTTGAATAATAAGGAAGATTCTTCAAGTGCCACAAATATCTTATTTCAGAGGCGGGTATGGGTACCCCCGCCCCGGGAATCATTTATTGAATAACGTTTGGTGACTTAGCAGGGGTACCCGGGTTTATGGAGTCAGATTTGTCCGGATCTTGGCGGCAGATGTGTCTGCTATCAACAGCGTGGCAGGCCGGGTCGGGAGAGACTGAGGGAGATCTTTTGACCTCTCCAGCAGGACTCTCTCGGAACATTCTCTTGCATCGCAGTGGAAAGGATGGATTCATTCGTCCGTCACACTGGCCCCCAAATTCCTAACCATCCCTTATCCCTTATTCCTTCTAAGAATTTCTTATCCTTCCTTCCCCTAAAAAGACTCTCTACATAGCATCCCCAAAAAAGAAATTGATATTACTACAACTGCTAACAAAATAAAAATAGCAGAAAATCAGGAGTCACGATGCCAAGACAGTTCTTCTTCTTTAAGAGCGATTCGAGAATCCAAGAATGCCAATAGTTTTTCTTGATGACATTGGATATTACTGAAACCTTTTTTAGAAATTTAATTAATAATAGCTTGGAAAATGGAAAAGTTCTCCAAAACCAAAGGGAAAAACATTTACCTGGAGATAAAAGACCAGAAGAATCTAAAAAAATCATTAAGGACCAAATTATGTCTTTTCCAACAGTACCATCACATTACTGTAGGGCGAACACTTCATTTAAATATTTAGCTGCCGATTTGACATTACACATACGTAATGTACACTATGTATGTTGACTTGTGTGAGGATACAAATATGACTGGTTTATTTATGATACAAATTATGTTCCTGAAAAAACATGGTTAAACCGAAACATATTTAACACCTGTAACCTATAGTTCCAACAACCATGCGAAGATATGTGCGACTCGTGTGTTAAATACGAAAATGCTAATACGGAAGAAAAATATCTCTTTTGGATGAGTATGATCGCCACAGACAACGCAAAATTGCTGTACAGAATTGTAAAATCCAATCTTAAACCCTTGCTTCTGAATCCACTGTTAATTTCATCGAGTTTAATTTAGAATACGTACGAAGATATTTTTTTATAGACGACGCCTGGCAGTTTATAATTTAACTTTTTTTAATGTTCGGAACAATAAACCTAGAAATTACATGTGACATGAATGAGTGGCTGGTCGTGGCTCAGATAAAATCGCTTCATGTATGTATAAGTGTTTGGTAGCTAATGCTAATGGAAAGAAGTTCATTCTGATGAGTGATACCTGTTGATATATCGAAACTTCTACAAAGAAAATAAATATATTTGATCCTTCATGGTGGTACCCAGCAGTTAGATTAGCTTCCAGAAAATCCAAATATGATGTCATTGAGATGGGACAAGAGTATTTCTTCAGTTTCATCAACTTGAGGAAACAATTAATTAAAAACAAAAAGACAGATAAAAATGGCATGGATATAAACATAGACATCAGAATTCTCATGTGTGCGTGGATGTAAACTAGTTAAAAATCACATTCAAAAGAAGATCCTGACCATATTTATTAAGTTCCTGAAACAAGGCAACGAGCTGGACTTATTTTTTTACATGCGCTCCATACAGGAGGCCCTGTGGAAAATAATTTACCTCAGGGCCTATTTCATCTTTGGGGATGCTGTGAGGAGGGTTTTTTAGGAAATAAAGGAGAGGAGAATTCTGGGAAGGAAAAGGGTTTTAGGGGTGGGTAGGAATCCGGGGTTCAGTGTCTCCTGGTCATCCGCCTCCTTAGGTTTTTCTAGGTATTGAACCAGGGCACACCTTCTAAATCACCAAACGTAGCGAACCTCTTGGAGTGACCTATGGAAGAGGTATTGGTTGAAGTAAAGTGAGTGAAGCAAAGAGTGTGTGCTAAGACTGAGTTGTTTGGCGGTCCGTCCTCTCTGCCTACCCCTGTGGAGAAACGGCGTGATGGATAGTTAGGTAGTTAGTAAGTTAATCAGGTACAAGATTCCAGTTTTTTAAGCAAGTTACAATATTATGTAGCATATTAAGTTTTTTTTTACAATAGTATCAGTTGGAAAATAGTTACCTTAATATTTTACATGGTTTTCTGTTTTAAATAAGTTTTTCAATAAAAATTTCTAGACTTGAAATATTTTTATTACTGTTCCACCACTATCCTAATTCCTATAAATCATCTTTACAAATTTTCGTGTGTAAAAAAAGTCAAATATCGAAGGAAGTTTTTCGTAACTTGAGTTTAGTGATTGCAATTTTCACCTTGGTTAGGATCAAAGAAACGTAACTGAGATATAGCTGCACTTAAATTTAAAAAAACATATGAAAATGAATTACTATTTTATATTTAAAAGATGATTTAGAAGCACAAAATACCATCCTTTAACTAAACGAGAAGAAATTATTAATATGTTACATTTGTTTAAAAGTAGACAACATTGATTGATTGAGAACTATGTTTTTTTGCTCTCCTGTAAAGTAGAGAAAAATGAGATACGTTTATTTGACCCTAAGGGGCCGTGTTATGCTTCTGTTTCACAGGTTTTATGTTGATTAAACATACGTTTTGCACTTTATTTTTACTGTTTTATACGGAGCAAATTGCACTTGACATCTGTCAATTATTATCAATTAATATTATAATGGGCGTCTATAAGATGATGACATCTGTCAATTATTATCAATTAATATTATTATGGGCGTCTATAAGACGATTTAATTGTGAGTAGAATTTATTTAATGCTGCGTTCACATCACCAAACGAAAGTAGCTCGTGCCAGTTTACCTGGTCGAGAGATGTGTTAATTTGGTCGTAATCACCGCGCTTATAGACGTAAGCCCTTCTAGGCTCTTCCACTAGTGGAGCGGGTTCAGAGAATAAAACTTCCATTATTAAGGAGGTGTGATGAGGGTCTTCTAAAATTAATGGTTCATCACAAGCAGAGACCGGTACCAGGTCATTACATAGAACGAGGTCAAGAAAGTGACCGTTGGTATTTGGAATTCCATTACATTGATACAATCCCGAAAAATGCATGCATTCAATAAATGATGTACTAACAGGCGCGCTTATCGCCTATCGGGTATAAATGACGTATTATTGAAAGACTTATTCCATGAAATGTCAGTGAGGTTAAAGTCACCTAGGATAATGAATTTTTCTGTGGGAAATTGCAACGTAAGTGCTGAAATTTGTGTGAGGAAGATTTCCATATATGTTGGTCCTTTAGGGAGGTAAACACAATATATGTGGAGATTTGTGTGTTTGGATCCCCTGGATTCTAATGTTATCCAGACGTCCTCAGCTTGTGAGTGCCATCCTGGGCGCTCGCGAGGTACCAGCGTTGGCCCGTGCGAGTGTAGTCCCGATCTCGGCGGTGTACATCGTAGCGATCATCAAATAGTTCTTCGTTGCGGATGCCATCAACGAGCCATGATTCAGACAGAGCGATAACATAATATTCGCTGGACCGAACAGCCACCAATAACTTGTCAGTTTTAGTGCGTAACCCTCTCACATTTTGGTAATAGATATATAAAGACATTGGTTAAACCGTGCGAATCTATGATTAAGTGCGGAATTGAAGTGAATTTGTGTCGATGTTCGAATTTTATTATTGACGGATTTATGTTTTTTTTTATGGAATTCCCAAAGAATTTTACAAAAAATGCTATAAAATTGTACAAAAGCTAAAAAGTGTGTTGGAATAAATGGAATTAAGAAATGTATTAGAGTGAATAGATCCATAGGGTAGGCGTGGGGGATAAGGGAGGGAAGGGTACATTCTAAGTGAGATGAAAATATAAAAATAATTAAAATGCGAGCTTACACCGACTGTAAGCTCGCAAAGCTAGTTGCTAGTTTAGCATTTAAACGTTTGAGAGGTCTTTCATCCCGAGACGACCCGGATGATGCGCTCGTAGCCATTTTCTTTATTCCGGTTATATTTACAAAATATGAAACGTAAAACAACTAAAAATGCGGTTAAAGGGTATGCGGTATGCGGTATGATGTATGCGGTTTGAGGTAAGGGGTATGCGGTGTGCGGTTAAAGGGTATGCGGTATGCGGAATGCGGAATGCGGTATGAGGTTAAAGGGTATGCGGTATGCGGTATGATGTATTCGGTTTGAGGTAAGGGGTATGCGGTATTATCCGTGACAAATTATAAATAAACGCAATAAATAACTTCGTTTACCCGCACAGTTCATGGCGTATCTGTTAACCTTAACACCGCGCAATAATCAATTTAACCCTGTGAGCGGATTACAGTGAATTAATTGAATATATTAATTGATTAATTCCGCATAAATAATACAGACTCATCATACCGCATTCCTCATACCGCATTCCGCATACCGCGTAATTATGTCCCTTTGGGAGCCACTATCTATTAGAGCCCGTATCATTTGTACCTGGCCCTTAGCGACTCTGGTAGTGCAACAGCCGTTCCTAAGAGTGCAGTAGTATTTGCACTAGGGCATGAATTTGTTACACATAATGAAACCGGATTCGAAGAATTTAAGTTATCATTATCGGCATCCGTTTGTGACGCGGGAGATGGTATTGGGTCCGTTTGTGACTTCCGCCCATCAGTTTGTTTGAAATGCAACAAACTATGATGGTTGAGCGCGCATGTTTTGCATGTACTCTTCGATTTACAAGCTTTCATGATGTGCCTAGTACTGAAGCAGTTCACACAAACTCGAATCTTCGATGACTTAATACAGTTAAATCGCTCGCGTGGTTCTAGACTTGTGAATTTAGAACATTGGTTTAAAGGGTGCGATCTCTTTTGACAGCAAAAACAAATTTCGATGGAGTGATTATCGATTTTTTCGACATTAATAAATGCCTTTTGCGGAATTTGTTTTTTGCGGTTTAGCGGTATAATTATTATTTGAGCCAAGACGGCTCGATGTCGGTTGCGTGATTTGTGCGCGATTAAGAATTCGTTGCTGTACTCTTACGAAGTCGATTAGTTTCGCGCTGGACGGTAGATTTTCATAATTTTTAATAGAAGATTCAAAAGCCCTTACAGTCTCTATGTCAAGACGTTTAATACTCAGTTGCAACAATATGAATTCTGCGAGGTCTTTTATTTTTAATTGCTTCAGCGCGGCGATGTTAGTGGAGTATGCATCTGCAAAATTCTCTGAAGAAGCGGGCGTGGCCGAGTTAACTGGAGGTAATTTCAGCAATCGGTCAAAGTAAAATTCAGCAAGAACGCGTTGATCATTATACTAAGAACACAATGCGTCCCAGATAACTTGATAATTTGTACCTGTAGGCGTAATAGCTTTGCAAATACTTAATGCTTTTCCGGTTAATTTAGACATCAGATACTGCATTTTTTCCGTATCATCCAGAGAATCATTCAAATGTATAACCGAATTATATGTTTCATAAAGAATAGATCAACTATCCAAATTCCCGTTAAAGCACGCTATTTTCAATGCAGGTAGCTTAATTTGACGGCGAGGTTTCGCAACCGGTAACGACAGGCATGGTAGTAATGATTAAGAGTGACAACATCGCGCCACTTCTATGGCCTATTGGGGTAATAGTCAATGTCTACCCCGGGGCAGATGGGGTGATCCGCGTTGCGGAAGTTAAAACTTACTCCGGAATATACCGCAGGGCAGTCGTTAAACTCTATCGTCACAATAGATTTAACGACATCTTTGAAGTTAGTTCATTATACTTTTATTCTTAAAAATCAATTAGGTTAGTTTTACTGTTAAATAGGTACCAATCCTACTTCTAGTTTTATCTACCGCAGATTCAGTATTATTTATTGAATCCTTTCAAATAATATTTTTACGTTTCAATGTTTTTTTTATTTTTTTATTTTCTTGTTATATCGGTCAATTTGACCATTTGGTAAAACCATTTATATAACTTACATAAATATTTTCATAACTTTTACATAATTAATTGCATTCTACCGCGTGTTACAATTTTGTTTGCGCATTGAAACGTATTGGCACTCTTTTGGTTTATGGAATTGGATTCTTTCATCCCCTTCCAGGTGGGGGGCATGGTTACGCCCATACATATACCCACACATACACATACCTACACAGCACGCATACATACTGTCACTGCTTGAGATTGGTATTAATTATTGTTGCAAGTCCTATGTCCTACCTATTCCCAATTGCCTACCCGTCAATCTTACCCACAATCTTAATCAGTCTGCAATAAACTCCCGCCGCATATAGCCATTTTGTGCTTCCGCTCTCGGTTAATCCGCTATAAATTACTCCGCTGTGTACTATCAAAATAACGAACATTCACGCCTATTGTGATTGTGCCTCTTGGATGGGAAAGGAATCATACAACTGCATTGCCAGCCTACAAGTTTTATCCTTTTCCGGTGATTCCTCTCCTTTCTATGCAACATATGTTTTATCATTTTTAAGCAGTGATAGTAACACAAAATCTTATGGGTTTGTGTCATTCTTTGACACAAACCTATAAATCCACTCTCACAACATAAAATACCATTCAAAGATAATTTAATTAAACAATTACAAAAAGACAATTAGGAAATAAAGCAACAAATCAATAAATTGAAGCAAAATTTTAAACAAAATAATGTAGAGTTGCAAGGCGTTCTTTACAAATAAAACGAAGATGTTTCAAAAATATTCAGTAACATATTGGAAACAATAAATTATGATTAAGATACTTTGAAATTTACAAACATATACAGAATCAGAAATAAAAATCCTACAAACAAACATCCTCCCATGTAGTTACACTACAGAATAAGGAAACCAAAGATATAATTATCTCAAAAAAGAGAAAATACGGTGTAATACATACATATCGCTCCACAACATCAAGCACGCACACGCTTTTCATCAAACTTGGGTTGCGTGATCAAAAAAACTAATACCTCATTCGCTCAACGACAATTCTGGTTCATCGCTCCTAAAATATATAATGCTCATAAATGAGTACTGACATAAAGTCAAGTAATTCTAATTCTCTTTTTATAACACGTGTACAACATTAGATTTTCGAAAGTGGATGAGCGTACTTTAAAGAATTCATGAGTTTAGAAAGAATTCATGTAACACGTTCATTGAGTTTAGAAAGAATTCATTGGTGTAACCCTAAGTGACCAGCTCAGGTATTGGGGCTCCATCGAAGCCAGAGTAAAGTTAGCCTCCCAAAAACTGGGCGTACTGTACAGGGCCCGCAGATACTTTAATAGTACACAACTGCTAACCCTGTACAAATCGCAAGTGCGCCCCACGGTTGAATTTGGCAGCCACCTCTGGTCTGGAGCTCCAAAATACCTGAAAAATACCCTCGACTCTGTGCAGAAACGGGCGGTCCGTTTGATAGATTCTCCCATCTTAACAGACGGATTGCAATCTTTAGAGCACAGGCGTCGGGTGGGAATGCTATCCTTGTTCTACCGGTATTACAATGGAAGATGCTCCGAGGAACTAGCATCATTGATCCCTTCGGCACCAGTGCATAGTCGGGAAACACGCCAAACGCGTGCCCAACATTTGTACACAGTTGACATTTGTCACATGAGAACGGGTCGTTTCTTCGACTCGTTCTTGTGTTCAACAGCTCGGCTGTGGAATGATTTGCCGGCCTCTGTGTTTCCTCCTTCCTACAACATGGGTCTCTTCAAGACCAATGTTCATTCCTTCCTCTCCTCAAAAAGACCCTCCACACAGCATCCCAGATGACATAGGCCCTGAGGGAAATTATTTTCCTCAGGGCCTCCTGTGTGGAGTTAATGTTATTTATTTAAGGTAAGTTTACAGATCACATATAGTAAAAATTGTCACAATGTACCAAATCACAATAATAATTAACTGAGCAAGGGATCGGAGGGAACCTCGCCGATTAGTCTTTGGGAACGACAAAACTGACTCGGGCCGTTATGGTAACGAGCGGCGGCGACTGTGGTTCTGCTTAGAGGGTCGTACCATAGGACGAAGCGCAACTAAGGCAGCAGTCGGGGTCTGGTTGGTGCTTTGCTTATGGTAGTAGAATACTCCTTAGAGGGTCGTGCCAAAGGACGAAGCGCAACTAAGAGAGCGTACTAGCCAAGGGCGAGCTGCAGACGAACTGCTTGAATTAGGGCCCGCAGCTCTTTATATAGGCCTTTCCTTGTGGCGGGGCATGGTTTATGTGGCGGCTCGAGAGTGGGAGATGCACAGAAGGCGTCTGCGCAGCCTGGTTTGCCTAGGTTTGAGTGAGCAGGATGGCACTGTACGGGGGGAAGAGATGGTGTAGTGGCAAGCGTAAAACGGCTCGCTACATCCTCCCCCTCTGGATCGAAGAACGTCCCGTCGAAGATCCAGATCTGTAGTAGCGTGGCGGCTACTTATTCTTCTTTGGTCGAACTCGTTTGCGCAGAGGAATGACCGGAGCAGGCAGTGGTGTCAGGTGCCCGTGGTATGGAGTCAGTGCTGAGGTGTGGTAGGTACCTAACGAGACATCTGGTGCTTCTATTGAAGCTACCTCATAGCTCGTTGGTCCATGTTGCTTCATGATCAGGTGGGGGCCATCGCGTCGTGATCCTAATTTTGCGCTTAAGCTTTTTGTGGCTTTGCTAAGAGCGTGGGAATGGACAAAGACATGATCCCCGGGCTGGTAATGGGGGTCTTCTCGTTTCTTGTTATCCACGTAATTCTTTTGTTTGTCTTGTTTCTCATCATTGTGGGTCCTGACAAGACGTAGGGAATCGGCTAGTTGTAGCAGATGCGGCTTTATCTCGGGATGAAGTTTTCCGATAAGATAATGCTTCTCAAGTCTCTTCCGACATCATCGGCTGACCTTAGCTCACGTCCAAATGTGAGATAGGCAGCGGAGAATCCGGTGCTTTGGCAGAACGCAGTATTCATGACGAAGCGTATTGATGGTAAACTTTCAGCCCATTTTCGGTGTTCTGTGCCAACCAGGATGGCTAGTTGTGGTTTGAGGTCTCGATTTATCCTCTCGATAGGATTGGCCTCTGGGTGGTAGGCTGGAGTGAAGGTGTGCTTGATGTCCAGGCAGTAAGCCATCTGCTGCATCACGACACTCACGAACTGGGTACCGTTGTCGCTTATCAGTCGGCGGGGGGTCCCATAGCGTAGGCATACTTCGTCAATCAGGACGCGGGCGCAGGTCTCGGCAGTCGTGTCTTTGAGGGGAAATAGCTCTATCCAGCGTATAGCCACGTCTTCAATGATGAAGATCCAATTCTTCCCATCCTCGGAAGTTGGGAGTGGTCCGAAGAGTTCGAGGGCTACTGTACAAGACCCGTAGGCCTGCACAAAAACTGTAAACAATAAGCGCCGGCACATAGAAACGCCCGACAACTGCAATGTCTTGATAGAGATGTTTTTTGGCTTCGACAGATGTTGAAGTTTCGCAGTAGAGCATCTAGTTACCGAAGCATCCATGCTGAGTATCTTCCGCCACGCATCGTGAGATGGAATGCTCTTGCAGAGAAGTATGTAGGTTGCGCTGGATGCTGGTTGTTAGTAATCGAGACGAGCTGAGCTGCAGATGGTGAATGTTCTCTAGTTGTTATGTATCCAAGGGAACAGCATTCAAGGCTGCCTGATCGCCTGGCGTTGAGTCGCAGGTCACATCATTTAGCGCCGCGAGCAGGTCAGCAATCTGCTAGGCATGGTGGTTACAGGGGCTTGCTAGTGGCAATTTATTTTATTTACTTTATTAGATGCAATATATTTACATTTTATACACAATTCAATAATGTTGGCCTCACTGGGTGGTTTACCCGTGCTGAGGCCTCCATTTCATATACAAAATTATACACAATACATACATATAAATATATACATATATATGATATTGGCGAAAAAAACAGAAAAAAGTAAATAAAAAACATACGATTAAGATAAATTAAACTTAAATAGTATATAAGGGACGTATAAACAGAGCGGACGATCTCCAAAAGGATAGCAGAACACTTTCGTGCTTGCAAACTCGGCCACCCTGATAAATCGGCAATCGCTGAGCACTTAATCGAAACCGGCCATTACTTTGGATTTGTTCCTGAGGTCTTAGGAGGACCCAAAAGTTATAGAGCACGCCTAATTACGGAGGCAATTGAAATCTACAAAAATCCTTTAAATATTAATAGAGACGACGGAGCTAAGCTCAATAGCTCTTGGTATCCGGTGATTGACGGCTACACCATAGCTAAACGCAAAAAAACATGTCTAAGTATACAGTAATGCCAGCTCGTGGTAAACCATTTTGTGGTATAACTTTATATTAACTTAATTCGCTTTATTCAGTGTCATTCTAATTCTAGTAAAATTTCATTTAATATTAATAGAGCAAAAAAACCACGTCTACGTATACAGTAATGCCAGTTCGTAGTAAACCATTTTGATTTATATTGACTAAATTCGCTTTAACCATTGTAATTCTGTTTCTTAAATTCTTACCATTGTGATTTCTAATTTTAGAATTCATTAAGAGATGGAGCCACGTCGGTCGGCGTCTCGCAAGCGGACTTGCCCCTGACTAGCATAAATACCACGTTTTAATGAACTTTCTATTCCGTTCCGCGGCGATGACGCCACTGCTTGTCACGAGTATTTTGTACTGGTGAAAGTTAACTAATTTTGTTTTATTATTATTATTATTATTTTTTATTTTTTTTTGTTAATTCTTACCATTGCGATTTCTAATTTTAGATTACATTAAGAGATGGAGCCACTTCCGTCGGCATCTCGCAAACGGACTTGCCCCTGGCTAGCATAAATACCACGTTTTAATGATCTTTCTATTCCGTTCCGCGGCGATGACGCCACTGCTTGTCACGAGTATTTTGTACTGGTGAAAGTTAGTGGTGCTGGCGACACGGTATCGCTTCAAAGTAAATAAGCACACACTTCACGACTAAAAATTACACATCTACCGGATCTGCCCTGATGATGGACACTGCAACGATGTCCAAAACGTTGGCTAAAGAAGGAGGTAGCGCAACACGGCATAACACCCCAAAAACAAATAACTTAAATAATAGAGATTTAAAATTAACGTAAATTTAAAAATAAATAATATTATATAACGTTAAAACGATATTTTTAATAAGTGTTGTGTTTGTGTTTTATGTTGGTTTTGTGTGTTACTTGTATGTTGTATTTTATTTTATGCTATGATATTTTGGTAGTATTGTCTATTTTGGTCTTTAATCCATTTTGTAATTTTGTGTCGGAATTTATTTTTGTTTTCCTCAATTTTATTTTCAAGCGTTAGACTGTCGAATGCTTTTATAGCGTGATATTGGTAGTGTATTTGTCCAAAGCTTGTATTTACCGTCCGAGTTCTTAAGTTTTCTTTGTATGCTTGTCTAACTGGTCTGTTTGTGATATTTTGTGTTAGTTGAAGGTTATTTTTTTGGTCAAAAATGTAATTTAGTAGCGATTTAATGTATAATTGTCGTATGTCTAGTACGTCACAATGGTTGAATATTTGGTCTGTATCAGTAAGTCTATGTTTTTTTAAGTATAACCTTAAAGATCGTTTTCTGCGCAATTTCCAGGTGTTTGATAGCTGAGTTTGTTGCTCCTTCCCAAGCAATTATTCCATATTCTATTATAGACTGACATAGAGCAAAATATATTGTTTTCATTTGTTGTATTTTGTATATGTTTCTTATATTTAGAAAAATGTGTATCGTTTTGAGGGGTTTATTTGTGACTTGTTGGATGTGATGTGTCCATCAAAGGTTATGGTCAATTATGATTAGAGGAGAGCAAACGCAGATGTTGGTGTTTAAACATTCGTGTATTTTTATGGTGTTTGTGCTATTTTTTGGCTGTCCTGTGCTATTTATACTGTACGTTGTGAATTTTGTTTTTGATATGTTTAGTGTAAGCGTGTTTGAGTCTAGCCATGATTTCACTCGCGTGATTCCTAAATTCGCTGTGCTAGTTTCCAATCCTTAGATTTAAAGAGTAAAACTGTGTCGTCTGCATAACTATCTATTTAACCGTCTATTTTCATGCTGCAAAGTTCATTCATGTAAATAATAAAAAGAACGGGCCCTAGTATGCTTTCTTGTGGAACTCCATATGTAATTGGTAGTGGCTTGCTAATATGGTTGTTAATTTTTACTTGCTGTGTTCTGTTTCTCATATCACTTTTTAATATTTGGAGTTCCTTGCCTTTGATACCTATTTTTTCTAATTTTTTGAAAAGCGTTTGGTGGCAGATTGAATCGAAAGCTTTAGCTAAATCTAGGTATATCGATATGCATTTATACCCTTGATCTAAATTGCTATGTATATAGTCTATTGTACACGCCAAAGCTTCTTTTGTGCCTATTTTTTTCTCAAAATCCATATTGTTTTTCCGACATTAATTTATTTTCTTCCAGGTATATTAGAATTTGGTTTTTTATTACTCTTTCGAAAATTTTTGATAGCGAGTTTAACAATGTGATAGTTAGTTATTTGCATTTTGTCTCCGGATTTGTAAATAGGGATCACCAGACCTTTTTAAAGAGTACTAGGGAAGCAGGAGTGTGTTATACTTAGATTGATAAAGTGTGTTATGGGTTTTAAAATTTCGGTTTTTATTATCTTAATGCAATCCGTCGTTATCTCATCTAATCCAGGAGCAATACGGTTTTTTAATGTGTTTATTATTTTGTCAATTTACTCTTCCGAAGTTGTTTTTATTGCAAATCTGTGTTGTGTCGGTTGTGTATTGATGTTTGAACTATTTGTTTGTGTTATTGTGTTTGTGTTGAGAATTTTACGGTTCGCTAAGACTTTTCCTATACTTGCGAAGAAGTTATTTACATGATTTTCTATAGTTTCTTTATTTGTATTGGCGTCTACTTTTTTTGAGTTAATGTTTAAATGTTCGATTGTATTTTCTTGTTTGAATTTTTGTGTGTATGTAACTTCTTTCACTATTTTCCATATTTCCTTTGGGTTATTGTTTTCTTTTTTTTTAAGTTTTTCTCTAAAATACAACTCCTTAGCTACTCTAATAATTTTTGTGCAGATGTTTCTATATCTTTTATAGTAATTAAGTTGTATGTCATACGGCGTATGTTTAATTTGTTTGTGTATTCTGTCTTGTTTACGAATACAGTTTAATATTCCCTGTGTAATCCATAGTTTAATTTTTTTAGCTTTGTGTGTAAGTTTTACTTGTTTTAGAGTAGTGTTTGTTAAAATTGTTAGGGTCCTTTTAAATAAAATAATTCCTTTTGCAAAAAACTTCACTGTTTATTTCACATTGGACATGTTATAAATGTATTATAATTTACGATGATAACACCGGGCCAAACACTGGCAGTTTTTTACTGTTAAAACTTGCGTTAGGAAGAAGCAATCATAATGAGATGCTAGCATTTTTATAATGTAAAAACCTGCACACATTTAAAGAATCAACTATTATACATTTGACATTTGGAAGTATTTACAAAAAAATGGTTTCTTCTGTAGTACGTACTTCGTAGTTAAAACAGGTTGCTACCGATCTACCGAACACTCAGCGACTAGCCAAGCTTCGCACAATTTGTTTGAAATACTAAAGCCTGGGAGTTTGCTCAAGCAACCCATAGGTGCTGGTAGTATCTCAAATTTTAACATAGCTGCCGCCTCGGGGTTCCTAAATCGCCTATACCGATTTATGAACCCTTCAAGAAAACATAACAAAAACAGGGGAAGACAATCAAGGCAAAAGCAAAAAAAAACACAAATCCTAACTCTAAATACCGTACAAATACTAACAAATAATTTTACCTATTATAAATTAGCAGCCAAAACTTATTTTTCAAGACTATAATCCTGCACTGATTATTATACTATTATTTAAAAATGTACATTCACAAGTTGAATTTTAAGGTGATTAACCTAAACTAATTACATAAACTTAAAGTTACCAAAATTTTTTACATATTTAAATAATAACTTAACACAAAATAATATTATAATAGAACACAACCCAACACAAAATAATATTATAATAAAACCCAACCTAACACAACACAAATGTCTTTTTTTTTTTCTTCAAGTCCATTGGTTTGGATCTTCTCCAGGTGCAGTCCACGATATAAGCACCACAGCGCGGGGTGCAATCAATCATCAATTTATAGGTCGTCATGTTGTTTCTGGGATTGGTATCTTTAAAGGGTCTTTTTTTTAATATCTTCACCCTAAAAATTTTCATCATGGTCGTCCGGGGTGTCCGGAATGACGGAAGGGTCCGGGGCGTCCGTCACAGGTTCAGCTTCCGGATCCAGAGGCATTAGACATATCTTTGTGATAGGCCTGACAAAGATTCCTTGAGGGGTTTTCAGGGTAACCACTCGCACTACACCATCCGCGCCGCGATGTGTACATATAACTCGCGCCATTTTCCATAATGGTGGAGGTAAATTATCTTCCTTCAGAATAACCAGATCATCCTTTTGCAGTGCCCGTTGATTACTGGTTTGCCATTTAGTCCTTTTTTGTAGCTCCATCAAGTACTCTCGCTTCCATCTATACCAAAAGGATAACATTAGCGCATGGATTCTCTGATATTGGGTCAGCCTGTTGTCTGGTATGGCTCGGACATCTCTCTTCGGAATGATAGAGGATTTAGTGCCTATGAGGAAATGGTTTGGGGTGAGGGGTTGGTAATCGTGGATGTCATCAGACAAGGAAGTCAATGGACGGGAATTTAGACAGGCCTCAATCTGACAAATTAAGGTATACAAAAGTTCAAAGGTTAAAGCAGAATTATTAGTGACTCTATACAAATGAAACTTTGCTGACTTGACCGCAGCTTCCCACAGCCCTCCCTGACTAGGGGCTCGAGGGGTTATGAACCTCTACTCAATACCTCTGTTAGCTAAATAATTTTGAATCTTGTCGTTGTTTTCTCTCAAGCTGGTATACAGCTCCTTGAGCCTTACTGGCCCCCCGAAAGTTGCTAGCGTTGTCGGAAAAGATCTTATCAGGTTCTCCCCTACGGGATATAAATCTCTTTAAACTGTTCAAGAAAGCATTGCTAGATAAATCCGAAACTAATTCCAAGTGAACCGCCTTTGTGGAAAAACATACAAATATACATAAATACGATTTCACGAGTGGAGCTCTCCTCAGTGGCCCACTTTTGGTTGGAATCGGTCCAGCAAAATCGACTCCCGTGATAGCAAACGGTCGACTCGGTGTGATTCTTTCGCTCGGTAAGCTGCCCATGATTTGGTTACCAGTACGAGGATGACACCTAAAACACACAATACACTTATGTAATATCTTTTTAACAGTATTTTTCCCAAAAATAGGCCAAAACCTTAATCTTATTTCAGCTAATAGGGCTTGAGGTCCTGCGTGTAAGTTTACATAATGATAGTGACGTATAATCAATTCGGTTAGCTTATGTTTAGCTGGCAATATAATTGGATGTCTTTGTTGGTACGATAGGTGTGTAGCTAAATTTAATCTACCGCCCACATATATAAGACCATCACATAAAAAAGGATGAAGTGATTTTAAGTTACTATTTTTGTTGACATTTCCCTGGTTTTTTAATGTCTTTAACTCCTTTTGAAAGGCATGTGCCTGAGCTGATTTCAGTAGACAATTCAAACTTGCTTCTAGTTCAGCTACACTTAAATTACCTGAAATTTTACTTTTAATATTTCTGCAGTTATTCACAAACCGCAGTACATATGCTGTAACCCTTTTCAATTTGATAAATGACGAAAATTTTCGAAATATTTCCCATTCTTGAATATCAGTAGATAAAAGAATATTTTTACTCTTGAGCTCCGGAGGGTTTGAACAGGAAATGTTCGATATAGGCCAATCGTTGACTCCGTCAGTCAACCAATTTGGTCCATTCCACCATATTGTAGAATTTATCAATTTATCCGCAGTAGCTCCTCTTGAAAGTATATCCCCTGCATTGTCGGATGATGATACGTGTCTCCATTGATCTGGATCACTCAGTTCTTGTATTTCGGCTACTCGATTAGCCACGAAAGTGCTCCAACGAGTAGGTTGACCTTTCAGCCAACACAGCGCTATCGTAGAGTCACACCAATAATATGTGTTGATCTTCATTATATTTAATGCTTGTTTTATAGTTTTCATTAATTTTGCCAGTAGTACAGCACTACACAGCTCCAACTTAGGCAGTGAAATAGACTTCAATGGTGCTACCCTTGATTTGGATGTTATTAAGTGTGAATGCCACTTACCGCTGTGGTCCATTGACACCATATAGATACAGGCTCCGAAAGCCTTCTCAGACGAATCGCAAAAACCGTGTAGCTGTAGCTCTTTTGCTTGCTTGCAAATAATTTTTCTTGGTATTTTCAACACATTTAGCTGAATTAAATCTTGCAGGTAGGTCCTCCAGGGTGCTAATATTTCATTAGATAATTGATCATCCATGATCAAGTAACATTCCATGTTCCTAATCTTATTTTTGAATTCACTATTTTGAGCCGGGAGATTCTTCGCACCCCTGGCCCATTCAAGGGCCGCCCGGGACTTGGGGCCATTGTTTGATTTCTCTCCATAGTGATATATGCTGGGAAAAGATACTGGAGTGGTTTCCCATTGCCTTCTCCAGGGATTTTTCTGTAGGGGTTACCTTCCCTTAGCTGAGCTGCTCCGGTTTTATGGCGCCGGAAACTCGCCATTCGCCCTCTCCTTATCAGCTACGACCACGATGTTAGGGTCAGTGGTCATATTGCCCGGGACTCGCGGGATCATAAAGACCACTCTAGGACGCTAAGGAGTAGGGCTTACTGGAAATTTTGCTGATGTTATTGCAAGATGGCGTATCACGGTATTTTATAGGCCCACATCCCCCAGCAGGAAAATGTTCCACCGTGGCCTTTCCAGTCATTGTGCCCCGAGTGCGTACATGTTGTTAATTATTTATTTCACTGTATCACGTCTCATCTCCGCCACTTGATGTATCTGAAATAAAAGTTTATTAATATAAAGGAAGAAGAGTTCCTTCTGAGAGAAGGCAGTCCCGCCGAGGATGAGCGGAGCCATCAATCCAGTCGCAAGCAAGACTCGGCGTCAGCATCCCAAGCCGGCTTCCCGGTAGGCCCTCGAAGAGAATGTTGGGATTAAGGGGGAAAGAAACCTGAAGACCCTAGGGAAAAAAGTGAGCATCGGGTCACCAGAGGCAGGGTGTAAGGGCACCGGTCCGCTACGGTCAGTCTTCGGGCCTGCTCATGGCAACTGGGGAGGCGCAGGAGGGTTATGCAGCTGCTGCCTTGGGATCAAAATATGTAAGCACAAAAAATTTAAACAAAAATATGTAAATACTAAACATATTTTAATTAAAGAAGGTGTTGAAAGATATTCAAGAAAGTACTAAGCGCTCCCACAAAGACACAGAATTTGACAAATAATATATTACTACAATAGGTTGAGTTGAGATATTATGTATGCATATTAATGTTAATATAAATAAATGTAAATAAGGAGAAAAAAAATACTAAGACGACCATTTTTTTCTATACTTAGAATATTTTGTGTACCTCAACATTGCCTTTTTTCTAATGGAATCAGGTCCATTATAAGGTCTGGTATCTTTTCCAGATATTTTTTTTTTAATATTTCCGCACCAAACATTAATATTAAAGGGCACGGCGAATTTTACAATAGATTCGGTCAAATTTTTTTATGCTCTTGACAATCCAATCAAAACATACATATTTGAAAATTATATTTTTTATAATGGGCACAAGATGTATATTTTCGCAATAATGATTTAGTACATTCTCAATGACACAACGAATATTCAAAGCGTTTAGTGCAAATTTTTTTGTTGGATAATTAAGGCTGAGCCTTTCCGTGATGCGGTATTCACGGCTCAGAATAAAGGCATTTAAGGAATCATACGGATCACCAATGCAAGATGATTTGCATTCTTTACAATTTTTAATATATTTCAACACCTGTTTTAACAAAAATCCAGCGACATAGGCGTCAATACTCATTTTTTGTATAGAAAATTAATCTAAAATTTCACCAAATTGGGCATCTATGTCCGCCGTAGTTAAAAAAGACGTTAAATTTAGATTTAAAGTTGAAGATTGGGTGTAAATAAAATCTTCTATGTTAGACAGAAGGACGGCTGAATTGTCCGCTTCGCAATTCATACCCGGTGAATGTGCGGACCACAAATTACAAATCATTAATGATTTATAGGCTGCTGAAAAAAAGGTAGCGGACGGATTTCGGACCCCACGACTTCGTATCGAACCGAAAAAGTTTTCTAATGGATCTTGGTTTAGATATCTACACTTTAAATATTTGAAACCTATATTTTCGAAGAAATTTCCACAACTCCATTATGCCGTGGATGAAAAAAATCCAGTTATTTAATACTGGAGCTAAAGTCCTAATATTTGCCCCTGTCGTCTGATGGACGTATTTCATCGTGCGCAATATTTGCAACGACTCATTCCACAATATTGAAAGTGGGGGGAGTCATTTGATAAAGCCACACGATATTTTTTGCCCCCTTTGGGGTGAAATGAAGTTCCATTGACACTATCGAATAGTGTATCAAAGAATTGAAAAACTCGTGAAGTGTCCAATGGATTTTTAGTAAACGCCTCTGGACGTATATGGTTTAATGCTTCTAGGGCAGCAGACACCCTGTCACTAAAAAATTGCGAGGCAAGTTACAACTACTTTATTTAATAACTTAACTTTATTTTTCCCTTTCAAGAAATATAAAACAAATAAACATACCTTCGTTAACTCCTGGTATCCCTTTGGTAGGAATAACCTCACTGCTGGTCCCTAGGTAGAAATTTTGTTCTGAAATAAATATATTTAACACATTAACCAAAGTTTGGAAACAAAAAGTAGATTACTTTTTCCCTTTCAACAAATATCCAGGAGCTTTGTAATAAACTTTTTGGATTCTTAATAGAAAATATTATCCAAATAGCGAACGTCTGGGGCATGCCATATGTACCTAACTAACTAACCATCACGCCGTTTCCCCGCAGGGGTAAGCAGAGAGGACGGACCGCCAAACAACTCAGTCTTGGTACACACTCTTTGCCTCACTCACATTCATTCATCGTCTCATACATACTCTTCTATTATTCTTACTTTTGACATGGCCCGTCTCAAGTATCTGATTCACTGGTCAGGTAGGTACCGTAGATGCCTAAAGGCATTGGAAATGGTGCAAGTTCATTTACTCAGACCGTCCTTTATTCAGTGTGCCTAAGTATACAAAATGTACATACCTTCGTTAACTCCTGGGACTCCTTCGGCAGGAACTATCTCACTGCTGGTGCCTTCCTAGACATTTTGATCTGAAATAAATATATGTATGTTTTAGCTAAAATTTTGGAACAAAAACTACTTTCTTTTTTCCCTTTCAAGAAATATAACACCCTTTGGCTGGAACAACCACACCGATGGCCCTTGGGAAGTCATTATGCACTGAAATCAATATAATTAACCAAAGTTTGTGAACAAACCATAGCGTTATACGCGATTATACGTTTTGCAATAATTTCCACAACTTTGTCCTCAGCAAACATGAATTAAATCTGAATAAATATAAAAAAGAATAATGATGCAATTTAAGATTACATACCTTTATGATGTTTGACGTAATCGTGGTCCCTTAAGGCTTCATAATACTTAATGTCGTGAGATTTTGTCGAGTTGGGGTCTACAATGAAAAAAAATACAGTTTTAGGCAAAAAAACAACAAAATGAAACATAAAAACAAATGTAATAAAGGATGAGAGATTACCTGCATTTTCGTCGTCATTACGACCACTCACGAAACTGACTTTCTTTAATTATGTAGTTGGGATATCTATGTCGAATCGAATATCTGTCCACACAGCCTTTAACGCAGCACGGCTTTTTAAAACTTCCTCGAAGTGCTTTTGCAAGAACCATTTTAAAATCAAAATATTTACGTATTGGTATAACGCGACAGACTATTTACTCTGACAAATGCAATCATAAACCAAACCGGATATGCTGGTTCAATGGCGTATTTGTCATTTCCGTTTACCTACTATCTACAATTCAGTTCATCTATGGACCCGATCTTTTTTGGAGTTACAAGGTTAATACAGAGATATACGCCCCTGCAACTGCCCGTTGTGACCGAGCGTCTCCCGTTTTAAACTTCTGTGTACGTGACTTGCCCATCCTGTGGCGGTCCCAGGGAGCGCGCGGGGAGGCGGGGGGTGTTTACTATCTCCCTCCGTCAATCTTGAGGTGTGAAGAAGGGTGAAGGGTATCCGCTCGCTTCTTGTGTTTACTTGATGATTTGACCGTTAGAACATTTAAGGGTATATTACCGCAAGCGCAGCATATTTAGGGATTTTTGATGCAGTTTTAAGAACATTTCTATTTTGTTTATTAGAAAAAAATATTATGTTTTGAAAAAATAAACTATTCTTCTAAATGGTGCGTTAAAAAAATGTGTTAAAATGTGTAAAACAATTGCGTGAAAAAATATTTACAAAACCTCTAAAAATAGCTTAAAGTTCGATTATATCTTTTAATTCTAAATACAGGAGAATTATAAAAAATATACATTATCACCACATCAATGTTTTCTAAACGACTGAATAATAAAATTATTTTAAAAAGCATTAAAACAATGCTTAAATAAAGAAAAACAGTTTTTCAATATCACGATATTGTTATTTTGACTCACGCCATTATATAAACCAAGACACGAGTTATTTCCAGTCAGTATGCGAGATGATTTCAGAGTGAAAGCACGTCAAATTTTACAAAAAACAAATACGTAAATGTGTAGGCACTTAAGAAAAGGGGTCACACTAAAGGTTAGTCGTTATGTTATTGTGTTTTATTTCAGAACCAAGTTGACTTTTTTACTAGAACTTCCATTTCGCGGCCGCCTGTTTGCAACCAGCGGCATAGAATGGTTTAGAGTGCCCCTTTACCCGTATTTTCGTATTCCTAGTTTTATTTATTAACGTCCTACTGTGCTTTTACATAAATTAGGTAAAGATAAAGATATATATAGTATTGTTCACATTGCAGACATATTATTAGTATTTTTTAGTGAACAAAAGATAATAATTGAGAATAGTAGGGAAAAAGTTTCATAATAACACGAAACGATCCTCACCATATATATCTCCCAGTACGAATCTAACAAACCTTGTAGCAGTAATTAAAACTACCAAATGTGAATAACCAACAAATTGTGCTATTTCATATTGAAAAATGTTAGTTCACATTCCTGCCGCAAGTTTTTAATGAGTAGGTGACCTGGTCTACAGTGGATCGGTATGGTACAGTGGATCACTCCAATATCTCGAAAGTTCTTAGTGCGTGTGCATGTACGTTTGGCTCTTAGGTAGGGGTGCCTCTACGCTACTAAACAAGTCAGCACTCGCCCGGCTGCGCAAGCAAATAGACGTGTGGTGCTGTATTTTGTGTTTTTGTGGTAGGAGAAAAAAATTCATGTGAGTATATTTTTGCGTACCATTTCATAATTTTTTCCATGATACATATTAGCATATTTTAGTTGTTATCAGTAGTTATTACAACTTGTGTTAATACCTCGAAATATGTCTTATTCAAAGGAGTAAAGTCAGAATAATATATTTAGTGAAAAATGGAGTGTTGTTCTACAGTGGATCAGTGGATCACCTTACACAGTGGATCATGATCCACTGTGTACTACTGCTGCCGGATTTATGTTGATTGTTTGTTTTTTGTTTTATAGGATGCCTCGGAAAGGGATAAAGTAAATAAAAATAGGCAAACATACGCAGATCGCCTGAACCCTGAAGCCCTGGCTTCAGATAACCCTACAAATCGGTCACAGGATTCTAACCAAGTTGAAATATCAACGGCTGGCTTACCATCCCTATTGGATTACAAGAATCTTAGCAATTTGTTTTCAGATGAAATATTTAGAACCCCTGACCAATTTAGAGCGCCGCTGAAAGCTGGACCGATAACTACAAAAAGGAAACCAAGAAGACTGGGGAAAAGTATGATCGTGACAGATACTCCGGAGAAAGATGAAATTATACGGATTAAAAAAGCGATCGAAACAAAAAAAAACCAAAAGTAAAAACGGTAAAGCGACAAGTTTTACAAAGCGATTCTGAAGATGACTCTGAAATAGTATATCAAGACACCTCTGATGACGTGGACTGGTTTATAGAAGATGAAGTGGAAAATAAGAAAAACATTCTGACCGAAGATATTTTACAAAAACACGGATCTCTACCACGTAAACCAAAAGAAGGTGAATGTGTTCTTGTGCTATTTAGAAAAAGAAGCAAAATGTTGTTTATGTAGGGAAAGTATTACATACTATGAATGTCAAAAGGGGGTATAATGTTAGTTTTCTGCGGTTAAAAATACGCTCCAGCAGCAGTTCGGAATGCCAGATGTGCCAGACTTATCTTTCGTGAAAGAACATGACATTAAGTTAATTTTGCCTACACCAGTCGTATGTGGTACATCCAAATGACCATCATTATATCAATTTTCTGTTAATTTGTCTCTCTTAAACTGCGCTAAGTTTTATTAAATTATTTTGATTTTTTAAATTATTGTTTTTGTTCTGTTTTTTCTTTTTAAAACTGGTATTTTTTATCTAGCCATGGGCTATTTTGATTGTTCTTCACTTTCCATAATAAAAACTGCTTTATTTCTAGTATTTATTTTTTATTTAAAAGAAATCCCATCCTTGATCCACTGTTAAATAAAGGTTGATCCACTGTGTACCACTAAGTTCCACAGTGGATCATTTTCCCTCATCGCAAATAAGTACACATTACTTTCCTCCCCATTTAATGGCGGAGTTTAAACTATTGCACTTTACAAGAATGATAAACGATGAACCATTATGAAAGTTTTCATTACAATGCCTCAACTGGTGTTGAAGTTTTATGCCTCCAAAAAAAAGTGATCCACTGTTGACCAGGTCACCCTACTATGGAATATAATATGAATATTTTTGTAGTTTCGTAGGCTATAAATCTCAAGGGCAAATATTGTGATGTAACTCTTATTTAATATATGCATTGGAAATCAGAATTTTCGTGCCACTCCAAAATTTCAGACCCCTTAGTAAAGAAGTTTAACTTCAAAAATACAGATCAACATTTAGAAAAGGAAAAATATATTATTTACTAAGGAGTTATATTCTCTTATTTTTCAATGAGGTGTTTGTGAAGAGTTCGTTTCATTACTAATACGGAATCCCCAAATATATCGACAATTTTATAATCTAGATTATGCCGTAGATTTATAGGTGTGTGAACTTGGTAGTTAGTTTGAATAAAAACACAAGTTAAAACATAGTTTCCGGAAAAGCCAAACATTTTCTACATAAATCATCAATTTTATTTATATCTTTAATTATATGCTTCCTATAATTTTTGTTTTAATGACTTTATCTTGAATGGCAAGCATAAATCCTTCTATTTCTGCGCTCAACTCTCCAATACTCAACCATTTGTTTGATGAAAGTTTGTCAACATACGTTTGGTTGAGATAAATGAAGTATTTTGCATGAATAATTTTATTTGACCAGGAATCTAATAATTCCTGGTTAGTATTTATAAGAATTTTGGCATTCTCGTCATATAAATTTAAAGGTGTAATGTTTATATCTGCCTTGCAAATTATTTTGTGCATTTCTGAGCTATTGGCTTTCCTATGGAAAAAAATTTCTAAGCATTTCTACCTGATTGTGTTTCAAAGATGTTATTTTGATAACACCTCTAACTCCTAAATATCTAGGTAAATTAATTCGTTCTATAGCTGAATTTGGATGATGGCAATTAAAATTTGTTAACGTTGTTCTAATTAATCGTTCTAAACTATCTAAATCTGTATTGGACCATTTAATTATGCTAAATGAGTACGTTAGTAGAGGTATTGCCCAAGTATTTATTGCTTTTACAAAATTTTTAGCAGATAGATTGCATTTAAAAAAATTTCTGATCCTGGTTTGAAATTTAATCCTAATATCATTTTTAATACTAGTGTGATCTAATCTATTCGACTGCGGGTATCCTAAATATTTATAAACCTCACCCCCTTTCATACTTTTAATTTTGAAATTTCTAAATATACCCTCGTCTTCATCTACAATTTTGCCTTTCTCTATATGGATCGTTTTACATTTATCTAAACCAAAAGTCATTTTAATATCATCTGAAAAATTTTAACTACCTTAATCATTTTCTCTAAATTTGATTCAGAATTTGAAAATAATTTTATATCATCCATATATAATAGATGTGAAACTGTACTACTCTCTCTTGTATTACCGTTAATTTTTATTCCAAACTTGATTTTAATTAACATTTTAGACAGAGGATTCAATGCTAAGCAAAATCAAAGAGGACTCAATGAGTCTCCTTGAAAAATCCCTCTTTTTATTGAAATGCCCGGTACTACTATTTTCTTACCTTTTAAATTTACTAGTAAATCTGTATTCCAAAAGGACATAATATTTTTCAAAAATCTAATTATAATTGGTTTAACTTTATATATTTTGATAAGCCACGAGTGCGGGACACTATCAAAATATAACTTTTATATAAATATATAATTTTTATATATATAACTTTTTGTAAACAACAATTATAAATATTGAAAATGACCGATATTTTATTTATCTTTCCAATATATTCAGATATAATTATGATCACATATTACGAAAATAATGCGAAATTGAATACCGTATTGTTTTGACATCTGTCAATGAAGAACTAATGTCTACCGTCCAGCAGTGTGGTTGGTTGTATCGAATAATTTATCAAACAAGTTTGATCAAAATCTGATAAAGAGTCATAAAATCATGAGCTCCTCCTGCAATAGGTAATGTTTCTATCTAAATTTACCTAAAACATGCGCATTCAATTTAATAAACATAATTTGAAAGATGCCCAATATTTAACGTTTCATGTTCAAATCTTACTCAAGTGTACCATCTAGTCTAGATTCTTCACTGCTCTTCTTCGTCGGTAAGCGCGCAGCGGTTCCCCGTTCGAGCATACTGCATACTTCCCCACCCCGAAATATTATTTCGGTTTTGGTAAATTATCCCTTAACAGATGCGTGTTCTGCTTCCTGCGGCTATCCAGAAGTGAAGGGGGACGCGGGGTTTGTTTATTCTCTCCCTAATGTAATCCGGAAGATGCGGGGAGAGGGTTTTCCGTTCCGATAATCCTTGCGTAGGATTAGCTTGATGAGTTTTAACCCATTACAAACGTTTGGTCTTTTCCCGTATAAATATTTAGTTTTATTGTAGAAAGCAATCACTTTGTTGTTTGACATATTTAATAAAATAAAATACTTTTTTGTTTAAAACCACGATATTTATTATTTTTTTAACCGACCGGTTTCGCTTAACTTAAGCATCTTCAGGGTACAAATTAATACTAAACAAGAAGTACATTATGTGTGCTTATTTATAACAAAATATAGAGGGAGACAACACGATACAAATAAACGGCCATAAAATACATTAACATAACTACTCAAGTAATGGGAAAAAACAGAAAGATAATTATGTAGACTAATGGGTTATAATAATAAATTTGGAGAAACAAAGCATCAACTGGCATGGTGGTAGGGAGCACTGGGAATTTTTATTTTTAAGGGTTTATTGGAAACAGACCTAATATAGGACTACTTGATATGTCTAATTGATTATTGAGTATAGACTTTTGGTTTTTACAGCTTTTTTATTTCTAGCGCCTCTAGAGTGTTTAGTTTGTTACCATGCCCGTTTTGTGTAAGATGTTAGCACCGATGCTATGACAGAACGTATGATCTTTATCGATCAAATGATTTGCGAATTCTGAAAAACCGTTATTATTGAGGCAACGGAGATGTTCCTTTATCCTAATATTGACATTACGTGTTGTCTTACCGATACAGAAAGCCGAACAATTATTACAATTTAATTTATAAATTCCCGAATGATTTAATTTGTCGTCCTTATCTTTAGAATTAATTAGAAATTTACCTAGATTGTTATTAGTATAAAAGGCCGGTCTGACTACTTCAGAAGGAAGATTTTTTACACTGAAGGTAGAAAAATTATTAATGAATTAAATTCGCCGCCATTGATGATTAATATTATTATCATTGATTTGAGGACAAGGACTAGCAAATAAGAAGCGATTAACGGCTATTTGTTTTAGTTTTTTATTTAAGATTAAATCTATAAAATGTGATTCATAGCCATTATTTACCGCAATTTTTTTAATTATTTTTAGTTCATTAGCAAAATTATTATCGGACATTGGAATTGTGACCTAACGATGGACCATTGAATGGAATGCGGAGTGTTTATGTGAAATAGGGTGATTGGAGGTGCTGTGTATGACAATGTCAGTATAAGAGGGTTTACGAAATATGTTAAAATCAATTTTGTTATTGACGATCGAAAAGGTAAGGTCTAAATAATTTAAGGTTGAATTGTTGCCTATCTCTAACGTGAATTTAATCTGATTATGAAAAGAGTTTATAAGATTGAGGAAGGAATTAAGTTGACTCTGAGTCCCTATCCATATACAAAAAACATCATTAACATATCTTTTCCAGTACAGGACGTTTTTAATAAGAGGTGAGGTACTGGATAAAATTTTATTCTCTAGGCTATCCATGAATATATCAGCAATCAGAGGACTGGTAGGGCTGCCCATAGCCAGGCCGTCCCGTTGCTGATATATAACATTATTAAATTGACAATAATTTTGATTCAGGCACATATTAAACAAGGAAGTTAAATCTTTTATTAAATCTGTAGAGAGATCAGAGCTATTTAGCAAATCAGAAATTAAACATTTACTCTCTTCTATGGGAACATTGGGAAACAAATTTACAACGTCAAAAGATATTAGTTTAGAATTATTAGGGAGAATCATATCTTTTAATTCTTCTACCAATGAAAAAGAGTTTTTAATGGTATTTTTAGGTGAAAAAACATTGGTATTTTGAAACACATTAGTAATAACTGATGATATTTTAAAATTTGGGGCATTACAACACGAAACTACCGGTCTGATGGGGCAATGACTCTTATGTATTTTGAGGAACCCATATAATTTAGGAGTTTTGGGATTTTTATTTAAAAATTTTACTTTGTGATACGATTCATCTTGAAATATTTTAGTTTTACATGCTTGAAGTGTTTGTTTCACATTTTCTTTTAACTTATTGGTTGGATCTTTTGCCAGTATTGTGAAATTGTCAGTGTCGATGAAGTCCGCCACTTTTGTATTGTATTCAGTTCGAGGAATTATAATTACTGTATTCCCCTTGTCCACTTTCGTGAGGATTAAATCTTCATCAGCTAGTTTGGCACGAATATTCTTCATTATTTTCAACTCAGGATTTGGGTTAGGTTTAAATTAAGGTATTATTTTTTGTAAAGTTTCAGCACTTTTGTAACAGAATTTTTTTGGTTTATTACATAGAGCTATGTCTATATCCACTGCAACCTCTTATATTGCAGCATGAAAATTATTATTAGAATATTTAAGGTTATATTTTAATCCCTTTGCCAATAGGGACGTCTCCTCTGGAAGAAAATTTACAGAAGACAGGTTCTGTACACGGTCAAAAAATGTATGGACCAGCTCTGGGTTACTATTATTAATAATATCCGGATTATTTACATGGCACAAGTTCTTCAGTTTTTTATTTACTGTGTCAAGTTTATTAAAAGATTTAACAGAAGCTAAGTGTCTCACTTTATCGTCAAATAGGTCCCATTCGACAGGGTGCAATTCATGCACTAGTTCAGTATGTAATAGTTTTAAATTAAGTTTTATATTATTACGTTGTTTTTTTTGCACTTTTTAGGTCCTCCTTTAACCACTTTAATTTAGCTTTATGCATGGAAGATTGAGAGATTGATGATTGATTTTTTGCGCTTTTGAACTGCGCATTTAAGTAGTTAGGAAACACTTTTGTTTTAAGGCACTGTTTCAAAAAGTATATATTAATACATATCACTTTCTATTTAATTGAAAAGTTTTTATACATTTTTGCTTTTTTGGCCGTACTCGCCAATTTAATATTATTGTAGAAAGCAATCACTTTGTGGTTTGACATATTAAATAAAATAAAATACTTTTTGGTTTAAAACCACGATATTTATTATTTTTTAACCGACCGGTTTCGCTTAACTTAAGCATCTTTAGGGTACAAATTAATACTAAACAAGAAGTACATAATACGTGCTTATATATAACAAAATATAGAGGGAGACAACACGATACAAATAAACGGTCATAAAATACTAATGGGTTATAATAATAAATTTGGAGAAACATTAACATTAGTCTACATAATTATCTTTCTGTTTTTTCCCATTACTTGAGTAGTTATGTTCATGTATTTTATGACCGTTTATTTGTAAATGCTAAATTTCTAATTAATTCTAAAGATAAGGACGACAAATTAAATCATTCGGGAATTTATAAATTAAATTGTAATAATTGTTCGGCTTTCTATATCGGTAAGACAACACGTAATGTCAATATTAGGATAAAGGAACATCTCCGTTGCCTCAATAATAACGGTTTTTCAGAATTCGCAAATCATTTGATCGATAAAGATCATACGTTCTGTCATAGCACCGGTGCTAACATCTTACACAAAAACGGGCATGGTAACAAACTAAACACTCTAGAGGCGCTAGAAATAAAAAAAGCTGTAAAAACCAAAAGTCATATACTTAATAATCAATTAGACATATCAAGTAGTCCTATATTAGGTCTGTTTCCAATAAACCCTTAAAAATAAAAATTCCCAGTGCTCCCTACCACCATGCCAGTTGATGCTTTGTTTCTCCAAATTTATTATTATAACCCATTAGTCTACATAATTATCTTTCTGTTTTTTCCCATTACTTGAGTACTTATGTTAATGTATTTTATGGCCGTTTATTTGTATCGTGTTGTCTCCCTCTATATTTTGTTATATATAAGCACGTATTATGTACTTCTTGTTTAGTATTAATTTGTACCCTGAAGATGCTTAAGTTAAGCGAAACCGGTCGGTTAAAAAATTAATAAATATCGTGGTTTTAAACAAAAAAGTATTTTATTTTATTAAATATTTTGTTTTTTGTCCCCCACGGCACCCCCTATATCTAAATTTTAAACCAGGGTCACGGACTAGATTGTACAAGCTTAATTTTGCAGTCACCGAAGGGTTCAACAAAACCCTATCACTTTGAAAACTAAGGAGAGTTGCCCGATCAACCACAGAACAAGTTTTTATAATCTGCCCTTTAACACTGAATTTTGTATCACATTGTTTTTTTTCCAATGCACAGTTATTTTAAAACGGTATTAAGATGTGAACGATCTTCTACATCAGTTTTATTATGTGATCACTACACAAGAGTCCAAACTGCTCGAAGCCAGTGTGACTACGGCATCCCCAAATAAGTTAATTGTGATGCGGAAGGGAGGAGAGAGATGGCAATAGAGATGGAAAAGAGGGAGGTTGGAAGGCTTCCGACAATTCAGATCTTTTTTTTTTACATTAACTCCACACAGGAGACCTTGAGGAAAATAATTTCCCTTGGGGCCTATGTCATCTGGGATGTTGTGTGGAGGGTCTTTTTGAGGAGAGGAAGGAATGAACATTGGTTTTGAAGAGACCCATGTTGTAGGAAGGAGGAAACACAGAGGCCGGCAAATCATTCCATAGCCGAGCTGTTGAACATAAGAACGAGTCGAAGAAACGACCCGTTCTCATGTGACAAATGTCAACCGTGTATATATGTTGGGCACGCGTTTGGCGTGTTTCCCGACTATGCACCGGTGCCGAAGGGATCAATGATGCTAGTTCTTCGGAGCATCTTCCATTGTAATACCGGTAGAACAAGGATAGCATTCCCACCCGACGCCTGTGCTCTAAAGATTGCAATCCGTCTGTTAAGATGGGAGAATCTATCAAACGGACCGCCCGTTTCTGCACAGAATCGAGGGTATTTTTCAGGTATTTTGGAGCTCCAGACCAGAGGTGGCTGATCACCAGATGTGATCACCAAATACAGTTAATGCCACTTCAAGTAATGCTTCAACCCTGAATGGTGACCTTTCAGCGGGGTGATACTGAGAGTATTGTATTTTCATGGTTCCCTCACTAACCAACAATTTTTTTTTCCTCTTGTACCATTGCAGGTAGTACCACCACCACCAAACAAAATTCTCTCAAGTGGGAATTTACTAGGAATCCTGTTCATACGAGACACTTGGTAAGGAAATTTCAAGTTTCAAAATTAATTCACTGAAAAGCCACTAAAATGAAAAAAGAAATATTAAAACATGTTTACTGTTCCTGACTAACGGGTTAGTAGTCCTACATATTAACTTTGATACCCCACTTATAAAAATAAACTAAATATAAAGTTTATTTATTAGATACAATGCCAAGCAAATTCATGAGCTTATAATGTTTTACATAACATAGACCTTCAGTCAGTATATCATTGGTTATCCATCACTTATCCGCCCTGGTATAAGTAACAGATGGTTACTTATTCAAGGCTCTCGCAAGGACTCTAATTTTTTTAAATGAACGAATCTTCATTTAATTTTGAATGAATCTACACCGTGTCTTGTTAGCAAGCAGTATGCAAGTGTTTAACGGGGAATCAAGATACAATAAGTGTATTATTACTATAGACAAGACAGTGGGACAAGTTAGTGATAGTCCGCGATGAGACAAGCGCTGGGTGATTGTATCCAGCGTTTCCTGCAAGCACCGGTAGGGAAAAAGACATAGTACATAAATAATAAAGGTATAGCGCTTAAAATTAGGTGGGATTCCTCTCCAATCGATTGGCAGTCCCAGCAAGAATGCGCATGACATTCGATCTAGCCGGAAAACCACACTCCGCTTCCGCACCCCTTTGCCGGTTCCTCAATGGTGCCTCAAAGAAAAGTAAATGGGAGATTGTTGGGGAATGCCCGACAACCCTAAGGAATTTAACCCTTAAATGCATGATTTATTTATTTTTCTTGAAAAAAATATATTTGGTAGACAGGTTTTTTTTTTATTATTTATTGAAACATTTATTATAATCACAATTTTACAACAAAATATTTTTTTACAGGTTTTTTTTACTACCCTTCCATTAAAAGCATTTGCTTGTGTATGGAAGGGGAGTGTACATAAATGCTATTAGTTTTTTTTTTTTTTTTTTTTTATTTAATTATTTTCATATTACATTTGGTTATAAAATGACGTATTGCCCATCTCACTAGGTGTGAAACGCCTGTGTTGAGATGGCAATTTACAGAGTGGTTATCTTAGATTTTGTAGTAATATTATGAAAATGGCAGGATAATATAATTTTTTTTTCTTTAAATATACAATTCAAGTATGTTACAAATATATATATATATATAAAGAAGATTGCAGTAGGTACATGGTTACATATATACAGTTTTTAGTTAGGTATAAGTTAGAACTTAAATAATTAATTGTACATAAATATATGTGAGCTGCAGTATTTATTTGATAATGGTGTTTTTTTTTTTAAAGAAAGAATGTTATGGAGAACTAAAATATTTGTAAAATTAGTTGACAGTAGTTTTTTTCTTAAGAATATTTTTTAAATGTCTCTTGACAGAGAGCAGTATTCGGGTTTTATCATTGATGCTTCTGATTTCTTCTGGTAGACGATTGAAAAAAATTCTTCCCTGATAAGTATAATGATGCTGTGCAAAAGACGTATTTAGTTTTGGGCATAGAAAAACAAGTTTGAGTCGAGTTCTGTTTTCATTTAAAAATGGATATTTATCTTTTTCTTTTATTATTTGAATTACTGAATTTTTAATATATCAATCTTTAAATGTGGGTACTTGAAATTCTTCAAACAGGCGTTCTGTTGGGTAGTCTAAGGATTTTTTTAATATAATTTTAATAATTGTTCTTTGCACAATTTCTATTGGAAGAAGGTTACATTTATACGCGGATCCCCAACTAATAATAGCGTATTGTAGAGTGGATTGAACTAAGGCATAGTAGATTAATATAGATTTTTTATCGACAGAAAATTTCTAATTCTTAAAAATAAATATATTAATTTTCTGATTGTGTTTACTACTTGACATATTTGTTCCTTCCATTTCAGATTTTTATCGATAATTACGCCGAGATATTTAATTTTATTTGTTGTTTTTAATATTGTACAGTTTGATTTGCAATAATGTTGGCTGTGAATTTTAGTTTTATCGTGTATGACAATGTTAAAATTTTTGGGAGCGTCGTTTGGATGGATTGCAAATGGAATTACAAATGTCTTTTCACTATTTAGTGATAGTAAATTAGTGTCGAAAAAATTCTTAAGCGTATTGATGTCTTCTGTGGCCTGTAATTCTACATTTTCCCAAGTATTTTCACTTATTATTAAAACTGTATCGTCGGCGTATGATGTAATTTGACCATGTAGATGTTGAAAAAAAATATCGTTTACATATATGGTAAAAAGGATTGGTCCAAGCACTGTACCTTGGGGGATACGCGCGCCATCTTCCACAATGCAGGAGGCAGATTGTCTTCCATCAAGATCACCAGATCGTCCTTCTTTATTGCTTTTTGGTTGTTGGCCTGCCATTTGGTCCGTTTTTGCAGCTCGGCAAGGTAATCTCGTTTCCATCTGAACCAGAAATTTTGAATTAGAGCGTTTAATTTTGGATATTTGCTTAGTCTGTTCTCCGGGAGCTCGCGGACATCCACCTCGGGAATAACCGAAGCATCCCTACCCATGAGGAAATGGTTGGGGGTTAAAGGGAGAAGGTCGTCTACGTCATCAGACAGGGAAGTTAAGGGACGGGAGTTCAAACAAGCCTCTATCTGACAAAGCAAAGTATATAATAGTTCAAACTGCAATGGGTTATTTTTAGTAATTCGATATAAATGAAACTTGGTGGACTTGACGGCGGCTTCCCACAGCCCCCCATGGTTCGGCGCCCTAGGCGGTATAAAACTCCAAGAAATTCCCTTATCAACTAAAAACCTATGGATTTTGTCATTGTTCAGTCTCAGACTGGCATACAGTTCTTTGAGCTTATTGGAAGCTCCTCTGAAAGTGGTTGCATTGTCAGAAAATATTTTTTCCGGCTGACCCCTACGGGCAATGAACCTCTTTAAACAATTTAAAAAAGCATCGCTTGACAAATCTGTTACGAGTTCCAAATGAACCGCTTTGGTAGAAAAACAAACAAATATGCAAAGATACGATTTAATGAGCGGAGATTTTCTCAGCGCTCCAGCCTTCGTGTCTATCCGTCAGGCAAAGTCGACCCCTGTGACAGAGAACGGTAGACTGGAAGTGATTCTCTCAACTGGAAGGTCTCCTATGATCTGCCGGCAAACCTGAGGTCGGTATCTAAAACCTACAACACACTTATGTAGGATACGCTTAACAGTGTTTGTCCCAAATATCGGCCAATATTTCAAGCGTTTTTCCGATAACAGCGCTTGGGGACCTGCATGTAAATGTTCACAATGATAATTACGTAAAATAAGTTCAGTTAGTTTATGTGACGGTGATAATATTATAAGGAATGTTCTTGCGATGATTTCAGTAGGCATTTTAAAGCTGCTTCCAGCTCGGAGACAGTTAAATTGCCATACGTTT
The DNA here is from genome assembly GCA_929108145.2 of Limnephilus rhombicus. Classification (NCBI taxonomy): domain Eukaryota; kingdom Metazoa; phylum Arthropoda; class Insecta; order Trichoptera; family Limnephilidae; genus Limnephilus; species Limnephilus rhombicus. The sequence continues at coordinate 17,668,771 of OV815290.1, read as the reverse complement.
TATCCTTAGGGTTACGACAATTATGTATAAATCTTAACGCTTGAGCGATTACTCTTTTTAATTTGGTTAGCATCAGTTACCAGTATTACATTTTTACTTTTTATTTCCGGGGGATCCAAACATGACATCTTGGATACTGGCCAAGTGCTGACATCTTCCGTCAACCAGCTTGGCCCCTTCCACCATATTGAAGCGTTGACTAACCTTTCAGCTGTGGTACCTCGGGACAGTATATCCGCTGCATTTTTTGACGATGATACGTGCCGCCACTGCGTTGGATCGCTGATTTCCTGTATCTCAGCGACTCGGTTTGCCACGAAGGTGTTCCAACGAGCTGGTTGTCCTTTCAACCAGCATAACGCTATTGTTGAGTCGCACCAGTAATAGGTGGCTGATTCCTCTACACTTAGCGTCAACTTGATATTTTTTATTAGCTTGGCCAATAGTAATGCACTACATAACTCTTACTTGGGTAGTGATATACATTTTAATGGCGCTACTCTAGACTTGGAGATAACTAACTGTGCATGCTGCTTACCTTCTGAATCTGTTGAGACGATGTAGGCGCATGCCCCGAAAGCTTTTTGCGAGGCGTCGAAGAACCCGTGAAATTGTATATTCTTTGGTGTTCCGCTAATAACTCCCTTGGTATTTTTAACACATTTAGTTGCGATAGTTGGTCTAGATAGGCCTTCCAAGGTAGTAAAATTTCATCAGGTAGTATGTCATCCCATGATGTCTTGGACTGCCATAATTTTTGCATAATTAATTTGGCTACCACTACGATGGGCCCTAAAAGTCCTAAAGGATCAAAGGTGGAAGCTATGCACGATAATATTTGACGTTTGCTCTCCGTCTTACCTGACGGCCTTGTAATTTCATAAGACAGGTAATCTAATTCATTATTCCAAATTGATCCAAGTATTTTTTCATTCTTGGAATTGTCAGTGATCATTTTTTCACAATTGCCCTGTTTGGCAATTTCACCTTGGCTCCGCCCAGATGACAATTCCAAAACATTTGATCTCCACTTCCTCAGGGTTATCCGTGCGGACAGCAAGATATCACTTATTTGTTTCTTTAACTTGAAACAAACTTCCAAGTCATCCCCTCCAGTCAATAGATCGTCCATATAAAAATCATTTTCTATGACTTGACTTGCTACTGGGAAATTAACTTGATTATCCATACCAATTTGTCGAAGACATCTCGTTGCTAGGAAAGAGGAAGGTCCCAGCCCATAGGTAACGGTCTTCAATTTGTAATGTCGGAGTTCCTCTTCTTGTGATTCGCGCCATACAATCTTCTGAAGGCTGCGATCCGCTGCGCATACGTTGATTTGACGGTACATTTTTTCGATGTCCGCAGTCATGACGTATCGATGTTTTCTGAAATGAAATAAATGGCTGTATAAGTCCTTTTGAATGACAGCTCCCACCATCAGAGCATCGTTCAGGGATATTCCGGTCGACGTCTTTGTTGAACCATCAAAAACTACACGCACCTTCGTCGTGGTGCTAGCTTCTTTAATGACCGCGTGATGCGGCCAAAAATAGGATTGCTCATCCCCTCTCCATTTATCACACAACTCCATATGACCTAGTTGTTTATATTCCCGCATAAATTGTACATATTGCAATTTCAATTCAGGATTTATTAAAAAATTCTTCTCTAAGTTCTTAAATCTTTTCTCCGCTGTGTTTAGTGAGTCACCAAGTTGACTCACACAAGGGCGGCGCGGCAGACTTACAACGTATCTACCATCGCTCTCCCTAGAGTGCGTGGCGACGAAATCTGCTTCACACGCCTTCTCCTAATGATTTTGAAATCTTGCAGGATTCACTTCCTCCATTTTCCAGAATTTTTCTACTTGATTGGATAATGTGTTTATTGATAAACTACAAATTTGCGGTACTGGCCTTTTTTTATGATGAATGTTGATCGGGCCTGATATGACCCATCCTAATTCAGTCCTCTGAAGAGTAGGTCCGGTATCCAATCTCAGCCGATCATCTAGTAGTATATCCCAAAAGCTCTCAGCGCCTAACAGGATATCAATAGGCGCCGCTACGTTGAAATTTGGGTCCTCCATTTGTAATCCCGGCGGCAACTTAATATCTTTTCTGGCCACCATTGCTTGAGGTAGGTTTGTGGTTATTTAATATAATATTTGACAAGTGATATTTTGGTTATAATTTGTCCTCAGAGATTTCATTTTAATCGCAACACGTTTCTTTATATGGGTAACATTGTTGTGTATGCCTAACACAGGCTTGTTTATATTTTCACATCTTAAATTTAATTTCATTGCGAACTTTTCGCACATAAAATTGACTTGAGCTCCAGAGTCAATTAGGACCCTTGCCTCATGCACTTTGTTATTGTGATCTACCACCCCAATAATAGCAGTCGACAATAAAATTGTTTTTTCTGCCTTCGCTAAGGCTGAATGGTTTGACACTGAAACTCGTTCAGCATCCATTTGGCAGTCACCTCCAGGGTGATCTTCACCTTTATTCATGGAGTCATCGCTCGGATGCATCTCCCTGTGCAATAATGTATTGTGGCTCTCGCTATCACAATGCTTGCATTTCAAATTAATTTTACAATATGGGGCCGTATGTCCTAACCTCAAACATTTGAAGCAGGCACGGTACCTCCTTATTGCGTTAGCTCTCTCTCCTGAATTTAATTTTAAAAAATTTTTACAATAATATATTTTATGTCCCTTGTCATTACAACAAATACAATTATTGTCGGTAGCAGCTAAAAATACCGACTCCTTTTTAGGATTATTGTTGCTACCATTTGCTTTCGGGTGGGTAGGAATTTTTTTCGAATCTGAATTTAACATTAATTCCAAAACTTGCGCACGCGAGGTCAAACATTTAAGAAATTCCTGTAATGTAGGTAGCTCATTCTGCAATGGGGTTTGTTCCCAATGCTTTCTAGAACTTGCATCCAATTTATTAGAAATTACGTATATAATTAAAGCATCCCATTGTTCGATTTTCACGCCTAAATTTTGCAACGCTTTGAGATTTATATTTGTTTCATCAATCAGGTAACGCATGGCTACTGGATCTTCATGTTTCATCTCTTTAAGTTGAAACAGAGCTTGGATGTGTCTATGTACGGTAGTTCGCAAATTTGCAAACCTCTGTTGCAACAACTCAAAAGCCGATATATAATTCAGGTCTGATACCTCGAAATTGGCGATTATCTTTGCTGCATTCCCCTTTAAACAGGATTGCAGATAATAAAACTTCTGTACATTGCTTAAGGCAGTATTGTTATGAACCAGTGTCTTAAATGTTTCTAGAAAATTAATCCAATTTTTTGGATCGCCGTTGAATTCTCGTAACTGAAGGTTGAGTAATTTTATTTTCAATTTGGGAGTCTCCACAGACTGAATTGCTCCCTTTGCAGTCGCTGAATTGAATAATATTGATTTTTAAAATTCTCCCTTTGCAAATTATTATCGATTTCGTTGGAATCCGGAAGGCTTTCGATTTGTTCCTGAATTTCTTCGAAATCATCAATTATTTTTTCAATTTTAGCATAGCGAATTTTAATTTTGTTAACTGATAATGCGTTTTTATGTTAGAATGTATGAGACGATGTATGAATGTGAGTGAGGCAAAGAGTGTGTGCCAAGACAGAGTTGTTTGGCGGTCCGTCCTCTCTGCCTACCCCTGCGGGGAAACGGCGTGATGGTTAGTTAGTTAGTTAGTTAGCATATCTCGTGAGTTTACCTTTCAACACTCCTCGTTTGTTAATCAACGATTTCAAATTATCCATTTTTATTACGTATTTGACAATAAATCAACAATAAAAATGCTAAAAATGTTCCTTCAAAAATAATTTCTGTGCAATAATCGCGTAAAAAATAGTAACAACCAATTCAAGCTATGAACAATGGCAGAATCTTACAATAATCATCTTCTAAACAATTAACCTAAAATAAATTTGCATGACTTGCGTTTTACACTGAGGGTAGTTATTTTTTTTTGTTTTTAAAAATAAGCACATTGACACACAAAAAATAGCGCTTGTTTGAACAGGAATTCAAGGATGAAAGAATGGCAGGGATACTTATGTTTTGTTTCTTTGTTCTTCATGTTCTCATCTTTCTGGTTTTTTATATAACTCGCTGGTTCATTCTGGTAATTCCTCTGATGCCTTCATCCGCTCGTAAGGGCTATGCGGCTAGAAGGACCATGTTTTAATTTGGTAATTTAGCAGAAAGACTTCAAGAAAAACATCTGGCTTCAAGGAGGAATTCTTCTCGTTTATTCACAGCACATTACAAATACTTTTTATTTGTTCCCGACCCGAACAAAAACACTGAATTTGGCCACTTTGACAACTTGCTAGATAATGCTAGCTGTTTACAGGAGATCCACGTATTAAGAGAGTGTTTTTAACTAAAAATTGTCCTATTTATAACTACATTTTCACATACAACAAAAACAAAACCAACCACCATTGTTAATCTATAAATATGATACAGATTCCAGAAATCTGCTTTATCGTCTAGCCTTAAAACAGTGCGGCCCTATGGCCGTAGCCTGTAATCTGTGATCCAAACAGTCAAGCTATAAAATATACCGCTAGATGGCAATAGCCTTCACTTTTTGAACATAAATAAATAAATAAATAAATCTGTACCTTAATGGACAAACCACGAAAGTTCATTTGGACTTTTGTTCAGGAAAAAGTCCATAACTTTCTTACTTACTGTAATAATTGAGATCTGTGAACGGTTTATTTCATAATTTAATTCAATTTTTGCCATAATTAAGACAAATATGTCAATTTAGGAATATTAAAGATATTTTTGATTTATTTTTATTTATTTCAAGAAATTTATTTTACGTTACAAATTATTACATATGCAAATTTTTACAATAATAATTATTTTTTTATTCTACTACTCCATAAGTGAGACGAATAACTCACCAGACGACACAACTATTTTGCCTAACTTTACTTATAATTTTTCAAAAGCTGATCATCCTAATATGAACCAATATCTTACAAAGAAAGACTTGTCGTTTCTTCAGTATAATCTTGATTTTTTTTTACACACTTATTAACAGGTCCATTGAAAACTATGTACCACTTTCACACTTCAAAGAAGCTAAGTTCCCGAAATGGTTCAGTAGCGAGTTAATCAACCTGATTATTTGCAAATAAACACACACAAAACTTTAAAGAATCTAAATCCCTTAATGATTATAATATATTTCACAACTACAGAACTCAATATAAAAAACTGTCAAAAAATCGTATTTTTATTACATAAATGGAATCGAAAAATCTCTACCCTTGAATATACAAAACTTTTCCACACATGTAAACTCACTACAGAAAAACAAACAAGGTTAACCCAAATCAAATGCACTTCAAAGAAAATATTAGCACTGATGTGAAAGTAAAGGTAAACTATTTTGCTGACTACTTCAAAAGTGTATATGACGAAGATATCTCAGACAATTACATACCACCACCTTCTCTTAATGAGAACATACATATTCCTGCTGTATACGTCAATATAAACGACGTTTTAACTAAAATTAAATCTCTCAAACAAAAACAAAAACCCCAATATTCTCATAAGTTGCAGTGCTTCACTGGCTGAGCCGATTTGTCTATTGTTTAATCAATCTTTTGACACAGGTTACTTCCCGGACATTTGGAAACGTTGTTATCTAATTCCTATATTAAAAAAGGTAATTAATGTGATGTCACTAACTAAAGACTTATGTGTAAGCTATCTATAATTCCGAAACTTTTTGTAAAATTACTTCTTGATAAAATTTCCTCATGTATTAACCATCTCATTGTTCCAAATCAACATGAATTTTTGTCGGGCAGGTCAACTCTGACAAATCTCTCATTATATGAAAACCTTATATCAAACACATTAGCTAACAGAACCCAAGTCAATTCCATATATACAGATTTTATCAAGGCCTTTGACAAAGTGTGTCATAAAATTCTACTGGTTAAACTTCGTAAGCTCGGTATTGGCTGAAAACTTTTACACTGGTTTGCGAGCTATCTATCTGATAGAGTTCTACTTGTAAAAATTATTTTTTCTATTCCAATCAATTTATATCTACCAGTGGTATACCACAAGGGTCCCATTTAGGCCCATTTTTGTATTTAAGGTTCATGTCAAAGTCATTTCAATATAATCTAGGGTGGTGGACTTTTTATTGTAAAACACTTTTTTTTACTGAATAACAATGAAACCAACACTTTTTGAAGCTAATTTTGGCCCGGACCTCGCCTGAGCAACACGGGGTCTATACTCTAAGCATCGGTTAGTGCAAAAGAATGAAATATTTGAGTAGCACCCCTTTTATACTGCTAAAAACTGTAAAAATACCGTCTTTCAGACTGTTAAAAAGACAAGAATAATAAATAATGGCACTAAACAACTACTGGGTCACGTGCTCTAATTTAGTCGGTCGGTAACACTAGCTTCTATAAAATTCCCACAGAGGACTCTCATATGCATACTCTTTTAATAAACTAAGAATAATTAAACCAATGGGATTAACTACAGTATTTATCTCATAGATGTCACTATTCTTAACAGATCCCCGGGAAAGGGATGAGTTTTAAAGAAAATTAAAACATTTCTAAATCTAATCCTAATGGTAAATTTAAACATAATATTCAGACAGATTAACAAACAAAATATATACATGACCTGAAAAGTATAGAGCTAATCTATTAACATAAACTCATTTTCCTTTATCAATAAAATTTTAGTCTAATCCACCAAAGAAAAAATAAAAATACTGTAATTGATTTAAAAAGCTAAATAATTCGTTATGTATAATGTAGAGCACTACTTAAGTATTTAACATTTACCTTATCATTTAACATTTTCTACGTTTTTTTTTTTAAATCTACTAAATAAATGCTAATACTGACATTATATAATTAAAGAATACTCCATATTATCAAAAAACAACACAAAAATAAATTCATAGATCAAAATATCGTAGAATCAATAACCTGCACCTAAAATAAATTTGTTAATAAAATTGAACCTTTATAAATTATTGAACTAAAATAACATGCAAATAATAATTTCATAATAACGACTCTTAACAACACAAACACTCAAGTCTTGAAGTCCGAGATTAGTCATCTGCTTGATCCATCATGAGACGCTGCACCGAGGACTTCCCATTCTTTTCATCATTGGGGGGACAGAATCATCTAGCTGGTCAAGGGTAGAGCCCAAGGAGAGCATTGCAAATCCCAAGATTGTAAAGTTGAGTCATTATGTTTCTTCCTCTTTTGTAGTAACTTTTTTCTTCAATTTATTGGTAGCTTCCTTCTTCTTCTTCTTATGGGAGCTTCCTTCTTCTTCTTCTTATGGGGGGCTTCCTTTTTCTTATAGGGGCGGGTTCATCTGGCCGGTTCCAGATCGCCATCCAGGAGCAGCAAACATATTTGATTGTAGGCCGCACGAATGTTCCTTGAAGTTTTAGAGTGGTTACTCTCACCGTTCCATCAGCTCCAGGAAGACAGGATAGAACGCGGGCCATCTTCTTTACAGTAGGTAGTAGATTACTCCTTCAGGGGTAGTAAACAGAATTTGGTTATGTGAAGCCCAAAAGTTCCCTGTGAAGTCCTGAGGGTGACCACCCTCACAATGCCATCAGACCCAAGATGAGAGGATAGAACGTGAGCCATCCGCCACAATGCAGGCGGTAGATTGTCTTCTTTTAAGATTGCCAAGTCATCCTTCTGTAAAGACCTCTGACTACTGGTTTACCATTTATTTCCTCTCTAAAGTTCACTGAGGTAATCCTTTTTTCACCTGGACCAAAAAACATTGTATTAGCTCTGAATTTATATTGATTCAGTCAAGTAATCAGAGTCTCCCATTCATCTTCTTCAAGCATACCAAGTAAGTGTCCAAGCAGAGGGTAAAGAAATGAGAGGGTTGATTAATAGGATCATTGGATGCAAGTATTAAGTGTTTAAAAAACAAACTTGATCTTTCATAAAGCATCCTACACAATTACATTTTTATATATAATAAAAATAAAATAACACTTTTATAATAAACATAAAATTACACTTTTATATAATAAACAATATAACTCATAACAAATTGCTAAATTTTTGAACCTTGTCAACATTTTCCTTCCAACTGCTAAAGGACTCCTCGAGTTTAATTTTTAATTCCATTGTCAGAAATTCTTATCTGAGCTTACACCCTTATGTGTAGCGAAGCATTTATAATTTTATACATTTTTTTGTTAAACGCTAGATACAGTGCGCCATTTGTTAACAAATAACAAATAAAAATACAACTAAACAATGCGTAAAAAAACTGATTTCACCGAGTGTTGTCTTCAATTATTAATACCTATTTCATCATGATAGGTCTTATTATCCGCTGGCAAGTAACAGCAATCCAAATCGTGAATATATTTTAATTACAATTGTTTTTATAACATTTTTAAAAATAACCTATAATTTTAGGGTTAGCTAGTAGAACCATTTTAAATAAACCAAATTGACTTTAAATTTAAATAATTAAAGTTAAGTTAAATTGAAAACTGAGATTAAAAATTGAAAATTTAAATAAGTTTTTTATGAAATTTAAATAAATTGTCAGTGAATTAAAAATCAACTCGATCTCTACTAGTACAATTTTGGCTTATATTTAAAATTACGTTGATGCGCAATTATTTTCCTCACGTTTTGCCTTGCTGGACGATTTTGTATATTCCCGAAGTGTTCTAGCTCAGCTATACCTAACGAGTTATTATTCGGTATTTTTAAACATTTGTTTTTGCGGACCGCAATATTATTTTTTGTAAGTGTCAACACACTTTTCAAAGCTGAATCTCGGTCAACATTCTTCAAATTCCTAAGGACATTATTTTTAAATTTAAATTTCCCACAGTTGTTTAAAACTTGCGATAAATTATTCGTTATTTTTGATTTAAATTTACATTTGACCCCCGGTGGGTCTAAAACCGAAATTTTTGAAGGGGGACAACTGCTGGTCTTTTTTTTAACCAACCCAGTCGGTTCATGTCCCCGTATAGTTGAGTCCGACAACTTTTTTGTCGGAACTTTCTTTATTATGTCGGAACCTGACATGTTATTGCATCCCTCCGGATGTTTTTTTTTATTTCTAGCGCCTCTTTGCGCCAAGGTGCTTCTACATGCTGTTTTATTTACTAGCTCCCTTCCACGGGATGTATTGAAGCTTGGCCCGCCAGCATTTTATTGAAAACCCGAAGGTTTTGTAGAAATTACTTTGTTTAGCCCACGGCTAGCATGCGGATGACATTCTCTACCTAAAGATAAACCACAAAAAACGGATACAGGCGGAATGGGGTTCTACTGATCCGCACACGATCCACCCCAGATGTGTACGCTGAATGGTTATGCCGGCGGAGACCTTCATTCTATCATTCGTCAAGATATCCCAAAACACTTCAGCCCCCAAGAGCATGTCAATGGGTGCGGATACGTTGAACTTTGGGTCGGCTAGTTCCAATCCAGAACTAGTACAGCACTAGTACAACAATCCAGAATAACCTGCGGTATATTCGCGGTTATATCCTGTAAAATTAAGCAAGAGATTAATTAAGGAATGACATTATTGTGAATTCCCGATACCGTATTGTTTACTTGATCAAATTCCAAATTTAATCGTTTTGCAAAACCTTCCCTCAGGAAGGTAGCTTGGGATCCCTGGTCGATCAGGACCCGGGCTGTATATATATTGTTATCTGCTCCAGTGATGCCAACCATCGCTGTAGACAACAACACAATTTTTTTCGCTCTGCCCACCGCAGAGTTATTGTTGATAGATACTTCTTCAGCATCCGTCTCTGTATTCGAGGGTTCCGACTCGAATACTTTTTTATGCAGTAACGTATTGTGCTTTTCACTGTTACATAGCCTGCATTTAAAGGTTATTTTGCAATCACTTGCAAAATGACCCAGTTTCAAGCATCTAAAACATGCATGGCTCTCTTTTATTGTATTAACTCGATCCTGTGCCTTTAAATTTAAGATTTTTTTACAATAATATACTAAGTGATCCTTATCGCAAAAAATACATTTTCCGTTTTTTACTGTTAAAAATGCTACGGATTCCCTTTTTGGGTTATTAAATCCTATCTGAGGTTTAATCCCAACCGAAGGCCTTTTATCCGTCGTTTGCATTAATTCTAAAGTTTGTGCTCGTAACGATAAACATTTTAGAAATTCCTTTAGAGTAGGTAGTTTTCCCTCAATGGGCGATTGTTCCCAAAATTTTCTCGTATTGGAATCTAATTTATTTGAAATCACGTAAATTATTATCGCGTCCCACTGCTCTACTGGAACTGCAAGGTTTTGTAAGGCTTTCAGATTGACGTTGGTAGCGTCGATTAATCTTCGTAATCCGACCTGATCTTCCATCTTCATATCTTTTAACTGAAACAATGTTTGGATATGTTTGTGTACCGTAGTTCTGAGATAGTAGTGTGGAGGGTCTTTTAGTGGAGGTCATTTTTTCATCCACTTAGGTAATGAACAACGAGAAATTTTTCTGCTTTTTTAACTCAAAACCTTCAAAAATATGATGTGGTTTATGTGGTGGTTTATGCGTTTTTCTTTTTACATGAGTTCGACACAGGAGGCCCCGAGGAAAATAATTTCCCTCAGTGCCTATGTCATCTTCCCGGCTGCTGTGTGGAGGGATTTTTTAAGGAAGGAAGGAGAGGAGAGTTCTGGGAAGGAAAAGGGTATAAGGGATGGGTAGGAATCTGGGGTTCAGTTTGTCCTGGTCATCCGCCTCCGAGACCTAGACAAACCTCACCCCATTAAACCGGGCACCCCTGCTAAATTACCAAACGTAGCGAACCACTTGGGGTGACCTATGGCAGAGGTGTTGGTTATCCAATAAAGGTTCCCGGGGCGGCGGAACCCATTCCCGCCTCCCAAATTGAATGTAAATTGAATGGGGTACGTGGTTTATCCTGGTACAGAAATTAATTTTGATACGGATGTTAACAAGAAACCCTTTAATCTTAAAGTCACTCAGACAACAATCATTCACACTTTCTTTCATTGTCCGACACGCATTTAACTGACCTCATATACAGAGCTGACTCTGTGAACACATAAGCATTATTTATTTGGGTTAACTCAATATTATGTAGCGACGATGTCTTCACATTATATTATTAATCCATCGATGTTATTAAGCTGGTAGTTTACCTTGGTATTCCAGGCTGCAATAATGAGTACTGACACCTTTGATGCGCGCAACGAGGGTCCAAAAGGGAGGTTGCGGTGCCATGGGGCGCTGTTCACCGATTCTCACGTGCTGACGACGGCAAAGTGCTGCTATACCCAACATGAATTGAGGTGAATATACTGTCTTTATTTTATTGGTATGCTATGTGGAACTTGCGCCGCTGATCCCTTTTGCACCGATACTTGGTGGGGAAACAAACCAAATGCACGCCTAACATTAGATTATGGTTGAATTTTTTGTCACATGAGATCGGGCCGTTTCGATGACTCGTTCTTACGGTTAACAGCTCTGCTCGCTGCCCTAGTTCTTGTGTGTTCAATAGACCTTTTTTAGCAAAACTGAGTTATGAATTCCAATGTGTTTATTAGCCTATTACGCATAAATGTAGCTTAAAAAATTACATTTTTCTGTTTTTAACTGCTATTTTCAGCATTTTTTCCGTGTCAATATCCACTGACGGAACAATGTTTCAGTTCTTATTTGTTCAATCTTCTGAATATTGAATATTCAAGCACTCAATGTTACGATTATAATAGTTTTTAAAAAGTTCATTGATATTTGTTCAACGTCCCGCCGCAAGTTGAGGGCTTGTATGTTCAATATACGCTTTCAACCAACAGGAGTCGGCCATGCAAGCTGAGCCGCTATGTTAGTTTTCTATTGTTTTCGAACTGTCACTAGAGCCGTTTTTTTTTCCCCTATCCCCATATGGGGGTGTGTTGGACCTCGTCCCTGCTTCATCTTTAGTTACATTGCTGATTTTGCAGATCCTTCTCAAATCTATCTGCGCCTCCCCCAATGACATGTGCAGGCGTATGCATTTTTGCAATCCTAAATTTAAAGAGTAAAACTGTTTGGTCTACATAACTAACTATTTCACCGTCTATTTTCATGCTGCAAAGTTCATTAACGTAAATAGTGAAAAGAACGGGCCCTAGTATGCTTCCTTGTAGAAATCCATATGTGGGCTTGCTAATATGGTTGTTAATTTTTACTTGCTGTGTTCTGTGACTCATATAGCTTTTTAATAGTTGGAATTCTTTGACTTTGATACCTATGTTTTCTAATTTTTTTAAAAGCGTTTGGTGGCAGATTGAATCGAAAGCTTTAGCTTACTCTAGATACATTCCTATGCATTTATACCCTTGCCCTAAAGACCTATGGGCGTTTAAATAAATAAATAAATATCACACCCGGTCGCCTAAAGGGTAAGATTGAAAGGCAGAATACATGGCCGTGTATATCACCTAGCGCCTAGCTGCGTAGCGACAGACGGCGGAACTTTAATATTCGAAACTTTCCACTTCAAGCCCAATTTGGCGACCAGGACAATTTTTGCCAAAATGCTTGTCACGACATGTACTATGAACTGTGTAAAAATTTCGAAAAATAAAGTGGCGACCGTATATCGGTCGCCAAATGTCGGTGGTCGCCACTTTAGATGCATATTTGCCCATGCTGGTCGCCAAATAGACGGTGTAATGTATATATATATATATATATATTATAAATTATAGCGGAAACTTCGCTGGTTAATACAATCATGTAATATGTTACTTTCTTATTAAAATATGAATAACTGTTTGTTTCCTAAATAAACTAAAATAAAAAATAAAATAGGTCCGACAGGTACTTAAAAAAACAATTAAAATTAATACTCAGTAACTAAAAACACAGTCACTTAAATCTAGATAAATGAGAAAACAATAACAACAATAAAAATGGTACGAGAATAGGTGGTCCACAAGCACCCTCAGCATTGATGATACTGGGTGTTGATGAAATTAGCTGTATATATATATATATATATTATAAATTATAGCGGAAACTTCGCTGGTTAATGCAATCATGTAATATGTTACTTTCTTATTAAAATATGAATAACTGTTTGTTTCCTAAATAAACTAAAATAAAAAATAAAATAGGTCCGACAGGTACTTAAAAAAACAATCAAAATTAATACTCAGTAACTAAAAACACAGTCACTTAAATCTAGATAAATGAGAAAACAATAACAACAATAAAAATGGTACGAGAATAGGTGGTCCACAAGCACCCTCAGCATTGATGATACTGGGTGTTGATGAAATTAGCTGTATATATATATATATATTATAAATTATAGCGGAAACTTCGCTGGTTAATGCAATCATGTAATATGTTACTTTCTTATTAAAATATGAATAACTGTTTGTTTCCTAAATAAACTAAAATAAAATAGGTCCGACAGGTACTTAAAAAAACAATCAAAATTAATACTCAGTAACTAAAAACACAGTCACTTAAATCTAGATAAATGAGAAAACAATAACAACAATAAAAATGGTACGAGAATAGGTGGTCCACAAGCACCCTCAGCATTGATGATACTGGGTGTTGATGAAATTAGCTGTATATATATATATATATTATAAATTATAGCGGAAACTTCGCTGGTTAATGCAATCATGTAATATGTTACTTTCTTATTAAAATATGAATAACTGTTTGTTTCCTAAATAAACTAAAATAAAAAATAAAATAGGTCCGACAGGTACTTAAAAAAAACAATTAAAATTAATACTCAGTAACTAAAAACACAGTCACTTAAATCTAGATAAATGAGAAAACAATAACAACAATAAAAATGGTACGAGAATAGGTGGTCCACAAGCACCCTCAGCATTGATGACACTGGGTGTTGATGAAATTAGCTGTCGCTCAAAACTTTCCATTTTCGTGTCATCTTAACAAGAGGAACAACATAAGGAAAGGAGAAAATTAAAGGGAAAAAAAAAATTGGTATGCTTAAGGCATCACTTCTCCTTTAGTAGGACACTTTGCCATTATTAGGCTTCACTTCAAGAGTCAACCAGCCCTCACTTGCACTGATTTTAAGTCAATTATTTAAAAGCGAGTTAAACTAAACTACCTACCTAGATCCAACACGTCGCATCGTAAAATGTATATATAATACCTATGTATTATTGACTTAGTAAGAACGAGTTATAAAACTGTCTACTATAAGTATAGGTGGTTAGAATAGGGATTACACATCAATTACCTATCTATCAAAGTTGTTTTTTTTTTCAGATTAGGATTTACAATTACGAAAGAAAAAACCTATTTATCAAAGTGGTTAAAGTAGGGTTTACATATACAAAATACCTATTTTCCAAAAAAATTAGCTCAGGATATTCAAAAATAGAAAACAAACCTATCTACAAAGGTGGTGATAAAGAACACAAATAAAGCAAAACAGTGTCTAGAATGTTAGGCTTAAAGCTTAGAAATTACAAAATTATCAAAATACCTAGCTATAACATAGTGAACCAACAAAAGTAAACTTGAACCAATGCAAAAATAATAATAAAAAATATTTACAATTTCCACTGCTCGGTGAAATATTGTTGTAAATAAATAAGCAATACTTATGATGTTCTTTGGTGATCGATCTTATCTTAAAGATAGACGACACTATTAAGGGGGAGTACAATCAAAATCATTTGATTGACCCTAGGGATACACTTGCAAAGTAAAACACTGGTATTAGCAGTAAGTCACAATTCCAAGGAATATACTTAAAACTATAATGTAAACATATAATAAGCTCTCCCGTGATAGGGTAGAGTACAAATTTCTATTTTGAAAATTCGTAATAAGAAGTATGCCGAAGCATTACTTTCTTTGATTTTATACATTATTAGTTTTGTTAAAACGGATTGCCACGTTTCATCTTCGAATATTAAGACCGTGTCATCGGCAAATGATAATATCTTACCTCTAATATTCATGGCACATAGTGAGTTAATGTATATAAGAAATAAAATTGGTCCTAGTATACTGCCTTGGGGTATACCATAGGACGCTGATAATTTATTACTTATATGTTTTTTATCAGATTGGATAAGAGTTTGTTGTGTTCGGTTTATCAGGTAGTTTTCAAACCATGTGTGGGCTACTCCTGTTATTCCAATCTGTTGTAATTTTTTTAGTAGTAAGGGATGGGAGACCGTATCAAATGCTTTTGCAAGATCAAGAAAAACAGCAAGTGGTTTGCGACCAATGTCGAGATTACAAGAAACTATCTTTTTGAGGGCGGCTATTGCATCTGAAGTTC
Source organism: Limnephilus rhombicus (assembly GCA_929108145.2). Lineage (NCBI taxonomy): Eukaryota > Metazoa > Arthropoda > Insecta > Trichoptera > Limnephilidae > Limnephilus > Limnephilus rhombicus. Next base: position 17,653,370 of record OV815290.1, on the reverse strand, counting down.
TCCTACCTTTGCGAAAGCCATATTGGTTATTCGACAGTATTTTGTTATCTTCGAGGAATTTGCAGAGTCTACGTTTCACCACTTTTTCTATAATTTTAGATATTGTGCTTAGTAAGGATATTGGTCGGAAGTTATTTACAGATAATTTATCACTTGCTTTGAAGATTGGGATTATTGTGGACTGTTTTAGGGAGTTAGGGAAAATGCCAGTTTTGAAGCTTAAATTGATTATGTGTTTAAGAGGGGAGACGATATATTTTTGGATGTTTTTAATAATTTTTGCCGAGATGTGATCTATTCCGGTGGAGTTACTGTTTTTAAGAGATGCTATTAGTTCTATAATTTCTGTTTCAGTGGTGGGAGTGAATTGAAATGGCTGATAACTCAGAGTATCGATAGGTATATTCTTTGCAAGATCTTTCTCTGAGACACAGTTTCTGTCTAAAATATTTTTTGCTAAGTTGGGCCCGATATTGAAAAAAAAATTATTGAAATGGTCAGATATTTTTTTAGGTTCAGAATTTACATGTATCGTTTTGTCATTGATATTTACGCACCAGATTTAAATGTCCGGGTTTAATTTTCCCCACAGGAAAAACTAAACCCTTTCACACACTTCCCAAATGATCATCTGGTCAATCCACGTTATGCAATTGCACTATATAAGTATTATAATTACAAAACAATACAAGAACAACATGTCAACCTACCAGAGACCAGATGGGAAAATAATTCACCGACTCCAGATATTTTCATATCAGAGGGTTCGGCTCTGTGGAATTCCTAATTGAACCTATAAATCCTACTGATCCCTCAATATAAATATTTAAAAAATCTTTTGTAATCCTACATGTATTTAAAATTACCGATTTTTGCATTTTTATATATAAATTCTTTGACAAATCTAATACGCCTAAATTTTGAATCAGAGACCTAGGTATAATGCCAGTAGCCGAAATAACAAATGGTAATATTTTTATATTCCGAGAATGCCAAATTCTTTTAATCTCATTTCCTAAATCTGCGTATTTTCTAATTTTTTCAGAAACAGTTTTTTGAATATTACAGGAATTTGGAATAGCTACATCAATGATATAAGTTATTTTTTTTAATTTTGTTATGTAAAACTATATCAGGTCTATTATGACTAATTGTTCTGTCTGTTAGTATAGTTTTATCATAATATATTTTATAAAATTCATTTTCTAAAAATGAATTTGGTTCATATTCATAATATGGTACTATATTACGGCAGTCAATCAAGTTATGTTTAATTAAAGTTTGTCAACATACGTTTGGTTGAGATAATTGAAGTGTTTTGCATGAATAATTTTATTTGACCAGGAATCTAATAATTCCTGGTTAGTATTTATAAGAATGTTGGCATTCTCGTCATATAAATTTAAAGGTGTAATGTTTCTATCTGCCTTGCAAATTATTTTGTGCATTTCTGAGCTATTAGCTTTCCTATGGAAAAAATTTCTAAGCATTACTACCTGATTGTGTTTCAAAGATGTTATTTTGACTATACCTCTACCTCCTAAATTTCTAGGTAAATTAATTCGTTCTATAGCTGAATTTGGATGATGGCAATTAAACTTTGTTAACGTAGTTCTAATTAATCGTTCTAAACTATCTAAATCTGTATTGGACCATTTAATTATGCCAAATGAGTACGTTAATAAAGGTATTGCCCAAGTATTTATTGCTTTTACTAAATTTTTAGCAGATAGATTGCATTTTAAAATTTTTCTGATCCTAGTTTAAAATTTAATCCTAATATCATTTTTAATACTAGTGTGATCTAATCTATTCGATTGCGGGTATCCTAAATATTTATAAACCTCATCCCCTTTCATACTTTTAATTTTGAAATTTCTAAATATACCCTCGTCTCCATCTACGATTTTGCCTTTCTCTACATGGATCGTTTTACATTTATCTAAACCAAAAGTCATTTTAATATCATCTGAAAAAATTTTAACTACCTTAATCATTTTTTTCTAAATTTGATTCAGAATTTGAAAATAATAATAGGAGTGTCGGTTTTATTAATATTAGCTATATCTTTTATGATATTCCAAATTTTTTTTATCATCGGTAGCTTCACTGATTTTTTTTTGTAGTAATCTCTTTTAACCTTTTCAATTATTTTTTTGCAGTTGTTTCTATAGTGTTTATAAAATATGAGAGAAGTATAATCATTGGGGTTTTTCCTACAGAAGTTATGAATCTTATCACGTTTCCTGATACAATGCAGAATACCAGTAGTGATCCATGGTTTGAGTTTTGTGTCCGTTCGTTTTTTTTACATTTTGTGTATGATGTTGCATTAGCTAAGTGGTTATGTAAAGTATTTATAAAAAAATCGCATGCAGACGTGGCATCAGAACAAGAATAGATAAGTTCCCAGTTTTCCTTCGAAACATGATTAAGAAGAATTTCATAAGAAATGTTTTCATGGGGTTGAGTGTTATGGGGTGGTTTATGTTTATTTTTTGAGATGGAAGTGATGATTGTATAGTGGTCTGTAATAGTTGATTGAAATTTAATTGATTTATTGTCTAGTTTACTCTTAACAAAGACATGATCTATACAACTGCAATTGTTTGAGTATGGTTCTCGTGTTGGAGCGGTGAAAGCAGGGAAGTATCCCAATAAAGTTAATACATTTAGGTATTCATTGGCTTGAGGATGCATTTTGTTGATTATATTTATGTTCATGTCACCTATTTTATGGGTGTTTTGGCAGTGTTTTAAGTTTGATAATACTACTTGTTGTGATTGTAAAAATGGTGTTATATTACGTGTGTTTGGAGATCTGTATATGGTAAGAATTGTTATGAGGTTATCAAGTTGAATTTGAAGACAGTTTGCGTTTTGAATTCTGATCTCTTTGACTGAGTGTTCGATGTGATGTTTAATGTAACGCCATTGTTTTGGGTTTGGTTATAAAGTGTGTTGTAGTGATTGTAGTTTCTTAACGTTTTAGGAATGAAATATTTTTGAATCTAACATTCGGTCAAGACAATTACATCGACATCTAAAGCAATATCAGCAAGAAGAATTAGTAATTCATCAAAATTTTTGTTAATACATCTTACATTCATTAAGAAAATTTTAGGGGCAGAGTTAACTGGTAATAATTGACCAACTACTTCAGAATCACTAGTTGATGTACATGGGATAGGTGTTGTTTTATCAAGTAAATCTGTTAAGTCTTCCACTTATTATTTATTTTTATCTTTGCGTTTATTGGTAATTGTAAAGAGACAGTGATAGTGGTGTCTTTGAAAGTAATGCAGGGATTAGGTTGTTGTAGAGACATAGTGTGAAGATATAATTTATATCGGGTTATTTTAAAATTAGGAGTATTTAAATAAGTATCGGAAGCGATGGTTCAAAGTATACGTGGAACACAGGGAATTTTAAATAAAGATTTACCGATAAACACTGTGTATAGTTAAAAACAAGAAATGGTTAAGTATAGAAAGAAAAAAATATTTCCAAAAATATCTATTGCTGGCAGAACTAAAAAAAATAATAATTTGAGAAGGTAGTTTCACTCTTGATAATACTTTTAGTTATATTATTTTGAGTGATTGTTTCAATGTTTTGAATATTGATAAAATAAATTGAACCATAGGTTTCTGTTGTAGGTAATAGTTGGGAAGGATTTTGACAGTTATTCAAAGCGATAACAATAATAGTAATAACAGTGACCTTCATAATGGTTACAGTAACATAAAAAGCAGTAAAAGTGTTCTTTGTAATAAGTACAGTTATAAAATTCTGACATATGGAGTTAATATCAAAAATACAAAATTTATCTTTGTTGGTACTAGAACTATATGAAATGTTTAATAGAAATTTAAAAAAAGGTTTGATGATAACAATAATGTTTGTGGATAAAAAATAAATTATAGTTTAGTAAGTAATGCATGAAAAAAATATTTCCAAAAGTATCTATTTTTGATAAACCCATAATTATTAGAATTTAAAAAGTAAGTTTCACTCCTGATAATAATTTGAGTAATACATGCATGTTGCATATAATAACAGTTGCAGTAATATATAACAATTGATGTTGCATACAGATAATAATAACATGTTGAGTATTATTAAGGTAAATTGTGCCATTGGTTTTTGATGTCGGTAGTAGTAAAGAAGGATTTTGACTGTTACTCAGAGCAATGACAATAATACATAGTTCGGTGACCTTTATAATAATAGCAGTTTTTTTTTACAATTACCTAGAATCCATTTCAAAAATACGAGATTTAAATATGTTAGTACTGAAACTACATTTATTTTTTAAGTAAATAATAGTATTTTCAGAGAATCTTATTTTTGTAAAGTTTTTTGAAAATAAGTTTACTTTATAGTAATAATAATCTATGATTGTGGTATTATAAATTATATGGGAGAGAGAAGTAAGTGATTTCATAATATTGTTGAAACTCGAGAAAGATAAATTAAAAACAAGTAGATTATCAAAATAGTAGGCGAAGTAGAGTTTATGAAATGTTGGGGGTGGGCGATAAAAGATGTTTATTTTTTTCGTTGATGTGTAGAACAGGCGTCCCAATGTCTTTTCGTACATACACCTTCCCGTCTCGGATACAGGCGAATTTGAAGATGTCCCGTAAAGCCTTCCGTGCAAGAAACCAGAGATGTTTAGCGCGAAATGTTAAGTGTTCGTTGATGTAAATCTGGTAGCGAGTTCCTGACATTCCTATAAGCGTAGTATTAAGTTTATTGTCTCTATTTGTAGATTTTTTATTGAAGGCTTTGATGTCGTTAAGGAAGTTCTCACGGTCGATGGTAGTTTTAAATCTTAATATTATAGGCCTCTGTTGATCTTTATTGGTTTTTTGGGTGACACGGTATGCTGTATCTACGTTATTGAGTTCCGTGTTGGCATTAGTTGTTTTTTTGATGTTAAAAATGATGTTTTTTAGATTTTCTCCGCTTATTTCAGGGATTCCCCCGATTTCCACTTTCTTTGCTCTATTTTCTCTCTCAATTTGTTCGAATTGACCTTCTAGTTGTTCTAAGCGATTTTGGAGGTCAGATTTTTTTTTTTCTAATTTTATGTTTGCATCTTCTAGTTCGTGTACTCGAAGTAAGATTTCTTCATATTGTTTGCTCATTACTGATATTGTGGTGAGAATTTGGGTATTTTGTTCTAGGATCAGGTTCTGTTTTGTTAGTAGTTCACTGTCGAAAGGTGAATTAGTTAACATACTGGGATTAGCGGTGGACACGACAGCTAAGCATTTTTTACACTTAATTTAAGCCCGCCGCTCCTTGCTATAGCGTCTGTATGAGCTTTCAGCCACTCCGCCACAGTGTAGATGAAAAGTCCCTTTGCATGCGGCGCACGTGAATAAGGACTCAGCAGATAGAGTAGGCTTCGCAAAAGCATTACAGTTATTCATGTTGTTTGTGGTTTTAGTGAGAACGTATAGTTGAGTTGTAGTGAAGATCTCTGCCCTCAGCTGAACTGAATTCCGTTTTATATTTATTATTATTCCAATTATGATTTATTTAGGAATAAAGTAGAAACAAATCGTCTTAGCACTCTTTCGGTTTGCTCCGAAAGTCACTGTCCGGTTTAGCGACCGTGCTGACCACTAGGCTACTGATACCGTGTGACGTAGTGTGAAATATTCGTAATATTAGTTGATTGGCAAGATTTTACGTATTGTGATAAATAGTTCGATTAACTTAACGATTTCAATCACCATAAGTTCACTGATGTTTTAACACATAAAAATTACTACCACACGGCCGTTTATATTGAACTAAATTGAGTAGATCACTTCACTGAACTGTAGGTAAACACCAACCGATAGATCGATGGATTATTTTGAATTTTTAACTGTCAATTTAGATAAGTTTTGCAGAGCAATTTTTTTGCGTGCATACTGTTGGAATGTAGGTAGGAGGAATGATAATAGTATATGTAGAACTAATTTTATAATAATAATAGTATATGTAGAACTAATTTTATAGATAAGTAGGTACACCTATCAATAAAAATAGCTAATTGTATATGAATGATTACTTATAAATTCCTATAAATAAACTAGGATTTTAATCAAAATATACCTATGAGGTTTAATATTCTCACCGAAAAATTTCATTAAAATACTATATGCGTCCATATTAAGTGTGATGAGCGGTGAACTTCTGCAAACTCGCATGCAGAGAGCAGAGAAACACGGTGTAGTTTTGTATATAACGCCATTTTGTTATATAAATCGTTTCCATTTATACAACTACAAAAATATTTCCAAAGAAATGTAAAAAATATTGACTATAACAATATTAGAAAAATAATTCATAATTATTATTTAATTTAATATTTATAATTTGATTTACCAAACACCTTGGCATATATTACACTGTAGGTACCGACCTTGACAATATGTCAGATAAGAAAAGTAACAACAGCTAATCATGTTGAGATTGTAAACAAATACCCCGAATCTATGGAATTCTGAAACGTCAGATTGACATTTGAAAAGGAAAACAGTCACAATTACGAACGAACGCAAGTCCCTGTAATATAAATATTATTTAAACTTTTTTTATTTTTGTCGTAAAGCGGGCTACAGACCTTCAGTTTTAACTGTACAGTTTATCTGTACAGTCGAACTGTACAGATAAATCGTTAGGTGTGTAGGACAACAGTTGAACTGTACAGTTTGACTGTGATCTAATCAAAATACAAATAGATAAATCTGTACAGTTAGAACTGTACAGTTAAAACGGACAGTGTGTAGTCGAAAACTGTACAGTTTCGTCAGTTTTGTCGCAGTTTCTTTTAATACACTCATTAAATTAATTCTATATTATATAATAATATTTTACGCACCAGATTTAAATGTCCGGGTTTAATTTTCCCCACAGGAAAAACTAAACCCTTTCACACACTTCCCAAATGATCATCTGGTCAATCCATGTTATGCAATTGCACTATAAATATGTATTATAATTACAAAACAATACAAGAACAACATGTTAACCTACCAGAGACCAGATGGGAAAATAATTCACCGACTCCAGATATTTTCATATCAGAGGGTTCGACTCTGTGGAATTCCTAATTGAACCTATAAATAATCCTACTGATCCCTCAATATAAATATTTAAAAAATCTTTTGTAATACTAAATGTATTTAAAATTACCGATTTTTGCATTTTTATATATAAATTCTTTGACAAATCTAAAACGCCTAAATTTTGAGACCTAGGTATAATGCCAGTAGCCGAAATAACAAATGGTAATATTTTTATAGTCCGAGAATGCCAAATTCTTTTAATCTCATTTCCTAAATCTGTGTATTTTCTAATTTTTTCAGAAACAGTTTTTTGAATATTACAGGAATTTGGAATAGCTACATCAATGATATAAGTTATTTTTTTTAATTTTGTTATGTAAAACTATATCAGGTCTATTATGACTAATTGTTCTGTCTGTTAGTATAGTTTTATCATAATATATTTTATAAAATTCATTTTCTAAAAATGAATTTGGTTCATATTCATAATATGGTACTATATTACGGCAGTCAATCAAGTTATGTTTAATTACCAAACTTTGGTGGATTATTTTTAAAACCTGATTGTGCCTAAATGTATACTCGGACGGCGCTAATATAGATCATCCCGATATAATATGTTCTATAGTTTCCGGAAAAGCCAAACATTTTCTACATAAATCATCAATTTGATTTATATCTTTGATTATATGCTTCCTATAATTTTTAGTATTAATGACTCTATCTTGAATGGCAAGCATAAATCCTTCTATTTCTGCGCTCAACTCTACAATACTCAACCATTTGTTTGACGAAAGTTTGTCAACATACGTTTGGTTGAGATAATTGAAGTGTTTTGCATGAATAATTTTATTTGACCAGGAATCTAATAATTCCTGGTTAGTATTTATAAGAATGTTGGTATTCTCGTCATATAAATTTAAAGGTGTAATGTTTCTATCTGCCTTGCAAATTATTTTGTGCATTTCTGAGCTATTATATGGAAAAAATTTCTAAGCATTTTTACCTGATTGTGTTTCAAAGATGTTATTTTGACTACACCTCTACCTCCTAAATTTCTAGGTTAATTAATTCGTTCTATAGCTGAATTTAGATGATGACAATTAAACTTTGTTAACGTAGTTCTAATTAATCGTTCTAAACTATTCAAATCTGTATTGGACCATTTAATTATGCCAAATGAGTACGTTAATAAAGGTATTGCCCAAGTATTTATTGCTTTTACTAAATTTTTAGCAGATAGATTGCATTTTAAAAATTTTCTGATCCTAGTTTGAAATTTAATCCTAATATCATTTTCAATACTAGTGTGATCTAATCTATTCGATTGCGGGTATCCTAAATATTTATAAACCTCATCCCCTTTCATACTTTTAATTTTGAAATTTCTAAATATACCCTCGTCTCCATCTACAATTTTGCCTTTCTCTATATGGATCGTTTTACATTTATCTAAACCAAAAGTCATTTTAATATCATCTGAAAAAATTTTAACTACCTTAATCATTTTCTCTAAATTTGATTCAGAATTTGAAAATAATTTTATATCATCCATATATAATAGATGTGAAACTATACTACTCTCTCTTGTATTACCCTTAATTTTTATTCCAAACTTGCTTTTAATTAACATTTTAGACATAGGATTCAATGCTAAGCAAAACCAAAGAGGACTCAATGAAACCAAAGAGGACTCAATGAAACCAAAGAGGACTCAATGAATATTAATATTAATTATAATGTTTATATAATTAATATTAATTATATTTTCCAAGTGCACAAGAAAATCAAAGAATTGACTGAAATAAATCGTAAAACCGACATAGGGCAACTGGAGGACCGAGATGGAAAACTTCTAACCGATATTAACGAAAAACTAAAAAGATGGAAAGACTACATCTCAGAACTCTTCAATGATAATAGAAGCGCAGAATATGATATGGAAAATATAACAACAGGCCCACCAATCACAACAAATGAGGTAGAACACACAATTCGTCTCTCTAAAACTGGGAAAGCAGCGGGCCCAGATGGAAAACAGGCTAAAATCCTTAAACTTATAGGAAATAAAGGGATCCTAGTATTGACGAGTCTCTTTAACTCAATATATAATACAGGAATTATTTCACTAGATTGGCTTCGATCCACTTTTGTTACTCTCCCTAAGAAAGCAAAAGCAAGAAAATGTAGTGACCACCGCACAATTAGTTTAATGAGCCACTTATTAAAGATATTTTTGCGAATTATACACGGACGCGTATATCGCAAAGTGGAAGAAAAGATAGGTGTCACACAATTTGGCTTTCGAAATGGGTTGGGTACTCGGGAAGCGTTATTTAGTATTCAAGTACTAATCGAAAGATGTAGAGATGTGAATACAAATGTACATGCATGCTTCATTGACTTCCTTAAAGCATTTGATAGAGTTAGACATGACAAAATGATTCAAATTCTGAAAACCTCCGGGATAGACGATAAATATATAAGGATAATTGGTAATCTTTATTGGAACCAGAAAGGAGCAGTAAGAGTCGAGCAATGTCTAACAGACGAAGTAGAAATAAAGAGAGGCGTGCGACAGGGTTGTATTCTTTCACCTATGCTCTTCAACTTATATTCAGAAGAAATATTCAATGAAGCTCTGCAAGAGGCTACTCAAGGACTTGTTATAAATGGGAAGATTCTGAACAACCTGCGTTATGCAGATGATACAGTACGTCTATCAAGTAACATTGAGGATTTACAACTTTTGCTGAATCAAGTAGTGAAGGCTTGTGAGAATTTTGGGCTGGAACTGAATATAAATAAGACAAAATACATGCTCATAAGAAAAAATAACGCATTGGATGAAAATCTTTATATTGCTGAAACAAAACTAGAGAAGGTACAGAGTATTGTATACTTGGGCTGCAATGTAAATGATAGATGGGATCCTTCAGTTGAAATCAAATGCCGCATTGAGCAAGCTCGTGCAACCTTTATCCGCATGAAAAAAATGTTCTGCAGTCATGATCTCAACCTTGGATTACGAATGCGAATGGGCAGATGCTACGGGTTTTCGATATTATTTTACGGAATGGAAGCATGGACGCTTACTGAAGAACTTATTAGGCGACTTGAGGCATTCGAGATGTGGATCTACAGAAGAATACTTAAAATAAGCTGGATGGACAGGGTTACAAACGAAGATGTTATGGTTCGGATGAATAAAGAAAAGGAAGTAATTAAAACTATAAAAATCAGAAAACTTCAATATCTTGGACATGTGATGAGACATCCAGAGAAGTATGAGATCCTGCATCTCATAATGCAGGGAAAGATTGCCGGAAGACGGGGCCCTGGAAGAAGGAGAACCTCATGGTTGAAAAACATGAGACAGTGGTATGGCCAGTCTACCGTGGAGCTGTTCCGAGCTGTTCCGGGCTGCAGTAAACAAAGTCCGCATAGCCAACATGATAGCCAACGTCCGTTGAACGGACAGGGCACAAGAAGAACAAGAAGAAATTAATTCAAATTTCTCTTTTAATACAAATAATTAATTTAATTTTAATTTCTCTTTTATTTTTCTTTTAATATACTCAGTTTCTTTTAATACATCTCTGTAGCGGCTAAAGGGTCGTCTATGGAGGCCATTGTTGATAAAAACTGAAAGATATCGCAGTTTTACTTGAATGTGTGTAGGCTGTATATGGACCTACGATTTATCTGTAGAGTTTAACTGTTTAAGTTTAAGTTAAACTGTAGGTGCAGTTAAAACTGAAGGTCTGTAGCCCGCTTATTGAACCGTTTTATGATTTCATATGATTCTTTGATTTGAAATGTAAACACCAATATCAGTTATAAGATAATAACAACAGCTGCAATGTTGATGTGAGAGACAGCTGTCAGTTTGACAACAACGTAATATGCCAACGCCTGTGGGAGTATATTGACATGAAAGCACTAATTAAGTAAAATACACTTTATAAAACTCTTTCATTTGAAACAAAAACTTACTTGTCTACCGAAATTACATAATAGACAACGCATTACATTTTTGTAAACACCAATGACATTCATATGGGCGAATAATTTATAACTACCGCCGAAGTCAAAGAAAGTGTATGACAAACATGGCTACCAATTAACGGATTTAATCGAACCGGAAATGGTAGAAATTCGTACACTGCCGAAGTCAAAAAAATAATAAATGGCCGTCAATAATAGCTGCCACCAGAAATTAGTCAAATTCACAAATATTATTTGAGAAATACGTCACATCTCGGTAATATTGATATTCTACACAAGAAAATCAAGTAAAAATACCAGAAAAAAACTGTATTTCCTAGGAGCACCTGAGAAATTATTAATTGAATAGATATATAATTTCCTAAAACGGTGGAGCGCCAATTGCAACAAAATGGTTCCTTCGCACCATTTTTTATACAGAGCATGAGAAACTCCCTCAGGTTGGTGGGAAGGGAAAATACAGTTTTCCCTCCAGTAAGAATAGTTAGGCTAGGGGAATAAAAGAGTTTATCTACTAACAATTACAACTATAAATAAATCTTCAATACAACGGTGCCCTTCAAGGGACCGGGATTCATTTCCCAAAGAAAACATAACCTGTTCTGAAATTTAAGAGGCAATTAACTAAAATAAAGAAATAGCGTACCTGCGGACCATGGTTCTAAACAAATTACTTCTAAATTCACGCGAACACTTTATTCGGCTTCACACAGCGTGCTGAGGAAGCAGGGGCTGTAATCTCGCTCCATCTCCAGTTCGGGCACCGAGAAAAGACCCCAAGGAAAGCCTCCAAGTAACCAGACGATTCGCCCGGAAGCAGATCCAAGCTCCCGATCAGGACCAGGGCTCCGGTTTGAGCACACCAAGGAGCACCGGGTAGAACCCCATTTCGATCAGCATGCTTCATCCGAAGATGAGCGCCAGGAATCCATCCATCGGCGGATGTTGCAACAAATAGGTACCGCCACGAACGTAGCTTGTTACCGGGCCTTATTTACGCCAAGCCATCGACTGCGCTCGCCGTGAATCCCCAGATATTTAACACTCAATTTTGAACACGGCGGTGTGTTAGCCTTAAAACATGGCGATCTCTCGTCGCTCCAGGACAATTAAAAAAGAATGCGATCCACACACTCAACTACATACGAATCACGGTTAGAATTAGTGTCATAATTCTTGTAAAAGGTATTGACCCGTAACTGTGACATTAACACATAGTGAACACACAAACTCATATTTTTAGGCGACGATTCGAATTCACGTCGGGCTCCCGTATGGCGGAAATTCAAAAAGGTGACGCCGGAATTTTATCAATACAGTTGCCAATCAAAAAAATCTAAAATACGGCGATTCGACAATTAAAGTAAGCGGCCAGGTGAAGGTTTATTAAGTCAGGAAAAGAATTATTATTAAGTATAATAATTATTATCGTGACACCATCGTTTGTAAGGTCAGCTCGAGAGGCCGGTGATCTGTCCAAATATCGTAGTACATTTTCATATCTATAATTTGCTTCGAAATATTTTTTGTAACGAGACAGTTGTCTAATCATCTAGTGGAACTGTGAACGTCACTGATATATGTGTAGGAATTCACAGGTAAAATTTCGATGTCCGCATATACATATTCAAATTCTTGACAAAAAGATAGTAGTTCCATTCCAAAAAACGAGTCGGGATGAGAGTTGAAATCTCCGATTATATTTGTATTTATATAATTTTTATCATCAATTATTGCTTGTAGGGAGGCAAGGCAGTTACAATATTCCTCAAAGTTGTCCGTTGAGTAATTCGGCATGTAAATTGTAAAAATGCTTAATGTTTCAGTAATCAAACTAACCTCGATTCCAGCCATCCGACAATTATGCATCGGAATTGCGGTAACCCTTAGATTTTGTTTATAGATTATTCCCACTCCGCCATGAGGCCTTCCAAGTTGCGGCCCATCGGCAATATTTACAGCAGAGGTTCCCAAACTGTTGAAATCCGGGTGAATATGAGATAGAAAGTCAATATCTGTAGGGAGCAACTAAGTTTCTTGGACTACTATAATATCATGTAATTCGCAGAGATCATGTATAAATTTTTCAGAGCTGCGAACCAGTTCACGGATATAATTCTTAAGTCATTACTGGTCATTTTGAGGTTAAGTAGATATGCGCTATTCTATAAATCTTCGGAATACAATTCCCTCCGGCCAAAGTTCTTCTACCAGAAATTTCTTTACCTCGATCGCTTTAGTGAGTTTAAAGGCTTAGGACGAAAAGGCTTGACTTTTTCAATATTGGTACATTCCAGACCCTTTTCTGTTAGGTAGTTATTGATGTTTTCCTCTGAAGTTTCCACGGTAAACCTCGAAATGTACACCGTTATGAGTATGTCAGCTGACTTTAATGTTGTTGACGTTGCTTTACCTCTCAAGTTTCGGTTAATTTTCCGTGTTACTAATGTGAAACCGCTTTCGTTAGTCGCAGATGGCCGGGTTTGAGACCGCGGGCCGTGTTTGCGCGTTCCCTGTTTATTTGCTGTGTTCTGGAGCCTAGGTTCGAAGTCCGAACTCAGTCGTTCACGGCGATTAATGCTCGTTTTTGTGTGTGTGGAAGTTCCATTACTGTATGCATTCTTAGATGCAGTCGATAAGTAGGTCGCTTATGTCGGTATTTGTTTACTTTTAAATTGTGGATTACTTACGGTTTTGCCGCTATTTTGTTGCGAGTTCTCAGCTAAATCGCTTTGTATGTGTGGAGCATGCAGTTTTGTAATTTGTTCTCTTAATGAAGCCATCGTCATTTTTTGTGACTGATGAATCTTTTAATTTGATGAGAGTTATTTCTGTTTTTATGGAATTAAGTTCCTTTAGAAGTATAGATACGTACATACTAACGAAGTTGACTGGAGGCAATTTGTGCAGCTGTCTGGCAACGAATATAGGCAATTGGTCAGGGTCCGTCTCTTCAACGCCCTCAGGATATCCTGGAGATCTCGGCTAATCCTGCCGTCTCCTTTCCGCAGAGTGCATTTCTCCGGAAGCTTATCGAACAGGATAGTTTTTGCATCCTTTACATCCTCCTCGAAGAAGGTGGAAATACATAATCGGATGATGGCGATTTCATTGAGAGTATCTGGTTTATGTTGCATAAACATAAGACACTCGTTTATGATGACATTACATGAGTTACATGACATAGCTTAACAATACGTCCTTTTGTCACGGCGATGCGGAAAAAACAATAAGATTTCGCCATGTAATTTTAGCTGACAGATGTCATTTATGTATATTTGGAATAAAAATGGCCCCAGTATTGATCCTTGTGGAACTCCATAGTTTATACTCTCGAGTTGACTGTTTTTATTTCCTATGTAAACACATTGTTTTCTGTTGGACAGAGAGGATTTTATTAGTTTGATAGCTGGACCGTTTTTTTTCTATTTCATGACTCACGGTGTAGGCTTTTTGAAGGTCTACGAGAATTTGTCGCCTTAGTTCTTAATTGTCCAAACGACCATTTGAAAATTTTACAGGTGAGAAGGTTTACCTTTCATTATTTCAATGAAACATTATGTTAGGTGTTTAAGATTTTCAATATGGTAGGCGGGTATGGGTACCACCGCCCTATGAACCATTTATTGGATGACCAACACCTCTGCCACAGATCACCCCAAGTGGTTCGCTACGTTTGGTGACTTAGCAGGTGTGCCCGGATTCTTGGGGTTATGTTTGTCCGGGTCTTGATGGTGGGTGCGTAGGCCCACCTTCTGCATGGCGGGCCGGATCGGGAGATGCTGGTTGAGGGAGACCCTTTACAACCGGTTACCGCTGTCCGGGCTGCTCGGTAGTACAGGGGCCCGCCCCTTAGGCTCACGACTGAGTCAACGAGTGTAAAAACCCCGCCGCTGCTGTAGTGCCGGTTCGTGATCGGAGGGGACCCAGCAGCAGCGTTTGGGGTGCATTAGGCGACCTCTCCAGCTGGACTCTCCCTGCCCATCGCCTTGCACCGCAATGGGTGAATTGGATTCATTCTTTCATCACTCTTGGACACACTGATCCCCAGCTTCCTACCCACTCCTCTTACCCTTTCCTTCCCAGGCCTTCCTTCCCCCACATCCTATCATAAAAATTTAAAAAAAAATCAATAAAACCATGACAACACAACCAACACAAATTAAATTCATTACAGCCGTGAGTAGTTGGAGACCCCGGCGCAGACCAAAGCGCTGCCCTAGTTCTTGTATGTTCAATAGACCTTTTTTCACAAAACTGAGTTATGAATGCCAATGTGTTTATTAGCCTATTATGCATAAATGTAGCTTAAAAAAATCACATTTTTCTGTTTTTAAATGCTATTTTCAGCATTTTTCTTATGCCAATATCCACTCACGGAACAATGTTTTAGTTCTTATTTTTTCAATCTTCTGAATATTGAACATTCAAGCACTCAATGTTACGATTATAATAGTTTTAAAAAAGTTCAAAGATATTTCTTCAACGTCCCGCCGCAAGTTGAGGGCTTGTGTGTTCAATATACGCTTTCAACCAATCAGGAGTCGGCCAGGCAAGCTGAACCGCCATGTTAGTTTTTTATTGTTTTCGAACTGTCACTGGAGCCGTTCTCACAGTTCTGTTCTCCGCTCCCGTGCGAAGAGCATATACATTTTCAGCTCCCCGATATTCCGTCAATAACTCGGTCAATCGTGAAGTTTAGAAAAAAAAAATTCACCCCCCGGTGCAGTTTTTTAAGGGCTATAAGCCTATTGTATTTTTTTTCCATAATTTAAAAAAATAGTTACTATTTTAGTGTAAAAACTGTGTAAAAACAAACTTCAATCGTTGTGGGCGACAACGCCATATCTCCTGGTATCCATTGTCGATACCAGGTGTAGTTTATAAAACTATATGTGTATAAAAAAAAAACCGTTCAAAATAGACTAAATTAGTGCATTTAAAATACATTTTAATATTTCAACTTTTTTTAAACTGTTTTTTTGCGTTATTTGTACCTACTTTTAAGTTTTTTGTGACGAGACTAATACTATTCGACGCGGAATTTTCTTCCGGGTCTAGTGACACCCGGATACCCAGAATCCGTGTTGATCTTGGGGGTGTTTTCTGTGTTTGTAATATCGACACGTGCTAAAACTTCTAGAGGCTTCCACAGGGTTCCTCGTGGTTCTTAACAATTGTTTTTTGTGCAATCCTGCGTCAATTTGTATTTTTTGGAGACGTTACAGGTACTACTCGAAGCGGAAAATTTTCCTGCGTCTAATGGTACCTCGGTACCCAGTTTCTGAGTTGATTTAGTACAGTTTAGTGATAAATACTAGTAATCACATTAGTGATAAATACTATAATTAATTTTTGTTGGTGAACTTTCAGTGCGGTGTGTTCGTTCGTTCCCCCTCACACCCCCCCCTCGCCATAGTTTTTTTTCCCGATTTTTTCCCCATTTTTGGGGAAATTTGAGGGAATTTTCCCTATTTATCCCTTTTTCTCGGTAAAATTTTGAAAAATGCCACCATCTACAGTTTCGTCCGCTGAGTCCGATGGTCCGGACGGCGACCCGAAATTACGACCGGATACGTGGAAACAAGCGATTCACTCCACCATTGAGATGCTGAGCAAGTCTCTTACAGAGGGGGATCACCCAAAACCTCGAAGGAAAAACAGGAAATCGGTCAAAATCACTGACGTGGGTACGGACTCAGACTCCGACATGATTACTGAGGAGATTACACCGACACCCGGTACAAGTGGGCCAACAGTGACCCCCGTCAACCCCCCGACGCCGATGCCAGGGTCGAAAAAGCGACCGAGGATAAGCGAGTCCCCGAGGAGTTTGCAGACTTTGGCGGACTCCTCAAGTAAGGTACTCCCAGCCATGGCGAAGTGCGCCAAGATCAGGATGTTGGTCATGGACGGGTCCAACAGGCTCAACAAGGCGGATAAGAGTGCGCTCAACACTCTGTTGGATGAGCTCATGAATGAGATCACCACCTTGATGTTGGAACTTAATACCATGACCACTAAGAGCGCCACCATAGAGCAGATGCTAAGTGCCCAGTCGGGCCTTACAAAGAAGCTGGACACGGTTTTAAAGGAACGCCCCTCTACAGTGAGCGACTCTAGCCGCCCTCGCTCGTACGCGGCAGTGGCGACCAATTTTCCGGACCTCCTGAAATCGAAAAAAAAAATGGTTAACGGTTTAGAGCGCCCTTTGCCACCGAAACCCTTGACGGTGCTAGTCTATCCAGAGATACCTGAGGGTAAGACCTCTGAGAGCACCCAGAAGAACATGGAAAAAGTCATTAACCCTAGGGCTGATGACTTTCAAGTGGTGCGGCTTCGGAAGATTAAAGGTGCGGGCATGGCCCTCCAGGCCAAAGGAAAGAAAGACCTGGAAAATATCCTCAAGGCTGCGCCAAAACTGGCTGCTAGTGGCTTAAAAATTGTTAACCCACTGGGTCGCCTGCCGAAAATAGTGTTGTATAACGTCCCAAGGGGGGAACCAGCAACAGACCAGGCCCTGTTCACGGAAGTCTTCACAAATAACCTGGCGACCAATCCCACCCTGACCCTGACGTTGGAGGACCACCTCCGCACTATGCGACGTGTCTCCCTTTTTGGCAAAAGAGACCAGCCAACAATGAACATGGTCCTGACGTGCCACCCGGCCGCCAGAAAGGTACTTCTAGACAGCGGGATGTGCTTCCTTGGTAGGAACGCTTGTCGCGTACGGGATTATACTGGGACAACTCGGTGCTTCAAGTGCCATCAGTACGGACACATTTCAAAGAGTTGCTCCCAAGCCCAGATGTCCTGCCGCCACTGCGCCGCTTTGGGGTATGATATTGAGACTTGCCCCAGGAAGGCACTACCCGCTGTCTGCGCAACGTGCACGCGGTTCAAGAAGCCGGCAGACCACCCAACGGGTGATAGGGACTGTCCAGCCCAGAGAGCTGCAGTGGAGGTAGCCTTTCGTATGACAGACTATGGCTCTTCGTAAACCCATTTCCTTAGGTCAGATTAACCTCCAGAGATCCAGGATGGCCACGCTGGAGGCGCTGAGGGTCATGTCTGACCTCAACATCGACATTCTGCTCATTCAGGAACAGTACACCTGGGAAGGTAAGACACCCATTAATTTTCCGGGGGCGGTGCTCGAAGTCGGCCGTTCGCCGGGGGCGGGTGTCCTGGTCAACACTTCGTTAATCAGCCCCCTCCTTCTGGCCGGTCTTTCTGATGAGTACCAAACCTGTGTATGTATTAGATTTGGCGATACTGAGATCTTTTTGATCTCGGTCTACTTTAAATTTGGGAACCCGGTAGGACCCCACATCCTGAGTCTGACGCGTGCGCTCAACACGCTTAAAGGCCGTAACATAGTTATCGGAGGTGACTTTAATGCGCGCTCGCCTTTATGGTTCGACACTAGCGACTGTAGGACGGAACGCTCAGACGCCGTTGAGGATCTGATTGCTGCGCAAGGTCTTAGCATCATTAATGAACAGAGTTCTTTTTGTACCTTTTCGAACATACATGGTGAGAGCAAAATAGATCTAACTCTTTGCTCTGGATCTGTTGCGACCAGGATTTCAAAGTGGACAGTCCATGAGTGCGAAATAAATTCGGATCATAGGTTAATCACTTTTACGGTCGGTGTCAAGAAAACAGAAGCTCCAAGATCCTCCTGGAACTTCAACACCGCTAGGGCGAATTGGGATAACTTTGGGGAAGCGCTACGAGATACATTAAGGGATTTTCAGCACGTAGCAGCTACTGATCCGGATAATTTGGGGAATTTTTTCAACAGGGCGGTTGTATCTGCTGCCAACTCGTCTTTGGGAAGATTAAACCCAAAGACTAGTATTAGGGCGCCGTGGTGGTCACCTGAGCTGACTTCGCTGAAGGGGACCTACAAGAGGGCCTACAGGGCGCTGGGGCTGTCCCGGAGTGGCGGCTGTACGGAGGAGGAGATGGTTGCACTTCGGGCGGGCCTCAGATCTGCCAGGTCGGCCTTCAAACGGGCTGTTCTCTTAGCGAAACGAGCTGCCTGGCATTATTGGGTTAAAAATGTGGGTAACGCCAACCCGTGGGAAATCCACAGCGCGATTGAAAAATCCGGGAAAGGTTCTGACCGGTATTTGTCAACAGTAATTGGGATTACAGATGGGAGGAACGCTGAGACAGTGGATGTGGCCTCCACACTCGAAACACTATTGGGTGAGTTAGTCCTGTAGAATCAGTAATTGGGGAAAGTGACCACCATAAACAGATAAGAAATCTGTCACGGCTGCCACCTAGAGTCCTCGCCCAAGAGGATAACTTCATTAGAGTCACTAAGGCAGAAATTGATGTCATAATTAAGGGTTTGGGTCCTAAGAAGGCACCAGGGCATGACAGGCAAGTCTGGGTCCATGCCAAGGAGGAGCTCTTCCAGGTGATGGACACGTGCTTGAGGAGGGGAGTTTTCCCCTCTGAGTGGAAGCGCGGCGTGCTCCGGATTATACCTAAGGGGAACGATAAACCACTCACCGACATCAAGGCCTACCGGCCGATAACGCTGCTTCCCGTTTAAGGCAAGATCCTGGAGAAATTACTGAGCGGCTACGTCAAACCTTGTCCCCGGCCAGTGACCTCCAGTTCGGTTTCGTCCCCGGTAAATCCACGGTGCACGCCCTGTCGTATGCGCTTGAATGGGTGAAGGCTTGCCCAAAGAGGTATGTAATTGCAATATTCCTCGATATCACTGGTGCCTTCGATCACGCGTGGTGGGCAATGATACGTACAAAGGTGAAAAACAGGCGGTGTTCCAACTTATTGTTCCAAGCCATCGATGACTACCTTTCTGATCGTACGATTACGATCAGTTTTGGTGAGTTTTGTATCCAGAGGGAAGCCAACATGGGATGCCCGCAGGGCTCCATCCTTGGACCCGACCTGTGGAACATCTCCTTTGACGACTCCTCCAGGTTACCCTTGCCTGAAGGATGTATCGCTGTCGACTACGCTGATGATAAGTTGTATCTGGTCGCTGGGGACAGCAGAAAGGAAGTGGAGAGTAAAGGCAGTGAAGGTTTGCAGATGTTCCTGGACTGGGGTGAAAGAAACAAGATGACCTTCGCTCCCCACAAGACCAAGGGCCTCCTGATGAAGGGCTCTCTCAGTAGAGCAAGAAATCCTACCATCAAAATGGGAGATTCTAACATCCGCTTTTTTGAAACAGTGAAATATTTAGGAGTTACTCTGGATCGATCGTCCTCTTTTCTGGCTCACGTCAAAGAAGTATTCAGCAAAGCCCAGGCTCTTTTCTTGAAGCTGAGGAGACTCTCCACAGCTGAGTGGGGATTGCGTAATCCGACTCTGCGAACGCTATATAGGTGCGTGTACGTGGCGCAAGTCTCGTATGCCGCCTCTGTGTGGGAGCACCGCCTGGACAATTCGCTGATTCTCTTAGCTCTCAGGCGAGGCCAACGAACCCCCTTGCTGGCACTCTCTGGTGCGTATAGAACCGTTGCTTCGGACGCTTTACCCGTTTTGGCTGGCATTTTGCCAATCGATCTGGAAATCAGGGAAGTGCTCACTAAGCAGAAATTAACCAGAGGAACCCCGGCCACTCACCTAGGCGTTGTTCTAACACCGGGCGGGCCGGGGACTCTCCCTGGGCTGCTTCGTCAAATGAGGGATCTGTCGCTCCAAGAGTGGCAGGTCCGTTGGGATAGAACGAATATGGGAAGATGGACTTTCTCCTTCTTCCCATCAGTTAAAGTCAGAATGGAAGGGGTCTTTCTCAAGTTGGACCACCACATCACCCAGCTTCTATCCGGCCACGGGGAATTCAGGGGGAGACTTCACGCCCTCTCCCTGTCCCCTCACCCCAACTGCGCCTGCGGGTGCACGAACCAGTCGGCGGAGCACATTCTGTGGCAGTGTGAGATAATGACGGACGCAAGAGAGGAAATGCTCGATGGTTTGGACGTACCAATCAGACCAGTGTGGAACACTGATCTGGTTTCGAACAAGACGAACTTCGAGTGCCTGAGGAACTTTACAAGGATCTGGGTTGAGAGATGGCCTGAGCTTAGAGTCGCTGATTAGTAGATTTTGACACCAGGTGTACTTGTTCCTGACTTACCACTGACTTTTCTTGCTTCCATTCTTTTACAAACTCTGCTCAGGATGTACAGTTTTATATATATTTTTTTTTCATTTTTATGTTTATTGTTTGCATTTTACATTTTATGTTTTTTTATGCTTTCACACTTTTATGTTTATTTTTTTCTTGTTTACACAGGCCCTGCGTTATTCAACGCTCATGTTTATTTTATGTTTTCTTTACTTTACATGCTTATGATTTATTTTTCGTTATTTGGTGCAATTAAACGCCTTGCGATGACTCCCACACGCTCTAGTTTATTTTTTTTTATGTTTTGCGGTTTTCTACGCTTATATACATTTCTTTTCAGTTATGCTGTACTACGAGAACTGAACTCAGTTGTTCGTTTTTGTACCGTCCTTCTCCCCATATAAGGGGTTGGACCCTGGACCGTGTCCCCGCCTACGTACCATGGCCGGTCTTCTAGAACTGGTGGAGCTGCACCTGTTTGCCGCGCCACACCCCGTGACATGAAGAGGCTGGGGAGAAGGCTGAACGACATCCGAAAGCTGTCCGTCCCGCCTCCGGCGAACCGACGCTTCTCTCCCTAGGGTCTTCTTCATGTTTTCCACTTACTGTCGTCTAGGCACCACCGGCTAGCTGGCTTAAGGACGACGCTGCCGGTTGTGGGGAGGCCGGACAATCAGCCTCCTTCACTGCTTCGGGGACTGCCGGCAGCCGCAGCCAGGTTGCGGTGACACCGGTTCTTATCTGTACATATGTTATTTTACTTTTGTTTCCTTTTTCTTTTACTTACAGTGCTCGGTGCCGCCCGCCGGATTATGTATGGTCATGTCTCCTGCTGTCATGAGCTGATTACTCATGACGGGTGCTGTCATTTTGTATTACTTTATTTATTTTTATTTTTTGTTGATGTTACTAACAACTTGTTTGACTGTCCATGAGGCTCACTGCTTTTGCATTGACACCTCCATGGGCTTTAGAATTGTAGAGATTGACCATTACAGTACAGTCCTGTAGGCGCGCCCGCATACCGCCACCTAACACAGTATTAGGGGACATTGAAGGTCTAGATTCGTTACATTAAATGTAGAGCCGTTTATTTAAAAAAATTAGATTCTTGCGAGAACTCCGAAGGGGCGACCATAAGTTGCCTATACCGGGGTGGGACAGTGGTGGGTACTTCAATGTCACTGGAGCCGTGCGTCGTTACACTAAAAATACGTTTAATTGTGAATATACTGCTGGTACTGAAGTGAAAAATGACTTCACCGACACCTGAATCAATAAACCTTAGACCAGTCACTCAAATTGAAAAGTAAGTCTTAAAATTATGTTATTTACACGTGTTTTCAATATATTTTACATGTACTTTTTGAACTTGGCAGGCGCATACACAGGATGTTCCAATTATTATTTGAATTATTTTTTACTACTTTCGAGCTTTTACATTAAACAAGTTTTAATAAATAATATTTGTTCATAAAATTTTTCTTTTATTCATAATTGGTTTTTTTATACGTTTTAAATATTCTAAATATAAAAAATGAAATTATTTTTAATTATTACCAGCGGCTGAAAATTTAAATTTCGTCGAACGATAATCTTGCGAGCGTACCCTTGCTACTGTACAGGGCGGTTCCGATGAGAAATATTAATTAGTCTCTATACCAGCATTTTAACATAATAAGTGAGTTGGGGTAATACCGTCTGCTTTTTTGATGAGACGAATTTTTTTGATCATTGGTCCATTTTGGAATTTTTTAATGAAGAATTCATGGTGTTTCCGCAAAGTTTTCAATTTTATTATGTTACCTTTTTAGCTCTCAACTATGTGAGTAAATTTTTATTTATCTACAGTAAAACACCCAAAATCTACCAATCAAAACTTCTTGTAAATTATTTTTCAATGAAGGGTTATATCGGAAATTTTTGTGGTAAGACCGGCATTCATTCTAAATTCGCAATTAAGCATATTAGCCATAAGATTTACTAAAAACGGTACTTTATCTTACCTTTTGTTGCAAAATTAGCAGGTGTAACATTTTAATTGTTTACCTATACAAAAAAAAAATAAGCCATTTATAATGTTGGTATACCTGTCTTCCCCCTTACGGAGTAAGATCGGCAAAGTGTTCTCAAAGAGTTTTGGAAACAAGATATGAAAAAATGATGGTGGACACTGCAACGATGTCCAAAACTTTGGCTAAAGAAGGAGGTAGCGCAACACGGCATAATACCCCAAAAACAAATAACGAAAATGCTTTTGACCGTGAAAATGTTTTTTTTTTTTTTAAAAGAAAGAAAAACATTCCCGGGTTACGAATAACCCAACAATGTTTGAAAATCTCCTACTACCACCACAGAAAGCCGAAAATGTTGCTTGTGTTGTGATGGAGGATTTAGCCAGCCGAGGAATCGAACACGCGACGCTCGGGTGGGACCCAAGCGCTATGCCCACTCAACCACTGACCAGTCCAGAATAATTCTACCTATTACTCAGTAATACGTAGGAATATTTCACATCACGCATGCACCGACAGCCAAAAATAGTATGTTAAATAACACATAAGAATTTTTTTAAAATTAAGTCTAAGGAACCTTTATACATAGTTGGCTATGTTATCAAAATTACATTTTTTTTTACATGAGCTCCACACAGGAGGCCCTGAGGAAAATAATTTCCCTCAGGGCCTATGTCATCTTTGGGGATGCTGTGTGGAGGGTTTTTTTAAGGAAAGAAAGGAGAGGAGAGTTCTGGGAAGGATAGGGGTTTAAGGGGTGGGTAAGAATCTAGGGTTCAGTGTGTCTTGGTCATCCGCCTCCAAGACTTAGACAAATCTCACCCCATGAATCCGGGCACCCCTACTAAATCACCAAACGTAGCGAACCACTTGGGGTGACCTATGGCAGATAATATTAATAACAGTATTTGGATGATTTACGCAGTACCGTTTTTGTGAAAAAATTACGTTAATGAAGCTGTTTGTGTCTTTAAAAATAATAATTTAAGTCAACCACAAAATAAAAGAAGAAAAAAAGTGTTTGAAGTCTGAAAATCACCCAGTACATACAATTTACCACTATTCGGCGTATTGAACAAAAAATATCTGAAAGTTTTGGAAGCCGACTTGTTCAATCTTCAGACGATGTGTTCAATATCCAAAAGAATCAAACATTATTTTCAACCCATGTTCAATATCCATCTTTAAAGTCTAAATTTGGGCATATTATAGCTTATCACTTCGAAAATTGATGTTTACACATTTCCTGTAATACATATGCATAAATCGAAAAGACCAAAGTCGAGAATTATTTATAATTTGCCCGTAAAAACAAAAAAAAAACGTCTCTTGTAAAATTAGCAAAATGGTCTTTTGAACATACAAGAACTAGGGCAGCGAAAGATGTTGGTGAATTACTCCAACATTCGCGGCTTGTATACCAATTTAAACTCTGTCCACCACCACCTTTTTTCTCAACGCCCCAACCTACTATTCCTGTCTGAAACGCAGATAGCCGAGCCTGTAGATGCCTTCTATCTGGACTACCCGGGCTTCACCCTCGCAAGCAAGTTCAGACCTAAAGGAGGTGTCTGTCTCTACAGTCGAGCTGACGTCAACTGTGTATGACTGTTGAATCTGGAAAACTCCAGATTCGACGTAATGTAGGTACGCTTCAATCTTGCCAGTACGGTAAGATTCTTCGCATATTTATACCGCTCACCGAACCTTAGCGAATCAGACACGTCCGAGCTCTTCATACATTTAAGCGACACTATCGATGACCTCTTGCCTCGCTACCCTACGGCAGAGTTTTTGGTCCTGGGGGACTTCAATGTTCATAACAAACCTTGGTTGAACTTCTCAGGATCAACAGACTCGGCTGGACGACAAGCGGAATACTTGGCCCTTTGCTTGGAGCAAATGGTTCAGGAGCCTACAAGGGTTCTTAATGTCCAGACTTACCGTTCCAATCTGTTAGACCTATTTTTAACCACTGTGCCACACGGTTACAGGATTGAAGATACAGCGCCTTTAGGGTCGTCCGACCACTGCCTGGTGACGAAATCAATCCCTGTAAACTTCAAACCGCCAAACGAGAGGCTGAAGAGAAACGTATGGCACTAAAAGTCAGCTCTCAGCATTCGGTCTGCGGGCACATTTTAATGCTTTCCCGTGGTCAGCTGTCTGTTTTCGGACTTCGGATCTCTCAAGATGTGCCCAGGAAATTGGTGAAGTTATCACATCTGCGATGGATGGCTTCATCCAATCTACTGTTAAGGACTCTGGAGTAGGCTCAATGCCGTGATTCAGTTAACAATGCGCTGAAGCAGTGCGACGAAAAAATGCGGCTTACTGAGCCTACAACACATCTAGAACATACGAAGACAGAACAGCTTACAACAAAATGGCAAAGGAAACCAAGAGAATCATAAATAGGTCAAAATTGGAGCACGACCTGCAGATCAGCAGAAAACTGGCTGCATGCCCACCTGGCAGCAGGAAATTCTGGTCGCTTGCGGGCTCAATAGGTCGCAATTTATGCAAATCCAGTCTGCCACCTCTCACCAGACCTGACGGCTAACTAGCAAACACCGCCACCGAAAAGGCTAACTTATTAGGTTAAATGTTTGCGGATAACTCATCCCTCGATGACCAAGCTGATGTTGTCCCGATGTCGGTTCCTCACTGCGGTTTTCGTATGAAAAAGCTGAGGATCCGGCATCGGGAAGTACTCCATGTTTTGCGAGGGCTAGATGTTAATAAAGCTAGTGGGCCAGTTGGAATACCTGCCCTGCTACTGCAGAGGTGCGCTGCAGAAATAGCTCCAATTTTGACGAAGCTTTTTAAAATGTCCCTGAAGACTGGCTCTATGAAAAAAAGCGGTAATTCATCCTATTCCAAAGAAAGGTGACCGCTTCGACCCGGCCAACTACCGCTTCATAGCGATCACATCAGTTCTGTCTAAGGTGATGGAACGTGTGATCAACGACAAACTGCTCACATACCTTGAAAAGAACAAAAATATCAACTACCGTCAATACGGATTCCGGTGGAACCGCTCGTGCGGTGATCTTCTCGCGTATGTGACGCATGTTTGGGGGCCGTGCCTAGAACGTTTTGGTGAGAGCCAAATGGTTGCACTGGACATTTCTAAGGCTTTTGACCGGGTTTGGCACCGAGGACAAACTGCCTTCTTACGGACTTCCCGCATCCTTGTGTACGTCGATTGCCGACTTTTTGAGGGAGAGGTCGATTCAGACGATAGTCGATGGTTTCACCTCTTCCTCACACTCAATAAATGCTGGCGTCCCACAGGATCGGTTCTGTTTCCGACTTTGTTTTTGTTGCACATCAACGCCCTTTAGTCATATGCACCAATTCACTGCTACGCGGACGACAGTACAGTCTATGATAGCTTTTTGTTTGACAAGCCTCCAAAGGGCTCACAAACCCCAATGGCTCGGAGGGCTTTGAAGCAAAGAATGGAAGGTTACCTCGAGAATGTTTTCTCTTGGGGTAAAAATAATCTCGTTGAATTTAATGTTTCAAAGACCCAATCTTGTCTGATTACGTCTAAAAGGTATCTAAATGAATATCTAGTATCCTTCATCGGAAGCAATCTTCCGAACAGGCCCGCCATTGATATGCTTGGTGTAACCCTTAGTGACCAGCTCAGGTATGGGAGCTCCATCGAAGCCAGAGTAAAGTTAGCCTCCCAAAAACTGGGCGAACTGTACAGGGCCAAATCACAAGTGCACCCCACGGTTGAATTTGGCAGCCACCTCTGGTCTGGAGCTCCAAAATACCTGAAAAATACCCTCGACTCTGTGCAGAAACGGACGGTCCGTTTAATAGATTCTCCCATCTTAACAGACGGATTGCAATCTTTAGAGCACAGGCGTCGGGTGGGAATGCTATCCTTGTTCTATCGGTATTACAATGGAAGATGCTCCGAGGAACTAGCATAATTGATCCCTTCGGCACCGGTGCATAGTCGGGAAACACGCCAAACGCGTGCCCAAGATTTGTGCAGGGTTGACATTTTTCACATGAGAACTGGTCATTTCTTTGACTCGTTCTTGTGTTCACTAGCTCGGCTGTGGAATAATTTTCCGGCCTCTGTGTTTCCTCCTTCCTACAAGATGGGTCTCTTCATGACCAATGTTCATTCCTTACTCTCCTCAAAAATACCCTCCACACAGCATCCCAGATGACATAGACCCTGAGGGAAATTATTTTCCTCTGGGCCTCCTGTGTGGAGTTAATGTAAAAAAAAAAGATAAAGCTATTTCCGTAAAGCCAAACGTCTCATTAGTTTAAATAATTCTTAGTCAAGTGATAAACTATCATTCTTTACACTTTATTTTTAGTTTTAAAGTGGAGATTGAAAAAAAACTAAATTGGTCGTTTGGACAATTAAGAACTGAGGCGACGAATTGCTGTGACATAGTTTTTATTATCTATGCTAGTTCTAAGTTTATTTATAAGATCATTAGTTGTAGAGAGTGTATTAGATTTTTTTCTGAAACCGTATTGTTTAGCATAAAGAAATTATTTTTTTTCGGAAAGTTGTCTAGTCTTTCGTATATTAATTACCCTTGCATATATTTTTGATAGAATCGGTAGGACAGAAATGGGCCTATAGTAAGATATTTGAGTTTTCAAGCTTTTCAAGATAACCCTTGCAATTTTACAACTACCCGGAAATTGACCTTCTTTTAGGCTCAGGTTAATCAGTTTAGTTAGTATAGGAGTTAGTAGCGGGGCAAGTTTTTGTACTGATGTACATTTTAGTTGATCATGTCCAGCACTCGCATTTGATTTTAGGGATTTTGTAATAGCTAATATTTCGGGTTCAGTTGTGGGTTGTAGGTATATTGATTCCGTGCTTTCATACTTTAAAGTAATTTTATCATCCAGTTTATGGGTGTATTTGTTGATTATATTATCAACCAAAGAAGCGCCAATATTACAAAAGTAGTTAAATAAGTGGAATAATGTTAAAAAGTGTTTCAATTTCAATTTTAATACAAAAGTAGTTATTAAAGTATTCGCATATCTTGATGTCTTCTGTGGTGGTATCATTACATTTCTTTTATTTTGTACATGGTTTACTTTGCGTGTTTGTTTGGTTCTGGATGATGCTATTTATTACGTTCCAAGTCTTTTTGGTATTATTTTCACATTATTTTATATAGGCTGTTATTATATAGTATTGTTTTTTTTAAGTGTCGTTTTTTATAGTTATTTGGTTACGTATTTTAGTAAATTCTGTTTTCAGTAATAGGTTACAGGGTTGTTTTTTTTAATTTTTAGGTGCAGTTTATTTCTTTTTTTAATCATTTTTAATAAGTCTTTTGTTATCCATCATGAAGACAGGTTTTGTTTGTTTTTATTGTTATTGAACTGTGGAAATTATTTTACAAAGTACAGTTAGTTACAAGATAGTTAAAAGATAAGTTATTGTAGTTTAGTACCCAGTTCTCATTATTGTTTATAGAAAAGGTGTTTTGTCGGATATTCTCCTCTAGTTTATCATAATAAATTTTTGTATAATTGTAAAAGGATTTTCGTGAGTTTTTTTTAGTGTAGGTGTGTAGTATGTCAAGAATCAATAGGTTGTGATCAGATATTGAAGTTTCACAGTTTGTTATATTATTCGAAAGGTTTATTTTTATTTTTTTATTTTATTTTTTATTATTTAATAAATGTTTACATGATAGGTACATTGTTGGTATTTTTTGACTACCACACTAGGCTATTGCCCGTGTTGTGGTAGTCATACATGACATATTATTTTATATAAACAGATTTAAAAAAATATGAGAAGAGGAAAGAAAAAATAACATATTTAGGGATAAATAAAACTAAAAACAGATAAAAATAAAGATATAACAATTAAAAGTAAGTTAAGAAATAAAGAATAAAACGATAATTTTAAGAAGATTGAAATAAACTCTGGTAAGTATTATTATTCTTGAGATAAAAATAGAAATAAAAATAGAAATAAAAATTGGTAAGTATTCTTCTGCACGAGAGTACATGTTTGTATTCGCTTTTGATATTCTTTCTCTGAAAGAAGTTGGAAAGAGTGTTAGAGAAAGTAAATTTTTTTGTTTGTAATTTTTTTTTAATGTAATGTTAAGTTAAATTAATTAATTAATTAAATTTGTATTAATTTTTAATATTTTTTTTAATATTAATATATTTGTTTTTATTGTAATATTAAGCTCTCATGTGTTGTTTGAAGAAATCTCTTCCCTTTTTAAATATCCAATGTTTGATACGGCCTTTAAAGAGAGATTTAGAATTATTCTGTGATTTTATATCGGCACTCAGAGCATTATACATTTTTGGTGCGATAAACCAGAATTGTCATTGGGCGAATGAGGTTTTTGTTTTAGGGACCACGCAACCCA
Source organism: Limnephilus rhombicus (assembly GCA_929108145.2). NCBI lineage: Eukaryota > Metazoa > Arthropoda > Insecta > Trichoptera > Limnephilidae > Limnephilus > Limnephilus rhombicus. The sequence goes on along the minus strand of OV815290.1, from coordinate 17,623,756 downwards.
GGTTTGATGAAAAACGTGTGTGTGCTTGATGTTGTGGAGCCACCAGTAGATTTTTTTGGCATATGTAACAAATGCTTATCTTTGTAAATATCTGTCGAATGTCTAAGACCTTGATTTTAGCAAAGAGTTCGTTTGAGGGATGGGTAGGTTGGCATTTAAATATGATTCTCAAAATAATTTTTTGAACTGTAATAATTGGATTGATAATGGATTCAGCACAACCACCCCATCCCACAATACCATATGTTGCTATGGATTGGAAAAGGGCAAAGTATACGGTTCTTAGGGTCTGTAAATCTAAGATGGACCTAAGGGAGCAGAATATATGGCAGAGTTTACGGAGTTTTTTTACTGTGTCACTTATGTGAGCTTCCCAACGCAGTTGGTTGTCTATGATTATTTATTTATTTATTTATTTACGCCTATTTAGGCTTTTACATACATATATATAACAATATTAACGATATTATACTTGTAAATAGTGCAGGAAACTACTTTGTAAAACACTTGCACAAAAATAAATACAAAGTAAAAATATTTGGTATTGAATTTGAACCAAACAGGATGTAGGTACAAAATACAAAAAATCCGAAATAGATTTTTTTTTCTTTCAGCCAACAAAATACTGTCAATGTGTTAGTCAATTTTAATAGCTTTAGCAAAATATTCCCCTATTTGATAAAAAAAACTTCAATAAGGTATGCTTATATAATAAAATTGATGTACGAAATATATCAACAACATCGGAGTATTTGTTTCCAAGCTGTTGAATCCTTCGCATAGGAGTATAATATTGACTTGTTGACTTAGAGTTGCTACAATAATATGGTAGGTACTGTCTTGTGACTGACCTGCCTGGAGAATGAAAAGAAATTACATATAATAAATCAGGGGTATCAAACATTGAATTTATGATTTTATACAAACAGGTTCAATCGGAAATGATTCTACGTTCGGATAATTTTATTAAATTTAATGAACAAAGTACGTTATCGTAATTTAGGCATTCACTAGGAATGCCCATTTTAAAATTCACATATCTTAAAAAATTATTTTGGATTCTTTCAATCGCATGTGAATGAACCTCGTAATTTGGGGACCAAACCGTTGAATTGTATTCTAAATGACTCCTTACGAGTGACATATATAATGTTTTTACAGTATTGACATTGTTGAAATCACTAGATATCCTTAAAATAAATCCCAACATTTTCAAAGCTTTATTGGTTATTATTTCTATATGCTTGATAAAGTTGAGTTTCGTGTCAAACCAAATTCCTAAGTCATTGATTTCCGAGACAGATACTAACGACATATTGTTAATGGAATAATCGAAAAATATTGGATTCTTTATTCGATAAAACCTCATAATTTGACATTTGCTTATGTTAAGTTGCAAGCGGTTATCATGACACCATATAATAAATCTTAACAAGTTATTTGACAATATATGGCAATCATTAATGTTTCTGATTGCTTTAAATAATTTCAGGTCGTCTGCAAACATTAATACTTGAACATCATTGAAAATATATAACACATCATTAACAAATAACAAAAACAGGATTGGACCTAAATGTGACCCCTGAGGAACACCACTCGTAGCAGTGAATTTATACGAAAATGTACCATCAATTTTAACAGCCAGTAATCTGTTGATCAAGTAACTGTTAAACCACTTATATAGTGAACCACCTATTCCGAGTTTTTGTAGTTTATTCAGCAATAACTCATGATTAACTTTATCGAACGCCTTACTCAAATCGGTATAAATAGAGTCAACTTGATATTTACTAGATATGGAATCAGATATATAGTTTTGATACGTTAATAAGTTAGTAAGGGTAGATTTTCCAGTAGAGAAACCATGTTGTTCAGGAGAAATGAAGTGGTTTAATCGGAAAATATTTTTTTAAGAAGAATTTTTTCAAAAACTTTAGGAATTGTTGATAAAAGGCATACAGGTCTATAGTTAATCACCTCGTGTTTATCACCTTTTTTAAAAATAGGTGTTAGGTAGCTGAATTTCCATTTAATAGGAAAACATCCTGTTCGTAAAGACTGATTAAAAAGCAAAAATAAGGGATACGCTAGATTGGTAGCACAATTATTCAGAAAAACAGGAGGTATTTTATCTGGTCCACCGCTTTTACTTTGATCTAGTAATTTAAGTTCAGTCAGTATATCATTATATTCAATGTGGTACAAGATAAATTAAGATTATGATCAGTGGTAAAATTTGATACTGTACTAGCAGAAACTGGTGTATCACATTCATAAACACTTTTAAAAAAATCAGCAAAAAGGTCAGCGATACTTTGAGTGTCTTTGGCATTTTTACCTGCATATTCCAAGTTGGCGGGTATACCAAAGTTGTTATTTTTCATTGATTTTGCATAGTTCCAGAAATACTTTACATTATGATTTATTGAAGTTTCAACATTATTAATAAAAGAATTGTAGCAATTTTTTTATAAGATTTTGCAATCTTTTCTAATGTTTTTAAATTCAATATAATTTGATAAAGACCTGTCTTCTTTATATTTCTTATGTAAAACTTTTTTAAGGCCAGTTAATTGAACAAGTTCTTTATTGAACCATCTCGGATATTTTGATTCTTTGAAATGAATAACTGGGATTAGATCTGAAATAATTTTATCCAGCAAATGATAAAATGATTCAATATTTTTATTAATATCGCCTTCTTTAAGAAATGACCAATCTTCCTTGTGGAAACGATTATTTATGTCCTGATAATTCACATTTTTAAAGTTAAACGTAGTTATCCCCAGATATTTGACTTCCTTTGATGATTTAAGAACAGAACAAGTGCAATTAGTATTAGGTGTGATTTCTGGAGTGTGTAAGTTGAGTGAACATGAGTGAATGATTGGTTTAGGGCAGTTGTTAGGTATATTATTTTGACGTATGGAAAAAGTCATATATTGTGTTTTGTCGATGTTAAGTGTGAGGAGGTTAGTGTCTAGCCAATGCTTTACTTTTATTAGGCCATTATTAGTTTTGTTAATAACGGATTGCCACGTTTCATCTTCGAATATTAAGACCGTGTCATCGGCAAATGATAATATCTTACCTCCAATATTCATGGCACATAGTGAGTTAATGTATATAAGAAATAAAATTGGTCCTAGTATACTGCCTTGGGGTACACCATAGGACGCTGATAATTTATTACTTTTATGTTTTTGGAGATCTGTATATGGTAAGAATTGTTATGAGGTTATCAAGTTGAATTTGAAGACAGTTTGCGTTTTGAATTCTGACCTCTTTGACTGAGTGTTCGATGTGATTTTTAATGTATACAATAACGCTATCGTTTTGGGTTTGGTTATAAAGTGTGTTGTAGTGATTGTAGTTCCTTAACGTTTTAGGAATGAAATATTTTTGAATCCAACATTCGGTCAAGACAATTACATCGAAATCTAAAGCAAGATCAGCAAGAAGAATTAGTAATTCATCAAAATTTTTGTTAATACTTCTTATATTCATTGAGAAAATTTTAGGGGCAGAGTTAACTGGTAATAATTGACGAACTACTTCAGAATCACTAGTTGATGTACATGGGATAGGTGTTGTTTTATCAAGTAAATCTGTTAAGTCTTCCATTTATAATTTTTTTTTATCTTTGCGTTAATTGGTAATTGTAAAGAGGCAGTGATAGTGGTGACTTTGAAAGTAATGCAGGGATTAAGTTGTTGTAGAGACATAGTGTGAAGATATAATTTATAACGGGTTATTTTAAAATTAGGAGTATATTAATAAGTATCGGAAGCGATGGTTAAAAGTATACGTGGAACACAGGGAATTTTAAATAAAGATTTAGCGATAAAGACTGTGTTTATAGTTAAAAACAAGAAATGGTTAAGTATAGAAAGAAAAAAATATTTCCAAAAATATCTATTGCTGGCAGAACTAAAAACAATAAAATTTGCGAAGGTAGTTTCACTCTTGATAGTACTTTTAGTTATATTATTTTGAGTGATTGTTTCAATGTTTTGAATAATGATAAAATAAATTGAACCATAGGTTTCTGTTGTAGGTAATAGTTGGGAAGGATTTTGACAGTTATTCAAAGCGATAACAATAATAGTAATAACAGTGACCTTCATAATGGTTACAGTAACATAAAAAGCAGTAAAAGTGTTCTTTGTAATAAGTACAGTTATAAAATTCTAACATATGGAGTTAATATCAAAAATACAAAATTTATCTTTGTTAGTACTAGAACTATATGAAATGTTTAATAGAAATTTTAAAAAAGGTTTGATGATAACAATGATGTTTGTGGATAAAAATAAATTATAGTTTAGTGATGCATGAAAAAAATATTTCCAAAAGTATCTATTTTTGATAAACCCATAATTATTAGACTTTAAAAAGTAAGTTTCACTCCTGATAATAATTTGAGTAATACATGCATGTTGCACATGATAACAGTTACAGTAATATATAATAGTTGCATGTTGCATACAGATAATAATAACATGTAGAGTATTATTAAGGTAAATTGTGCCATTGGTTTTTGATGTCGGTAGTAGTAAAAAAGGATTTTGACAGTTACTCAGAGGAATGGCAAAAATACATAGTTCGGTGACCTTTATAATAATAGCAGATTTTTTTTTACAATTAGAATCCATTTCAAAAATACGAGATTTAAATATGTTAGTACTGAAACTACATTTATTTTTTAAGTAAATAATAGTATTGTCAGAGAATCTTATTTTTGTAAAGTTTTTTGAAAAGAAATTAACTTTATAGTAATAATAATCTTTGATTGTGGTATTATAAATTATATGTGAGAGAGAAGTAACTGATTTCATAATATTGTTGAAACTCGAGATATATAAATTAAAAACAAGTAGATTATCAAAATAGTAGGCGAAGTAGAGTTTATAAAATGTTGGGGGTGGGCGATAAAAGATGTTAATTTTTTTCGTTGATGTGTAGAACAGGCGTCCCAATGTCTTTTCGTACATACACCTTCCCGTCTCGGATCCAGGCGAATTTGAAGATGTTGTCCCGTAAAGCCTTCCGTGCAAGAAACCAGAGATGTTTAGCGCGAAATGTTAAGTGTTCGTTGATGTAAATCTGGTAGCGAGTTCCTGACATTCCTATAAGCGTAGTATTAAGTTTATTGTCTCTATTTGTAGGTTTTTTGTTGAAGGCTTTGATGTCGTTAAGGAAGTTCTCACGGTCGATGGTAGTTTTAAATCTTAATATTATAGGCCTCTGTTGTTCTTTATTGGTTTTTTTGGTGACACGGTATGCTGTATCTACGTTATTGAGTTCCGTGTTGGCATTAGTTGTTTTTTTGATGTTAAAAATGATGTTTTTTAGATTTTCTCCATTTATTTCAGGGATTCCCCTGATTTCCACGTTCTTCGCTCTATTTTCTCTCTCAATTTGCTCGAATTAACCTTCTAGTTGTTCTAAGCGATTTTCGAGGTCACAATTTTTTTTTCTAATTTTATGTTTGCATCTTCTAGTTCGTGTACTCGAAGTAAGATTTCTTCATATTGTTTGCTCATTACTGATATTGTGGTGAGAATTTGTGTATTTTGTTCTAGGATCAGGTTCTGTTTTGTTAGTAGTTCACTGTCGAAAGGTGAATTAGTCACTATACTGGGATTAGCGGTGGACACGACAGCTAAGCATTTTTTACACTTAATTTGAGCCTGCCGCTCTTTGCTATAGCGTCTGTATGAGCTTTCAGCCACTCCGCCACAGTGTAGATGAAAAGTCCCTTTGCATGCGGCGCACGTGAATAAGGACTCAGCAGATAGAGTAGGCTCCGCACAAGCATTACAGTTATTCATGTTGTTGTTTGTGGTTTTAGTGAGAACGTATAGTTGAGTTGTAGTGAAGATCTCTGCCCTCAGCTGAACTGAATTCCGTTTTATATTTATTATTATTTATCAATATTCCAATTATGATTTATTTAGAAATAAAGTAGAAATAAATCATTTTAGCACTCTTAAAAAAAAAGCTGAAAAGTTTTTGGATGAGGTGAGTTTCGAACTCGGTTTGCTCCGAAAGTCACTGTCCAGTTTAGCGACCGTGCTGACCACTAGGCTACTGATACCGTGTGACGTAGTGTGAAATATTCGTAATATTAGTTGATTGGCAAGATTTTACGTATTGTGATAAATAGTTCGATTATCTTAACGATTTCAATCACCATAAGTTCACTGATGTTTTAACACATAAAAATTACTACAACACGGCCGTTTATATTGAACTAAATTGAGTAGATCTTATTCACTGAACTGTAGGTAAACACCAACCGATAGATCGATGGATTATTTTGAATTTTTAACTGTCAATTTAGATGAGTTTTGCGGAGCAATTTTTTGCGTGCGTACTGTTGGAATGTAGGTAATATATTCTTATTTACTGAGATGATGTGATCAATAATGGTGTTTGTGTTTTCTGTGATACGTGTTGCATGTAATTTGCTTACTTTGTTCAATATAGTGAAACCGTTTGACTTGATGATTTCTGTGTATTTACAAGTTTGTATGTTTGTGGAATATAGTAAGTTGATATTGAAATCCCCCAGTATTTTGTACCTTTTGTGAGTTTTCAGTTGCATGTTCGGTGTTCGGTTTTTTTATATATCACTCCGATATTTAAGTTAAGTTTGTTTAAGTGTATCCAAAGGAAGTTGTTGTCTGAATTTACTTTATTATCGATTAAGTTATATTCTAAGTTTTCTTCAATAAATATGGATACTCCACCTGATTCCTTTGGGGTATAGACTCTTATTTAACATGGAACCCGTATGTTAATTTTACCATTAACAAATGTCAAACTGGCCTCAATACTTTCCATACCATTTCACGGGTCTGGCGGGGAAGTCACCCATTCACCCAAAAACTTTTTAACGCATATGTTTGGAGTTATTTGGATAACGCGTCATTCCTCATCAAACCTACTTCTAAAAAGAACCTCGCGAGGTTGAACCGTATCCAATTTCAAAGTTTAAGATTAATTGTAGGAGGAATGTGTTCTTCCTCAATTAACGCTTTACAAGTGGAGGCTGTGGAGGCTCCTCTTCATTTCAGAAGACAGTTCTTGGCTGGCAAGTTTTTCAAACCCCTCTTAAATCCATCAAACGGAATTCTTTTACATGCCAACTCCTTTTGTATTTATTTGTGTAAACCAAATATTCATTTTTCTCTCGGCATAATTAACAATCACGAAGCCCAAGGAAACCTATCGAAATTTTAAATTCAAAATATTCCGAATGGAAAATTATTTACACTGATAGTTCCAAGTCTCCCTTATCAAACCTTGTGGGAGCGGCATTCCATTGCCCATCAGATTAAGTCAAAAGAAAAATTAAATTTCCAAAAGAGGCTTCAAAAATTAAACTCTTCCCCTTTCCATTACCCAGAAGACGAATTCTGTCTTGGAATCCGCACTATAATTCATAAATTAACCGACTTTGGAAAAGAAATCGTCTTGGCTTGGATACCTAGTCACTGCGGTATCCCTGGAAATGAAAAAGCCGATGCATTGGCGAAAGGCGCCTTTATTTCGGGGGATATTTTATATAAATTCTTAAACACCGATGACATTTTTATAAAATTGAAGAAAAACATGATTTCCACATGGCAAAATCATTGCAAAGAATCTAGTAAAATAAAAGGATATAACTTTTTCATAATGCAGTCAATTATTCCTTCAAAACCGTGGTTTTCCGGACTCTCTTTTAACAAATTCTCAAAATCCTCCATTTGCCGCATGGGGATAGGGTATTGCTGCCACAATGTTCACCTGACAAAAATTCATGTTAAGAATTCTCCAATGTATGAATGTCGTTTTGGTGAAGAGGACCTCAATCATATTTTTTTCAGTTGCTTCACCTAGTCAGTTCGGACATATTGCCTCCCTACAACATTGCGTGCCTGTTATCTTCTATGGACAAATGCGTGTATAAAGTCTTGGCTAATTTCCTGACGGCATTAATTTAACTGACATAATAATTATGTTAACTAATTATTATGTCAGTTAAATTAATGCCGTCAGGAAATTAGCCAAGACTTTATACACGCATTTGTCCATAGAAGATAACAGGCACGCAATGTTACATAATAATAATTATTATTATTACATATTAATGTTAAAAACATTGAAGAAACGTGAGAATTCCTATTCTGGCCACCACAGCCATCTGAATAGAGAACAACATGCTTAATATTATTAGGTAAATTCGTGAGGTGTTTGAATATGCACGTTGCAATTTGATTGGCACCCCTCGCACCTTCAGCCTCATGCTACATAAAACATGTCACTTCTCCGGAAGCTTGATCATGTACAGTTGGATTATAGGTCCACAATTGTCGTTTATAAAACGATACAGAGCTATTTAGATATGGTGTTGGCAAACACTGCTGCAAATCAAATGAGTAACTGACTACAGTACTGTCATTCTGGGCCCTCTCTTTGTCTGCTTGTTTGGAGACAAATGCAGAATCTGCTAAAATATGGTGATTTTTTTGCTCATTTTCAATATTTTTTTCTCATTTGAATCTGCAGTTGTCTCAATTTTTATTTTGAGAACATCGCATAGATGGCATGTGTCAAGTTTTGGCAACTTAAATTTCAATTTCAACTTATGAAATTCTTGAGAATATGTTTTGCGTGAGACAGGTTTTGTTGTTACGCTTTCACGATTCGCATTGTACATAAATTGTACGTTTAAATGGGCAGGTAAATATTTTTTGTCGTTAGTTCTTCTGGTGTAGTGTGATTCGTAAGAGGGAAATGAATTTATGTGTTTTCTAACATTCTCCAGTTCTTCATCACAGTGTTTGTGGATTGGCACAATACTCCCTCTCTTGTCACCCCCAGTCAAGCCTGTCAAAGATTTATTTTTATTTTGGATGACTGTTGTAACAAACATTTGACTTTCATCTAATATTTTCATAAAGCAACCTCGGCAAACATTCTCCCTTTTTCCATTCATTTATTTATTTCCATAACTACAAAGTCTAATGTTAATATAAACGAAGTTGAAGCAGCTTACCGAATTTCTCAAATAACTAATAAGGAACCTAAACCCATCATCTTCAAATTCAAAACTAACATGGACCGTGACCAATTTCTTTCCGATGTCAAAACCTACAACAAGCAAGCATCCAGTCCAGCCGAAAAATTAAATACACAACAACTGGGGATTGCTGGCACTAGCTCGAAAGTCTACGTTTCCGAACACCTGACTTTTCGAGCCAAACATCTATGGTACCTGGCCCGTAAGGCAACAAGAGACGACAAATTTAAATACGCGTGGATTAAACAAGGACGTATATACTTGCGTGAGGACTTCGGAACGCCTGCAATACTCGTCAGTGAAACAAACAAAGATCGATTACTGTTATCATTACCCGAAATGCCATCAACAAACTAAATATAATGAACATCTGTTTGATAATATTAATATCCTCAACTATTATTTCTTTCTACATAATATTTACCCTCGTAACACGATCATATATAAAATCAATATTACTCCAATGACTACCTCTTTGGAGCGAAATTCTTTTAATTTAATTCATCGTATTTTTGGCAAGCTTATGGATGTATGTCTCTCATTTTTAATTTTCTGTAGGCCACAATACTTTATGTTTTATTTTATTTATATGCTTATGTTTTATAATCTTTTTAAGCGTATGTTTTATTTTCTTTATATGCTTATGTTTATAATTTATATGCTTATGTTATACATTCGCAGCAACTATAAGTACATTTTATACACCTATGCTTATATTATAAATACTTTGTATGCTTATGTTAAATATCCACAACAACTTAATCCTTTTATCACTGGTATATTTTATATGCTTATGCTTATGTTTTATTTTCTTTGTATGCTTATGTTTTATAATCTTTTTAAGCTTATGTTTTATTTTCTTTTCAAACTTACATTCTATATTCTTTATGTGCTTATGTTTATAATTTATATGCTTATGTTATACATCCGCAGCAACTATAAGTACATTTTATACACCTATGCTTATATTATAAATACTTTATATGCTTATGTTAAATATTCGCAACAACTAAATCCTTATACCACTTATATACTTTTTATGCTAATGCTGATGTTTTATACTGTTTATAAGCTTATGTTTTATTTACAGTTTATTTTTTACATGCTCATATTTTATATTCTATATACGCTCGTATTATATATTATCTATACGCTTATACTATATTTTCGCAACAACTATTTGTATACCTTATATATCTATGTTTGTATTACATGTACTATATATGCTTATATTATAAATTCACAACAACGAAATTCTTATTTCACAAAGCTAACACTATATGCTTATGTCATATATTCATTACGTGCTTATATTATATATTCACAACAACTATATTTACAGTTTATATTTATGCATATGTTATATATTTATATCAACTAAATCTTTATCTCATAAACGTACTAATGTCACTACAACTTGGTTGTTAATAATTTATGCAAAACAAAAAACCAGAAAATGGAAGACATAGCAGATTTAATAGATAACACAACACCAATCCCATGTATATCTACCAATGATTCCGAAGTAGTACGCCAACTATTATTTAATTCAACCCTTTCGATATTCTCTATGAACATAAGAAGTATAAACAAAAATTTTGATGAACTCCTAATTCTCCTCACTGACCTTGTCTTAGATTTTGATATAATTGTCTTGAGTGAATGCTGGATTCAAGAAAATTTCATCCCTAAAACGATAAGAAACTACAATCACTATAATACTCTACACAACCAAACTCAGAACGATGGAGTCATTGTATACATTAAAAATCACATCTCACACTCAGTAAAAGAGATCAAAATTAAATCTGCAAACTGTCTACAAATTCAACTTGATAATCATATAACACTTCTTACAATATACAGATCTCCGAATACACATAATATAACCCCATTCATACATTCACTGCATGAAATTTTATCAAACATTGAACACTGCCAAAACACCTTTATAATTGGTGATCTTAACATAAATATAATTAATAAAATGCACCCTCAAGCAAATGATTATCTAAACGCACTAACTTTATTAGGATATTTTCCAGCTGTTACAGCACCAACTAGAGAATCAGATTCAAACACTAGCAGTTGTATAGATCATGTATTTGTTAAGAGTGAACTAGACACCAAATCCATTGTCTATCAATCAACTGTTACAGATCACTATTCAATCATCACTTCTCTCTCGCATAAAAATCACAAATCACCACAAAATACTTCTCCCCAAGAAAAGATCTCATATGAAACTCTCCTAAACAGTGTCTCTAAAGAAAACTGGGAACTTATCTATTCTTGTACCGACGTCACCTCTGCATGTGAATTATTTATAAATACCTTACGTAACCACTTAACCGATGCTACATCATACACAAAAAGTAAAAAAAAACGATCTGACACAAAACTCAAACCATGGATCACTGCAGGAATTCTCTACTGTATCAGAAAGCGCGATAAGATTCATAACTTCTGTAGAAAAAATCCCCACGATTATGCATCTCTCTTATTCTACAAACGTTATAGAAATAACTGCAAAAAAATAATTGACAGTGTTAAAAGAGATTACTACCATAAAGAAATCAGTGAAGCTTCCGGTGATAATAAAAAAATTTGGAATATCGTTAAAGATATAGCCAATATTAATAAAACCAATACACCCATTGTTAAGATTAACATCGAAGACCAAATATTACATGTCAATTCCGACCCCGAAAAAATTTCCGACCATTTCAATCAATTTTTCTCCAATATTGGATCTAACTTAGCAAAAAATATTTTAGACAGACACAACGTCTCAGACAAAGATCTTGCAAACAATATACCCCTCACTAATCTTAGCTATAACCCTTTCCACTTCACTCCCACTACTGACGCAGAAATTTTAGAACTAATCTCATCCCTTAAAAACAGTAATTCTGTAGGTATAGATCACATTTCAACAAAAATCATCAAACATACCCAAAAATATATAGCCTCACCTCTGAAACATATAATCAATCTAAGCTTTAAAACTGGTGTATTTCCTAACTCCTTAAAACAGGCCACAATAATCCCAATATTCAAATCAGGAGACAAACTGTCTGTAAATAACTATCGACCGATATCTTTACTTAGCACAATATCTAAAATCATAGAAAAAGCGGTGAAGAATAGACTCTACAAGTTCCTTGAAGATAACAAAATATTATCGGACAACCAATATGGTTTCCGCAAAGGTAGGAGTACCTCAGATGCAATAGCCGCCCTCACAAAAATAGTTTCCTTTAATCTCGACCTTGGTCGAAAACCGCTTGCTGTTTTCCTCGATCTCTCAAAAGCATTTGATACGGTCTCTCATCCCTTACTGCTTAAAAAACTTCAACAGATCGGAATAACTGGGATACCCTACACATGGTTCGAAAACTACCTAACAAACCGAACTCAACAAACTCTTATCCACTCTGACAAAATAAATAAAAGCAAAAAATTACCCATGTCTTACGGTGTACCGCAAGGCAGTGTACTAGGACCAATCCTATTTCTTTTATACATCAACACACTATGTACCATGGATATTGGAGGTAAGATATTATCATTTGCTGATGATACAGTCTTAATATTCGAAGATGAAACATGGCAAGCAGTTATAAACAAAACTAATAATGGCCTAATAAAAGTGAGGCATTGGCTTGACACAAATCTCCTTACACTCAATATTGACAAAACACAATATATGACGTTTTCCATACGCAAACATAATTTTCCCAACAACTGCCCTAAACCAATAATTCACTCGTGTTCACTAAACATGCACCCACACCCACCCGGAACCCCACCTATTACAAATTGCACGTGTCCTACCCTTAAATCATCTAAGGAAGTTAAATATCTGGGCATAATCATAGATGACCAGTTACGTTGGGAAGCACACATAAGTGGCACAGTAAAAAGACTCCGTAAGCTCTGCCATATATTCTGCTCTCTTAGATCCATCTTAGACCTAAAAACCCTTAGAAGCGTATATTTTTCCCTTTTTCAATCCATTGCAACATACGGTATTTTGGGATGGGGTGGTTGCACAGAATCCGTCATTAATCCAATAATTACAGTTCAAAAACTAATACTGAGAATCATATTTAAATGCCAACCTACCCACCCCTCTAATGTGCTATTTACTAAATTTAAGGTCTTAGATATTCGCCAACTATTCACTAAGACAAGCCTATCCTACATACGTAAAAGTAACCTACTGGTGGCTCCACAACATCAAGCCAAAACCCGCTTTTCATCAAATCTGGGATGCGTGGTCCCAAAAACTAGAACCACATTCGCTCACCGACAATTTTGGTTCATTGCCCCCAAAATATACAATGCATTGAGCACCGATATAAAATCAAATATTACCATACCTCTTTTTACTATTCGTGTTCAAAATTGGATATTCGAAAGGGGACGAGATTTTTTTAAAGAATATATGACTTCCTAACCATTTTAAAAGAAAAGAAAATAATTAAATTAACTAAATAAAATATCATACTTCACATCTTTTTCCAACCTGACTTCACTGAAATCTAATCTAACCTAAATATATACTCTTCTAGACGATTAATTACCTACATTGACAAACCTCCAGTAAAAATTTTAGCTCTCAAAAAAAAAAAATTATAGATTAACATATTTAAATCTTACTTCTTAGTATTTTATATAGTTATATTTTAGTATTTTATATAGTTATAAGTTTATATTTCAGTATTTTATTTTTTACATATATTTTATATAGTATTTTATTTTTAACTTCTTTAAAATTTTTTCTTTTTTATAATCCTTTATATATTTATATATATATATATATATATATATGTATATATGTGTGTTTGTATGTATTTATATGTATTTGTGTATGTATGTGCATATGTATTTGTATGTGCATACGTATACATATATCTTGTTATATTTTACCTTAAATATTTTTATCTTTTTTCTTTCTCTTGTTTCTAATATCTTATAATTTCTATTTCAAACCTATATTTTGTTCTAGTTCATACACTGTATAACTTATATCATGTATGATTACCTTAACACAGGCATTAGCCTAGTATGGTAATCAAGAAAAAAAACATAAAAGTGTATTTTCAAAAATTGTATGAAATAATAAAAAAAAAAAAAAAAAAAAAAAAAAAAAAAAAAAAATTTTGAAAAAAAACCTATTGAATATTTTCGATTTTTTATAATAACTTCATTGGTAGTTCGCTTTATTGGTCGAACAGTTTCCATAGAATCAACAAGACTTCCTACACATGCTACTCTTTTCGAGTATTCTCCAAGAGCCCAATATTCAGTAAAAATTTGTTCTCTGATAAATTCTGGGATGCGTGCATTACATTTCATACGACAATTAGGTAAATTTTTCACGCATCTTTTCCTCACAGTTTTACCCTTAAGGGTGGTATAAGATAGACCGGTATTCCTTTTTGTTTTCTTGTCTGCTCTGTATTTTCTGGTATTCATAACCGCCTTTGTATTACTATCAGTTTTATTTCCATTTTCTGGAGTGTTACAAATACTGATAACTGGTGGTAGTAGTAGATTTTGTGGTTCCGTATGGTTACTTAGTAAATCTTCACAGTGTGGGACATAGTTAGGGTCTTTATCAGTGTCGTCACTACTAAAATCGCTATCATGACTTTCAAAAATGTTTTCGCTTACAATCAGTTCTTCATTTCCATTTGCTAAAGGGCATTCATTCATGAGAATGTCGTTTGAAGAGATAACTTCTCCTAGAATGTCAGTTTCATTATTTAATGCGGGCTCCAAAACAGTCTGATGGTGTCCATCTAGAAAATAGTTTGTGAAAATTATAATCATTATGTATAACTAGAAACATACCCAAACAATTATATCGTACAATATCGTGATAAATACAAATTGTATTCACAACATACCTAAAACTTGTAAAAAATTATTGTCAGACAAAGGCATGACGTCATAGCTTGTTGAAGGAATATTCATAGCTTGTCGAGTGGGCTCCAAAGCAACCTGACCGTACGTTCCAATAAAAAATAAGTTTATGTAAATTAATATAATGTTATAATAAAACAGATCAAGCAAAATGAAAAATAATTCATAATAATTATGTTAAACTTATCCAGTACCACAATAACTAACATTTAATTTCCAACGAAAGATTTACGTATTTTAAATTTAAATTTAAAAATATATATATTTATATATAAATATATATATATATACAATTGGTATATTATAATATGTACATTGTACATACCTATAACTTGTAAAACACTATCGTCTGACAATGATTGCATTTTCTCATTGCTTGATGAAAGTATATGCATTGGTACATTGTTAGATTCAATTTTATTATTTAATGAGGAATCCAAAACACCTTCATCAGGAGCTCCTATAGAATATAAATTTATGATACATTAACATTAATCTCAGATAAAGAATAAGGCACCATCATAATATTATTTAAGGATAAAACACTATCATATAGGTACATAGGTTAGGTATAGAACAGTTAGGTATACAGATAAAACAGGTATGTCTCTATTTTATTATAAACAGTGATATAAAAACGATCTAAAGTTGGAGAAAACCATACATGAAATTAATTTAATCTCTATTTGGTATTTATATGATTAAATGTATTCCTAGGTACTCTACTTTTTTGGGGTTAGAATTTGTAAACTTTTGTTATTAAATTTACTAATATAAATAGGAAACATTATCCAAAATTTATATACTGTTATGTCGCCAACATACAGGACCCAAGCCACCCTAACAAACCACCACGCCGTCCCCCCTTACATACCGCTTCTTTCCCCTCGTCATACGCACCGCGGTTGCCCCGCCGGCAGCCGGCAGTCCCGTGCTAGCTCCCAGTGCAGTAACCCGTGTCGGGCAATACCCAAATTGTTCCCGCGCGTCGAGTCGAGTTTGTTCTAGAACTTTCGGCGCCATCGGAAAAGGGACGCGACCAACTGCTTTGTGGGCGCGAGCTGGCCAGCACGGTGCTGCTGTTGCCACCTGCTGGCGATGGACTACTGTAGCTTCCTGCTGAGAATGGACATACTCAGCTACCATGCCACCACCTCCTGGGCGCCTTCCCCGCGCGGCCGTGAGTAACGAAGCTACCTCCATTTTGTAATGTGTCCCCTCTTACCTCGCGATCTGTAAACACCCCCCGGGAGGGCGAAGAGAGAGATTTGCTTAGGATGTTTTACTCAGCTAGGCATACTTGTTTACCTGTGATTGTTAATTGATGTGAATATTACTGCCCCTTGTTGTAATTGTGTATTTCCGTCGATACAGTGTTGTTCCATCCCAGACAATCTTTCATTTGACGAGACATGAGGAAGAGTGTTGGCCTATAACCATGTACCCCCCTTTTTAGCTACCACAACCCTATTGCAGAGCGTTTCACCTGTTCTGCCGACCTAACTGAGCTAGCTTTGGAAGCAGAACGTGGGTGCTACGCCCGTGGCACGCAACACTGGCCGTACAACTTGGGGCATTTTTTTTTCCTTTTTCCTCAGCACTGTGTACCCACCTTTTCCCCCACGTCCAACACTGTCGCCAACGTGGGGCCTTTTTTAGCGTTTTGATACCAAACACCGGGTCAAATTTTTTTTTTCTTCCCGCCAATTTTCAGTCACCCTCCGCGTGTATTCAGTCAAATGAGAGATCGTTTAAATCCTTCGATGCTATGTTAATTACCCCCTCACTCATATGTTACAAAGCTAATCATATACTGAGTTTGCGGCCACCAAAACGGTCATTTGTAGTCCAAAAACTGCAGGTACTATCCTAACCAGCCGGGAATGTGTCTCCGCGCATTTTTGTGTTATCTGGAAGATTACGCGGGACTCTAACGAATCCTCCAGAATTTTCTTGTGGAATTTGAAA
Source organism: Limnephilus rhombicus (assembly GCA_929108145.2). Lineage (NCBI taxonomy): Eukaryota > Metazoa > Arthropoda > Insecta > Trichoptera > Limnephilidae > Limnephilus > Limnephilus rhombicus. The sequence goes on along the minus strand of OV815290.1, from coordinate 17,606,778 downwards.
CAACAAAAGCATATACCTACCACAATATGGTTATAAATAATACATTTTTCTCCTCATGAATGATATAGGAACCCAATATCACGCGATACTCGTATGAATAATGTAATTTTTTTTTTTTCTTTTCCTCCTTTGCGTACAATAGGTACCGTGACTATTAAACACATGTGGTTACGTTTTTACCCGTGAAGGAAGTGAAGTGCAATCGTTCAGAATAATAAACCGTGAAGTGTCACATCTTTTTTGAGATGCAAAAGTGTTTATTACCTCTACAAAAATGTCATTTTTACAAAAGTGCTCTGTGAAAATTAAACTAGCTGCCCTTACAGGGAAATCTATGGCCAATTTTTCCTTTGCCTAGTGTTTTCTTTCATCTCAGTGTTTGTGCTTCTACAAAAGTGTCATTTTTACAAAAGTGCTTTGAGAAAACTAAAATATGCACCCCGAGAAGGTGACCGCTGGCCAAATTTTCAAGAAATTAAAACACTCTGCTTATTTGAAATATAAAAAGGCAATTTTGTAAGGACTCCCCCTGGCCGATTCAAAACAAAAATACGGTGAAATTTTTTAATTTCGGACTTAGAAAAAAATTCAATTTAAAAAAAAAAAAAAAAAATTGTTTTTTCTTTCCCGCTCCTCGCCCAGCAAAATTTAAGTTGTTACGCCGCCCATCACCTGCACCAAAATGGAGTCACAAAGAGTGATTATCAAAGTCTTCGGACATAATCACGGACACCTTCAACCTACGAAGGCATCGGTAACATCATACCCGATGCACTGTCAACATGGAAGCGATCAACAAGTACATTGCTCGCAAGCTGTAGGCGCTGTCAAGCCCGAAAATATGTACACCAAGATTGCTAATACCGCACAGAGCGTGCCACCCAGGAAAACAAAGTCTTGGGCTTCAGCCAGTATTATCAACACCCAGTATCATCAATACTGAGGGTGCTTGTGGACCACCTTCTCTCATTCCATTTAATGTTGTTGTGTTCTTTAATTTACTAAGATTTGAGTGACTTAGTTTTAAAATTATTTTTTTTGATATTAAGTGTTAATTTTGATTGAATTTTTTAGATACCTGCTGGACCTATCTTTTAGTTAGTTGGTTTGTTTAGTTTAAGCGGGCGTGTTATCATGTTTAAGAGCATACATGTTCGCGGGAAGGGGGGAATTGTCACGATAATGTTTATTATTACTATCCTGACTTAATAAGCCACCGATTGGCTGCATATTTAATTATTGAATCGCCGTGTCTTTTCGCTTCTTCGGTTGGCAACTCTATTAACGAGATTTCGGTAGGTCACTTTTTGAATTACCGCCATAACGGGAAGCCGGTGGGCATTCGACTTGTCACTTAATATAAAAGTGTGTGAAAAATATGGTATAATTCCTACTTTGAATTATGGAAATTGACACCGCATGCCGAATCTTTAAGTTTGTGTTCTTTAAACACGAGCTCTTGGATAGGCCGGCCCAACATATCCGTATTTAAGATCGACGGAATTCTGACGGTTTTTGCTTGTTGAGGGATCACACTTTGTGTCGGTGAAATCCTGGCGAATTCTCATACGCACGGCCTGGAAACTGGAGGCGGTTCTGGTTCTAAATCTAGACAACGGGAGGGAGCTGCTGCCCTGGAATATTCCCTGGAATATTCCCTGAAATATTCACTGGAATATTCTCTTCCATGATGAGGTTTTTATCAAAGTGTTTGCGGCTTGATAGTTATTACTAAGAATATCGCATGGTCCAATAGGTATTTATTTTTTGTTATTTATTAAGTTCCCAAGAATTAAGCATCCCTACAATGCACGGTGATTCGTTTCGTACATGCTAGACGCTAATAGGTCACTTTTGAATTCCCAAACAATGACGTCATGGCGACATTGCCAGATAGACAGGATAATAAATGCATGCTTAATTGGGGTGATTAGTGCACCCATTGACTCATACCAGAGGCTTAAAGTCGAATAATGTGTTTTGAAATTATTATTTGCATTTATTCGCTCGTCGCAGCTCAACGTTTAAAATTGTGTACCAAGTTTGAAAAGTGTTTTTTTTCGGTTCTGTAAAATGGAGATTACTTTGGAAGGTATGTTTTAAAGTTTTTCTTAATACTTAAGTGTAAATAATTTTAGTTGTTTTTTAAATAATAAATAAGTTTTGTGTTTTATGGCTTAAAAATATTAAATTTCTAACTTATCGAGAGTTTATCTCAGAGAGTATATTATCAAAATCGAACGATAGTTTTCTTTTTTTTTTAAATAGTGCAACTAATATTCTATTCATATCAGTTTCGATATTAACCTACACGAATCAACATTATTATTTTTTTTCCACTTTACAGGAACCACATACGAGATTTCCAGGCTGGAATTGTTCATGACATGGAAAAGTTTGCCAAAGAAAGAAAGGCTTGAGGGAATTTGAACTCAATAAGCTCAGTGCAAGTGGTGAAAAAAAATTGAAAAATCAAATAAGGCTTATATCTTTGAATATAAGCAGAAAAATGGACAGCATCCTGTGGAAATCTCGAAAGATTTGTTGCTAAATTTAGTGAGTGGCTTCAAGGCAGTGAAAAAGTTTTGAAAAATGAAGACATAACTGGAAGTTCTCCAGTTGACACGAATCAGCCATCTACCTCCATTGGAAGGCCCGAAAAGGATTTTCTGCTCTGCTGTGGTGCCATAATGTTTTACATTTTGACCGTAATTTTAGCAAATAATTACACTCAAAATACATTTTTTTTTACTTTTTACATATCAAATACTCTATTAACACTTTATTTAGAAATTATATTAGAAAAGTAATGAAAGAATATACATTAATCATTTTTAACACTAATTTTCATAAAATTAGTGTTGATTTTATTGATTACACCTCAATAGAGCGTTAAAAATAATTTAATCATGTGTAAGAGTTTTTAGCGTCTAGCATCTATGAAACGAATCACTGCAATGGCGCCCAATGTTTTTTTTTTCTAATAAATTAATAAATTCCCGGTGCTTGTATGAAACACAGGTTCTTTTTTGTGTGTTTAGATTGTCTTGTTCCTACATGTAAAATATTAACGAGATGTGACATATTTTATGATAATATCGGTGAATTTGACCTATATCCGGATTGGTTAATTTCTATTCATTTCATTATTATTGATTTGAATTTTGTAGTCTACGCTGAAAGTTTTTATTTTGATTGTCAAAAACATCAATGTAACTTTTTGGAGTGATTTCTCGATAATATAACGTAAGCATTGCAAGTTGACATGTTTCAATAAGAAATTTCAAGCATGTTTGTTGTAATTTAAAGTTTTCAGGTGGAAATCGTATGGATGCAATAAGTAAATAGAACTTGAAAATAGAAATATGTTTGTTGTTTGATTTTTAATCAGCTGTTCAAATATGTCAAACTGGTAAGGTAATGCTCTTTATTGTTTTAGTTTTGATGAATTACCTGGTGAACTTTGTAAGACATCGAATAATTCGTGTTTACTTGTCAATTTTGACAGGCGTCGGCAAGTTATGTCAAACTCACAGATGTTATTCACATCAACATTACAGCTGTTGTTATTATTCACATCTGACATGCTGTCAAGGTCACCTGTCGTTCATAGAAACTTTTTTTGATCATTTATTGATTTAATATTTTTAATTGATTTCTGATTATTCTATTTTGACAGATGAATTTAAAATCATATTATAATTATTTATAAACTAATATAATTATATTAAATAGATTGTTGATGTTTTGGTTTATCATTACATTACAGGGTGTTTGGTAAATCATGTTATAATTATTCATTTATTAATAATTCTATTTTATCTTTTATTTTTTTATAATTAAAAAAAAAATCTTTACAAATAAAAACTATACAAAATGGCGATTCCCAACATTAATGGTTCTACTAAAGATGAATTGGCATAACTTTTAGAGAAGGTAAATATTGTTCCGGAGCAAACACTCTTCGCTATGAGAGAACAAGCGCGGGATTACAACAAAAAAATTATACAAGGTTCTGACCCGGCAAATGAATTAGAAGTTGAAGGTAAAACTACTCCAAATACGACAAATATCGTGAATAATTATTATTTCAATGTTTTACAAAGTCCCTCTATTCACAATTGGGGGGTTAAGTTTAATGGGTCTTCGGATATTAGAGACTTTTTTCTTCGAGTAGAAGAATTAGCAATATGCCGTCATATTGAATTGTCTTTAATAGTTACTTCTTTTCCTGATCTTTTAAAGGGGAGGGCTCTTTCCTGGTTCAGAACTATTTTTAGTGATTCTTTAACTTGGCCACAGTTAAAAAATTTGCTTTTACTCCATTTTGACAAAAATTACAACCAAACAGAGACTCTTAAATCTTTGCTAACTATGAAACAACAATACAAACAATGCGTTTCAGACTACGTTGAGGATGTGCAGTTGGCAAACTTGCATCTTAATGTGCCTCTTCGTGAAGAATAGTTTGTTGACATGGTCTGTAATAGTTTGCTTCCAAAATGTGCTATTATCATTGTTATGTTTTTAACATAAACATAACAAAAACATTGTTTCTTTAGTTAATATTTGTAAACGTTTCGAAAGGAGTTTAACTTTGGCTGAATCAATGGATTCCAAGGCGGATTATTTATTTTATTTTTATTTGATTCACCTGATTTATACATGTGTGTTAGATATTTGACTAATGTGGGCCTCACTGGGTGCTTTACCCGTGCTAAGGACCTAAAAAGATGCCTACCTTCAAAACTTCTCAACCAGTTGCGTCTTCTACTTCTCATTCTTCTACTCCTTCTCACTCTCCTACTCCTTCTCACTCTCCTTCTTCTTCAAATCCATCCAATAAGTAGATTTCAGTGTACTTTTTGTAATGCTCATGGGCACACAATGCCTTTTTGAAGGAAATGGAAGTCGGAATCTAAGCAGGATTCTGACACACGTCAGACTAACACCACTAGTCCAAATTTAAAAAAAAAACTAGTGTTTGGTCGTTTGCATTCTGCATGCAAGGATGGCAAGAGACCACCTTTTGTTTCTATCCCGGGAAACCACTTTATTAGGCGTGACACAGACGCATGCATGCCGACGAATAGTTCCGGGCAAGACGTTAGACCTCACGTGAATATTTCTATTCAAAATCTTCATTTCTCCGGTCTTTTGGACAGCGGTGTTTCTGTCAGTTATTTTGGGGGAACACTTTACAAAAATTTTCATTAGCTTAGGGTTTAATTTAGATAGATTCAGTTCTTACGTTACCACTGCAGATGGTAAACGGCAGGATATTATTGGTACCATGTGGGTATTGGTTACTTATAATAATATTAAAAAATATGTTATTTTTTTTGTAATTCCTTCTCTCTCTCCTGCGATTATTTGAGAGTTGACTTTTGGAGACAATTTGGCATAGCTCCTCAATTGTTTCCAAAGTGAATGATAGTCGTGTTTTTGAGAATACTTTTGGTGAGATTTGTAAAATCATGTCAGCTTCCCTGCTGTCTCTACAAGATAATCGTAGGCTGAATACTGTTAAGATAAATTTAAATTCCATTCCATTTCGTTCGAAAAATATGGTTTGGGTGGTCCTTTTGTCTTAAAGGGACGGTTCCGTCAAATTTTTCCTTGACTCGAGGAAACTCAATAGTATCATAAAGACAGATTCCTACCCATTGCCATATATTTCTCCTATATTAGACAACCTTCGTAGTATTCGATTCATATCCTCTATCGATTTGTCGAAATATTCTTGCAAATTCCTTTACATAAGGACTCCTGCGCCAAAACGACTTTTTTACCAGGTCATGGTCTTTTTGAATTTGTTAGGATGCTATTTGGGTTAAAAATGCAAATTATGATAATATCTCATATAAATATACACATTAAACCATGGATCAGTCGGAATATTGTAAACTCAATCAGAAAAAGAGATGAATTGCACAGAAAAGTAAAAACAACCCTTATAATGTCCAACACTTCGATTCTATAAAAGATATTGTAATACATGCAAAAATGTAATTCGTTACGCTTAAAAAGTGTTCTATAAAAACAAAATTGATGAATGAAATAATGATTTCCATAAACTCTGGCAGATCATTAATGAAATTACAAATACTAAAGCCTCGCATAAAGACAAAAACATTAAAGAATTAAACATTGATGAGATTCCTACATCTTTTTCAAAACATTCAAAGTTCTTGACTTTAAAAACAACTATTTTTGCAATATAGGCTTGCAAATAAAATTAAACAAAATTCTGTTACTGTCGAAAAACCAATGAGGATTGATGATGTAAATCATGAAAACAGCCTCAATATAGTCAAGATAACAATTGATGAAATAAGAAATATATTAAAACCACCTCAAACACAAATACCTCATCGGGAAATGAAGTGACATCAAGCAAATCCATGAAATACCTATAAAATGAGTTAATCCAACCACTGACGTACCTGGTAAATCTATCATTATCAAAAAGTGTATTTCCCGCTTATCTTAAAATTGCTACGATCATACCATTATATAAAAACGGTCCCAAAAATGATATATCAAATTGTCGAACAAATCCGGAATTGAATCATTATTTTGAAATCACCCATCATTTAATTCGGTGTGAAAATAAAATATTCCGTCGCAGCACGGTTAAAAACAGCTGTTAGCAAAATATTCACAGTTAATATCTTGTATCTACACAGTTCTAGCGCTTTCGAGTAACAAGCCGAGTAATGATTTACTACCAATACTTCACTCGTCTGGCCGTATAAAACGCGCCCAACAACAGCGAAAGGAGCAGTGTTCGTTCAATTTACCGAGCAGTCGCCTCTTCTATCTTATATTTTAACCGTAAATCCAGAACTAAATTTTGTATGAAACAGGCCGCGAAGGCGTTTCTTTTTTTTAAGAGCAATTACAATTTCGTATTTTTCAGTAGGTACTCTTAGTTGCTTGGAGCAGGTGGATGAGTTTGTATCTAGGTAGTCTGTTCACGAGAGATGGGAAGGATGACAGAGGTATTGAAAGAAGGGTAAATGCCGGTAACTCCATTAATGGAGTACTGAATGCCGTTGGCACTAATTAAATACTGTTAAATGAAGCAAAGCTAGCAGTACACAATGGATCCTGGTACCTACCCTGATGTATGGCAGTGAGGCATGAAACTGGCAGAGGAAGGATGAAAGTAAACTTTATTTATTTATTTAATACAATACAATGCTGTCGAAATGAGACCCCTCAGGCGATGTGTGGTAAAACCATATATGATCGTGTGAGAAATGTGGATATCCGCAAATAATGTAAGACTGAAGTAAACCTCGTATTGACACTCACTCCTTGCCTCATTCACTTTCATACATCGTCTCACACATACTCTTCTATTATTCTGACCCTTGACATGGCCTAAATCAAGTCTCTAATTTACTTAATCGTGCCATGTCTGCTCCGACTTCGTCTACTATTCGTATTATGCATTGAGTTAAATACACATCAATGCTACATGCGGCATACAGGTATTCCCCTTTCCTGGTTTATTCGCTGTACGTGACCATATAGTAGGTAGGTATATAGTTTTGAATTATAATAAGCAATAACTAACAATACATTATTAAACAATATTATATTATAATAAACAAAACACTTGACTTTTCTAATACTGGCCTACAAATAGAGCTCCGGGCAAAAAAAGGCCCCTTTCTCTTTCGTCATAAGTTTATAATTAAATTATGTTTGTAGAAAAATACTATTTTACTAATTATTGCATTCAAGGGGGAGACGTGGCTGCAATGTGGGGGGAGGATCTTTTCAGAGGATTTGTTTGGGTTTTTTATGTTTGGTGATTTCATTTACGTCGCACCGGGTGAGGCAGTTAAAAACCCGCTCCTCTTTGGGTACCGCCGCTCTGGGAAGTATTTATTGCTTAACCAACACCTCTGTCATACGTCACCCCTAGTGGTTCACTACGTTTGGTGATTAAGCAGGGGTTCCAGGGTTCATGCCCGCTGTGTTTGCCCACCTACTTATTTTACGAAGTTTATTGTCAACCGGTCACCTCCGATCTGAAATCGGCATATTTTTACTTAACGTTAATAATTTTAAATTTTAACCAATTAAAACCAAAATGAATTTAAAAGAAATAATATTAAAATATATTTAAAACCAACGTTTATTTTTGAAGACCGGGAAGCATACGGATGCAAGTCCAAAAAGATGAATGTTCACGAGAGCAAATAAACTATTTTTTTTCTGTAAATATGATCTCATAACTTGTTCGGATATCCATGCTGATAGATAACTTAAAAGTAATAATTAAATCAATTTCTTTTGTTTAAGCAAATAAACGAAATACTTTATATGTAAAGCCTTTAAAAATATTGTTTTAAAAAAACGCTGACTAGAGTCAAACAAAAACATAGACTTCAGTCCTTCTTCTTCTAAAGGAAGTGGAATATTTTGTTATCACATGTGGTGTATTATGAATGGATCAATGTTTAAAAATTATTTATTTCCATAGAATGCGTAGTAATGTATAATTTGAGTCATAATCAGTGGCGGCCAGCCCTAAGGTGCGGCGGTGCAACGCACTCCCAAAATTTCTGCCAATCTAAAAATCCCCGAGCACCGAATAACATACTATATTTCCGACACGCCTCATCACAATCACAATACACACTTTTGTTATAATGCATACATAATATAGGTGTCTATGTATACCCGCTCGCGTATCAGATACTGAGATAACAGAAGCAGAACGTTTTGTTTCTATATTCAGGCCGGGAGTGCAGCGATCACAGAATCCAGGAGAATCCTTACACAATTCTCCATGAGCCAGAATCGTAGGTAGGTATAATCCTTTGCAAATTTAAATAACCCGTGGACGGCGATCCGGGAATTTCTACCATGTCAAAGGGACCGTTTGTTCAGTAGCATCTTAATTAGGGACGCGGTCGTGTCATTTTATTATTATTATTATTATTATTGTTATTATTATTATTATTATATATTATTATTATTATTATTGTGTGTTTAAATTAAGATCTACTCTTTTTTAGTCAATGTTCCGCTCAGCATCGACCATTTCTTATCTCTACAGCATACCAACCAACATAAACAATGAGACCCGTTGTGACAGGTCGCAGGTCAATACGCCATTGTTATTAGTTTTTTTGATGAGTCGGGAAGAGTAAAAAATGAGTTCCATTATTAATGTTCATTTTATAAATAACAATGCGCTGAACTTTGAAAAACGATTGAAATTAAAAATAGTGGCCCACCACGGCCCATTTTAAATATTAAACAAGAGTGCAAAAGAGACAACGGAGAATCGACCTAACCTACAAATATGTAAGATATTTTTCATAATTAAATTAATTTTAATTAGAGTAGGTATATGTACAAGATTTTTAACGCACTACCGATTTTTGTGAGCACCAGCCGCCACTGGTCATAATACCACATAATATGAATATGCTAACATCGGCGACATTTATTTATTAAAATTAGCGCAATATAAACATGCACTCAAAAATTATTTTTCCATAATGTAACTTTATATACGCAATATGGACATGTTGAAATGAAATGATGATATTTCTCATTGTTCTTTTTTGTTATTTTTTGTTGTGATATGTTGCGGGTTGCTTAGGTTTTTGGTCACCGGGGGGGGGAGGGGGTTAAAAATTGCAAAAAATTGGTCACGTAGTATGGGTACGTTCCCTAAGATGAGCCATTTTTAACAGGCTAGATTTCGCAACGCACGCGAAAAGTTTAGGTATTTCATTATAATATAATAAATGGCCCATCTTAGGTACTTTTATTACATCAGTTACTGATGCAAAAAAAAAAACTAAAAACTTTGTTGAACAGTTTATTTTATACCGTGAAGATGCGCAGGTTAAGCGAAACCGGTCGGTATAAAAAAGGTTAATGGATGAATCGTGGTTACAAACTAAGTGATTGTTTTATTTCAATTAATATCTTTGTCAAACCACAAAGTGACTGCTTTCTACCAAAGTAAAAAAGGATTTAATTATCACTTATAATGAATGTTTATCTTCTTATGTATATGAAAAGATATAAAATTTTTAAAAAGAATTTTAAAAAATATAATAATAAGTAGCTAAATAAGTATCCGAAACAATTTACAAAAATCCGAGTACGCAATGAAAAGTGAAACCTTCAGAAAACTAAAGTAGAATACAGTGGGAGGAGTGGCTACGAAGCACCGCACAAAGAGGAGACCGATTATACTCTTATTCTCTCGTTGACTAAATTCCATAGATGTACAAGCATTTTTTTTATTATGAATATCTTACTAATTTTGAAAATTTAAATATTTAGAGATGATGTAGGTACATAAATTAAACTCAAGTACGTGTAAACTTCTTTAGCACCGTTGTGATTTGAAATTCGATAAAACGAAAAATAGCGACATTATAAAGAAATAAAGACATGCATCCATAGGATTAAGCCTGCAAGAGAATGCGATGGACTAATCGGTCTCTTCTTTGAACGGTGCTTCGTAGCTATTCAGTCTCCTCTTCGCGCGGTGCTTCGTTGTCTCCCCACACTTGTCAAGAGTTTTCTGAGGTTTCACTTCTACTGCATGTGAACTGCACACTTGTATTTTGAAGTGAAAACTTTTTTTAGAAACTCGATGAAACGAAAAATAGCGATAATAAAAGGAGACAACACATACACCTTAGCCTGCAAGAGAATGAGATAGTATAATCGGTCTCCTCTTTGTGCACTTCTTCGTAGCCTTCCCGCTCTTGTCTACTTTAGTTTTTCTGGAGGTTTCACTTCTACTGCGTGTGAATTGCACACTCTGAAATTGATTTTTTTATTGTAGTATTTTTACTTGCGACTGTCTGATTAGGATTTAACAAACTTTTATATGGTTGTGATGCATTTGATGTGGTGGGTTCTGGTTCATTTCAATATTTTCACCTACGACTTAGTCATCTAATGATTCGTGGGGTGAGGTTTGTCCGTGTCTTGGTGGTGAATGCGTCTGCCGACCGGCAGCATGACAGGTCGGATCGGGATGGATTCATACGTCCGTCACTCCTTGACAAACTGAACCCTAGATTCCTACCCGCCCCTAAAACCCTTTTCCTTCCCATAGCTTCCTCCCCTTCCTTTCCTATACGCAGCGTCCACAAAGATGACATAGGCCCTGAGGTAATTATTTTCTTCAGGGCTTCCTGTGTGAAACTAAAGTAAAAAAACAAAAACACATTTATATTAAATTGAGTAGCATTTTTTTCGATGTTTTCACAGTTGTTTCCTCGAATACCTACAATGTTTCTGAAAACACGCCTCAAACAATTAAAATTATAATTAACGGGTTGTTAAAAAAAAAGTCAGATTCTTCAAATATTTGAAGTTAATTTTCACAATCTGTGTAAGTTGTATTCAAGTTCTGTGATTATTTTAGATTTATAACGCAACTGGTCTTTAATGTTGTAACAACAGAACTTGAATAGAACTTACACAGAACGTGAAAATTAACTTAAAATTTTTAATTTTTGATGACTCCGTCAAATTTTTAAAACAACCTGTCTTAAGTCCTTTTCGAAATAAAAATAAAAATCTGGAAGTCGAAATCTGTTGAAGTAAAAACATCTTTAACACCGTTGTGATTTGACACTCGATGAAACGAAAATTAGCGACATTAAAAAGAGGCAAACACATACATCTATAGGATTTAGACTGCGAGAGAATAAAGGGGCATACATTAATAACGTGAGCAGTTAATTTTCCAATTTAACCCCCCCCCCCCCTCTTGGTGATATTTGGTGTCCCCCCCCCTCTCTACCCTCACGAGACATCAGTTAGGTAAATATGATCGGGACAATATGCTGAAAAATTGTTCAAGATTTGGTGAGATTCTACTGGACCCCCCACCCCCCATTTTGAGCTCAATTAATGTATGCCCCTTAGATAAAATAATCGGTCTCCTCTTTGTGCGGTGCTTCGTAGCCTACCCACTCTTGCCTACTTTAGTTTTCTGAAGGTTTCATTTCTACCGCATGTGAACTGCGCACTGTATTTATTTTTCGTTATTTCTATATCAATTTTCTTCTTGGATTTGGTCAACACGTTGAAGTTTTGTGGAAACAATGTACGAGTGTCGTTTTGATCAGATGAATCATCCATGCAATATTTTTATTTTTTCGATTAAAATTAATTGGTGAGCTCGCCTTTTGTTCCACACATCCGCTATCTGAAACCTTTGAAATCTGCATGAATTTGGGATTTGGGTCGTATCCCACCATCACCGTCAGAGTTAGTGAACTTCTGTAAAATAAGGATAGGGAATTTTAAAGAAGTTAATTTGGCCGAAATAAATGACCGAAAAGAAGAATTATTAATTGAAGGTAAGTACCTCAGATTATCTGAATTCTATGTCATAGGTAGGTATGACTCCAAAGAATCATCTTGATATTGCATTTTTGTTATTCTTTCAATTATTTTGTTCCGTTTCATTGAGTCAACCGTAATCAATACTGTATTGTAATTAAGACACTAAAATGGTCGGTCGCCAAATACCTACACTCCAAATCACATGTACGTCAATGCTCGGTATACGATAATACGATTGATCACGATAAAATTTTAAAAGGCAAAACATTCGAGGCAACCGGCTAAATAAGCGCGGCGGCAACGTCGCAAAACACGCCACCGCCACGTGCACCTCAACTCTTGTGGGGGAGTTGAAATGAACTGTTGTTAAACGTTGTTGGCAACGTTGTTTCCCAACACGTTTGCCAACGCCATCGGTCGCGGGTAAATGCTAGGAATGAAAGGCGGCATATTATGTCACACCCGATCGCCTAATCCCCCCATTACACGTATCAATCCTCGCATCAATATTATATCGCGATCCGAAAATATCGCAACCGGCTCACAAGGTGAGCCATTACACGTGTCAATATTATTGACGTCAGTATCGATGCGAATCCTTGCGGGACGGACGCGTTTTAAGTGATGGATCCGAAACGAAAAGCCTGTATTGCTATAATTTTGGCGTTCGGTTCAAAGAAACGATTGAAGCGCAAACGGTGGGTGAAGGACTGGTTTCTCCAAAAAGAAATATTCTCACACTTGAATTTAATGGATGAAATTTTGCTGAGTGATCCACACGACTATAAAAATTATTTTAGAATGAGTAATGATAATTTTAACAAATTGCTAGATATGGTTAGTCCATACACAAGCAAATGCTTTTAATGGAAGGGTAGTAAAAAAAAAAACCTGTAAAAATAATATTTTGTTGTAAAATTGTAATTTATAATAAATGTTTCAATAAATAATAAAAAAAATATATTTTGAAAGAAAATACAGCCATGAGAGCTTCGATCACGCTAAGAGAAAAATTAGCTGTAACTCTACGTTTCTATGCGACCGGCAGAAGCTTTGAGGATCTGAAGTTTTCAGCGATTCTGTCTCCAGCAGCAATAAGCCAAGCAGTATTGGACACGTCCGGGGCTATTATGTATGTGCTTCAGGATTACGTGAAGGCAAGTATAATTAATAATAATAACTTTGTTATACTTAGTAGTACAGTCACTGAGTGTGAACATGAAATATTTCCGGTGTCGCTCTTTTTTGTTTTAAGCGTTGGAGAGGGGGGGGGGGGGGGGGGGGTCACTGGTAGTCTTCATTTAAGAAAAACTGTTTTCATAAAATTCAAAATTATGTCATTATTATGGGCTAGTTGCTTTATAAAACTGAATAACAGAACGTGAATAGAACTTTCATTGAACTTGAAAAATAATTTAGAAATTTATTTATTTAAACGCCATGAAATGGCTTTTACAATCAAGAGATACATGATACATTGGTACACAGTAATATAATAATAACAAAATTAAAAAGGTTTAACATATTTAAATAATATAATAATACTAGGTATAAGACCTGACATAAAACAATGTAATGTTTGCAAGGTACGTCTTCCCTCGTAATGTTTGGTTTTATAATAACCATCGTTTCTTTTATTTCCTCCAAGGCCCCTTTTCTCTTATCAACATTTTTATAATTCTTATGACGTGTGTTCCATAATATGTCACGCATCTCATACGCCTCGATGAATGCCGCTAACTCATTTCGCGGCGGAACTGGAGATGGCGGAACATCGCTGTCCGACATAATAAGAGGCGACAAGGGACCACTGCTCTCCATGGTGCACACGGAATACTGAGGTATTGATGCGGCGAGCCATTACACGCATCAAACCGCGCATCAATATCCCCACCACTTACGGCCACGCCCCAATACTTTACGGCCACGCCCCAATACTGATGTGACCGATCCAGATTTCTAGATGCGTTGCGATATTATTGATGATGCGTCAATATTTGCCATTACACGCATCAAACCTCGCATCAATACTCGAGTATTGATGCGAGGATTGATACGTGTAATGGGGGGATAAAGGGTAGGATTGAAGGGCAGAATACATGGCCGTGTATATTATCTAGCGCCTAGCTGCGTAGCGACCGACGGTGGAACTTTAATATTTTAAACCATCCACTTCAAGCCCAATTTGGCGACCAGGACAATTTTTGCCAAAATGCTTGTGACGACATGTACTATTAACTGTGTAAAAATTTCGAAAAATAAAGTGGCGACCGTATATCGGTCACCAAATATCGGTGGTCGCCACTTTAGATGCATATTTGCCCATGCTGGTCGTCAAATAGAGATATATATATATATATATATATATATAATTTTTTTTTAATTCTATTTTAACCACCACTATTTAATATCAACATAATACAATACCCACGTACAGACTTCGCCTTTGTGGGATCTTTTTGGTTACTCTCTTATATTTTATATTATTATGTTTGTACTTATTCCCATGTATCAAAAAAATTTGCTAATAGAAAAAAAAAAAATTTTTAAAATCTAAAAAAAATATTTGCCACGCCGGGATTTGATCCCGCGACCGATGGCGTGCTAGTCAAGAGCCTTACCGCTGGAATACGCCAGCCGCCGATTATTCGATATTATGTTTATTTCAATCGAGTCTTTGGTCTATGTCTATACCTTAACCATCCTCACAAATTCGCCCAACCGGGTAGTGATAAAGAACCCCTGCTCCTAGTCCGTACAAATAATGGCGTACACATGTTTAATATAAACAATTTTCGAAGATTAAGTACCAAGATGAAACTGTTCATCCTCTTAAAAATTAATATTCATACTACGTATAGATGCAAACCCGCGACCTCCGGTTTTGTAGTCGAAGTTCGTAATGGCGTACATGTGTTGATAAATAAAAAAAACAGTTTTCGAAGATTAAGTACCAAGATGAAACTGTTCATTCTCTTAAAAATTAATCTTCATACTACGTACAGATGCTAACCCGCGACCTCCGGATTTGTAGTCGAAGTTCGTAATGGCGTACATATGTGTTGACAAAAAAAACAGTTTTCGAATATTAAGTACCAAGATGTAACTTTTCATCCTTTTATGTAAAATTTAATATTTATACTACGTGTAGATGCTAACCCGCGACGTTGATTTTGCGCGACGATACACCAGTGTTTTGTTGATCCGTTTGGATTTGTTGATCTATTCGGATTTGTTGATCCATTACCGAAGCTGGCATACATATCCTGATCCATGTGGATCAACTTTTGTCATCGAGATTTACCTGTAAGCCACGCCCATTTTTTGGTGTCTTATACATTTTACACGTTTTTATTTGTTGATCCATATATATGCCAAATGTTGATCGCCAACAAAGGTGCCGTTCTGTCGTAGTTTTCAGCTTCTTTTAGTAGGTACTTGTAGGTACGTTCTTATTTGATTCGTTTTTTAATGTATTTTTGTTTTAGATTTAATTTGGATTTTGAATGTGAATTTGATTTTTATTTTAAAATTGATTTTGATTTTGATTTTTACCGCCAACAAAGATGCGCTTCGGTCGTACTTTTCAGCTTATTTTAGTAGGAACCTGTAAGTTCTATGAAGAAATAGTTACCTAAAGAGGATAGACTGCCTAACAATTTCGTCTTGGTACTTAACGCTTGAAAACTGTTTTTATATGCGACATTCTATGAGCGGACTGGGTATAGGGGTTTCTTTTATCGATACTCAGTTGGGCAACTTCATGAGACGGATTAACGTAGGGTACAAAGACTCGATTGAAATTAATGTAGAATATAAAAATCAATTATTGAATAGACTATCCTATTACTTAAGGTGACGTATGACAGAGGTGGTTATCCAATAATTTTACTAATCCAAAAAACTAAAACCTATCATGTGTTACTACCAAAACGTCAGAGGATTAAGGACAAAGCTAAACGAATTTAGGATAAACGTCCCAATTACTTCACACGATGTCATCGCTCTTACGGAAACCTGACTAGAACCTTCAATTTACTCAACGGAGCTTGGTTTACCCTAGCGAAAAATCTACCGGCTTGACAGAAATATCAAAACCAGTTCCAGATCCAGAGGTGGAGGAGTCCTTTTAGCAGTCTCCAATAAAATGTCTTCAAAAATGTTAAAAACAAAATATTGTGATGTCGAACAAATTTTCATTATGGTAAACGGTAAAAATCAAAAGTACATCATTGGTTGCGTGTACATTCCTCCGTCAGCTAATTTATCTATATATAAAAATCATTCCGAAGATCTCGAACTTTTAAAATCAAAACATAAAAAACATAAATTCTTAATTTTTGGAGATTACAACCTTCCAAATTGTAATTTCAACTGTACTAATTACCAATCATTAACATTATGCGAAAGAGAAATCATTGATATGTCAATATTTTTGAATCTCACCCGATTTAATAATGTACATAATTCGAGTAATCGCCTCCTAGATCTTGTTTTTTTAAATGAAGTGGACATAATAGTTAGAAAAGCACTAGTCTATCCTTCCCCATAGATAACCAACATCCTCCACTGTCAGTAATTATTCCAAATAATGCAAAAAAAATTAATAAACTCACAAGTTCTAGTTTTAATTTTAAAAATGCCAATTACACTGAAATTAATGATCATCTCAGCAAGGTAGATTGATCGTTTCTCAAGGAAAACAATATGATCCATAATATAGAATCATTTTATCATAAAATAAATGCCATTATCATAGACTGTATACCTTTAATTAAATTCAAAGAATCAAAGCATCCAAAATGGTTTAATAAGGAATTCATCCAATTAATAGGTAAAAAAAGTTTTACACATAAAATATAAAGAAGAGAGATCCCTATCAAATCATATTGAGTTCAGTAAAATACGAAAAGATTGCAAAAATATGTCAAAAATTTGTTACAACAATTACATAAATAAGATAGAAATGTCAATTAAAGGAGACCCAAAACAATTTTGGAATTACAAAAAGCCTTTGAAAAATTATGATATTAGCATACCCTCCAATATGTGCTATGAAAGAAAAATAGCCAACGACTCTCAAAACGTAGCTTACCTATTTGCCGACTTTTTTAAAAGTGTGTATATCCGTGACTCAATGATAGTCAACGATTACTCGCTTAGTTTTTCCCCAGACCATAACTTAAATTTAGCCAATGTAATAATTGAATATAAAGATGTACTGACTCAGCTAAAACTAAAAGCGGTGGTCCTGATAATATCCCACCTGTTTTCTTAAAGAATTGCGCTACCACTCTTGCATATCCACTACATTTTCTTTTCAACCAGTCATTACAAACAGGACACTTTCCTGAAAAATGGAAATAGAGTTTCCTCACCCCGATATTTAAAAAAGGCAACAAAAATGAGGTGAGCAACTACAGACCGATCTGCCTTTTATCAACTATTCCAAAATTGTTTGAGAAACTTATTTTAAATAAAATCATTCACTGTATCAAGCCAGTAATTTCACCTAACGAACATGGTTTCACTTCTGGAAAATCTACTTTGTCCAATCTTTTAATTTACCAAAACTTTATATCCGAATCCATGTCTAAGAAGTTACAAGTTGATTCAGTCTATACTGATTTCAGCAAAACATTCGACAGAGTTAACCATGACCTGCTGTTAAAAAAGCTACATAAATTAGAAATAACAGGGTTTTTATACATGTGGTTTAACAGTTATTTAAGTAACAGGTAATTGGCCGTTAACATTGATGGTTTTACTTCATATAAATTTATTGCTACCGGCGGTGTTCCCCAAGGATCACACTTGGGACCAATTTTATTTTTGATATTTGTGAATGATGTTCTTTCTATTTTTAACGATGTCCAAGTCTTAATGATTGTGGACGATATGAAAATATTCAAAGCCATAAGAAATATCAATGACTGCCAAACATTGTCAAATAATTTGTTTAAACTTTTTGTTTGATGCCAAGAGAACTATCTACAACTAAATATAAGTAAATGTCTAATTATGAGATTTCATAGAATAAAAAATCCAATAATTTACGAATACCCCATCAATGACGTAATGCTAAAAGCTGTAACCGAGGTGAATGATTTGGGTGTTAACTTTGATCAAAAACTAAATTTTATAAACCATATTGAAAATACATCAAATAAAGCTTTGAAAATGTTGGGATTTTTAATAAGAATTTGCAGTCAATTTAAAAATATTCAAACCTATAAAAATTTGTATATGTCTTTGGTTAGGAGTCAAATTGAGTACAACTCTACAGTATGGGCACCTAGTTACGCTAGCCACTCGCTCACGATAGAAAGAATCCAAAATAAATTCTTAAGATTTATTAATTTTAAATGATTTATTAATATATTTTATTAATCTGATATAAACAAGTCATTATCCAATTTATATTGAAAAGAAGAACATCAAATTAAACTAACCGAACAAACTACGTAGCTCAGCATCGATTTACGAGACCTTACCAATGTATTGTAATTTTCCTAGTATTACATTTTTCCATCTTGCATGGCGGAGTATTTAGTTTCGATGTTATTTCGTTTTTTACTTTGTTTTTGCTTTAGATGTTGTTTTTGATTTTATCTTCTATTTTGTTTTTGATTTTGCTTTGAGTCTGTTGTGCTTAACTTAGATGTTCCTTGTAATAAATATAAAAAATAACATGTAAAAGCCCAGCCGGGCGGGAAATTCATAATAAATAAATATTTTACATTATATTCTCAACTAGGTACTTACTTCAGATATCTTTACTATCAGACTGAAGAGAGATAGCTTTTAAATGTATTATTTTATTAAAAATGGTTTATTTTTCTTAAACCAAAACTATTATTAAATATTTAACTGACAGCCCTGAAATAGTTAGCTAATTACCAATACCTGCTTAATAATTTCAAACAAAGATAACTTTGAAGGTAACAATAAATTCAATGCAAATTTACTCTATTTAGTGCTTATAAATACTGTTGACAACTTTTTGACAAGTCCCCTTTGTTTAGGTAAATTTATTTATTTATTTATTTTCCATGTTCTCCGTAAAACGGTTATTCACCAATACATTATGGAGAAGATTACAAATTAGACAAAAAGTATAGCAAAACACATAAAAAGGTCAGTTTCACTACTTTGTGACATACGTCAAAAGATAATTGTTAAACTGCCTGTAGATTACGTTAAAAATATCGATGGTCAATGCAGACTCGTTGAGCAGTTCAGTCGTTCTGTTGACTGGCGCGTTCTGATAGGCAGAAGTCCTCGCTTTTGGAGCATAAAAAAGGATATGGGACCTTCCACGAGTATACTTGTCTGGGACATATAAGTTAATCTCTTTCAAAATAGGTGGATTATGTATAGTTCCAGAGATTATCTTAAAAAAATGATTTCCTATAAATATTTTTCGGCGGGCTTCTAATGTATTAAGATCGAGCATTCCTGCTAAGAATAAGGATGGATACAGGAAAGGGTAGTACATATATTCCCTCATATATAGGTAACGCATGAATCTCTTTTGTACTTTTTCTATTTCGAGAATATGGGTTTGCTCAGAAGGGGCCCAAATAATGGAGCTATATTCCAAGATACTCCGAACAAGTGCTTCATACGTTCTTCGGATTGCGATTCCGTTGGTAAATGATCTTGAATTACGAAGAACAAATCCAAGCATTTTGTTGGCACGGGAGACAATATCAGATATATGGGATTTGAAAGAGAGATTTGCTTCAAAAATTACGCCAAGGTCTCGAATCTCATTTTAACGTGTTAATTCATGTTTATTAATATGGTAGGGGAACAGGAATGTATCTTTGGATCTTGTAAATGTAACGACACTGCATTTCTGAATGCTGAAGGGTAACTTGTTCTGTTCCGACCATTTGACAATAGAATTAAGATCTTTCTGCAGAAGAATGGAATCGATGTAACTTTTGATTGCTTTGAAAAGTTTTATATCGTCAGCAAAAAGGAGATATTTTGAGTGGTTTATGGTGTTGCCAATGACATTGATGAATAAGAGAAAGAGAAGGGGTCCTAGATTCGATCCCTGGGGAATCCCGGAGTTAGTTTTGTATTCGTGAGAGAGATGGTGTCCGTACCTGACATACTGACGACGATTGCGTAAGTAGCTAGCCACAAAAGCGAGGAAATTCTGAGAGAATCCGATGTCACTTAGTTTTTTTAATAAAATATCATGGTCAACTTTTATCAAATGCTTTCTCGAAGTCTGTATAAATCACATCAACATGTACAAAATTTTCAAATTAATTATTAATATAGGTGGTGAGATTCATAAGATTCGTTGAAGGTGACAGTGTGGGACGAAATCCGTGCTGATTTTCGGTGAGTGCGTGTTTTGTTTAGTTATTTATCTGTGAATAAATTATGGTTTCTAAAAGTTTTGCGGGTGCTGACAACACAGCTACAGGTCTGTAATTATCTATTTCTGACTTTTTTCCTTTTTTGTGTATAGGCGTTACTTTCGTTAGTTTCCATATTTCCGGAAAGATATTTTTGCGAAGTGATAGGTTAAAAATATGTTTTAGAGGTTGAATAAAATAACTTGCATATCTTTTGAGGATTATAGGTGGAATACAATCTGGGCCGACGGAGTATTTAGGTTTTAGCTTATGGAAAGCTGTAATAATATCGTCATCGTTAATTTCATGAATTTGTACAGGTAAAGAGTTAAATGACGATGAAGCTATAGAGGATATGTCAAGTTTGGGGATATTGTCGCTAAATACTGATTGAAAATAGTGTGCGAAACCTGCGGCGATATCAGAAGATCCAACATATTTATTGTCTTTGTAGTTCATGTGGTTAAGTTTGTCACAGCCGCGGCGTTTATCGTTAGTGTAAGACCAAAATCGAGTTGGGTCTGTTATTATACTGTTCTCGGCCTCACGTGTAAAGTCAGTGTAGGCCTTACCAATTAACCGTTTGATTGATTTTCGCAAAGTTTTAAAGTTAGCTAAGGCATGTTCGGATTTTGTTTTTTTCCAAAGATGGTGCATTTTAGTTTTTTCTCGTAAGAGGTGAATGATTTCCCCATTAAACCATTTCGGATATTGTCTAACATCTTTGAGAATACGTGTAGATCTTTTCTTAAAACAAATGTTGAAAATATTATTGAGCTGTTCATAATACATTTTGACAGCTAGATTTACGTCAAGGCAATCGTAATTTTTTTATTTATTATTAGTTTCAATGGCAAGGTTTGTACATGTATGTATAATGTATAGTATAAGTATAGATTCTTTTTTTTTTCACAGACCTCCTCACTAGGATTTCCTGTTCTGAGGTGGCCTGTAGTTTTTTTTTAAATATTTGTATTTGGTTATGGATTGTCTTTATATCATCTTCACGATGTTTGTAATTTTATTATCACTTTGATCTCTCAGCCATGTTTTTACTTTTGTTTTAAATATATTCATTTCCTTTATATTTTTGATTTGATCTGGTAGAGCATTGTATAATTTCATAGCATGGAATTTATTATTTCTCTGTCCAAAAGATGTGTTCAAACTGGGAGTAACCAGGATGTTATTGCTTACTGCCCTGGTTGAGTATTTATGTTGGGCAGTGGAGTATACATATATGTTTTTTTTCAGTTTAAATAAAATATTTTTTGAATAAAGTTTCTGTACATTGAAGACTTGAAAGTTATTAAATATTTCTTCCGTCGGAGTTCTAAGCGGAACTTTCAGTATTGTCTTTAGTACTCCTTTTTGGGCTATATTGAGTCGCTCTGTGTGAGTGCTCAAGGCAGACCCCCATCCAGTTATACCGTACTCTATTTGTGATTGACACAAAGCATAGTATACTTTTTGATTCCAGTGATGTTGTTCTAAGGCATTCTTAAGTGTGTTATCTGAGCTTTCGTGGAAAATCCAACCCATGTTTATGTCTGGAGGCAATGTGTCTGTTTGTATATGTGATTGAGTTGTGTATTCGAATGTGAATGAAAGTGAAGAGTGATGAATATCCTCTCTGACTAATGGGGAGTCATGGCGGCATTTTTAGAATTTACATTACTTAATACTAGGTCTAACATGTGTGCATTTATGGTTTAAACAGTGTTGAATTGTGTTAAATTATAAAAAGAACAAAAGTAATCGAAAACGTCAATTGGGTTTTTCCCTGAGGGAAAGTTGAAATATCCGAAAATAATAATATTTTTTGATTGTAACTTTACACTTTCACTTATAGTTTTATCGTAAAATAATTGATACTGTTCAGATGTTGTGTTTGGAGGAAAATATACAACACATATATAAATGATGACATTTCTATGTGATACTTTCACCCACAAGTCTTCACCTTGGGTTTCCATGCAGTCCATTCTTTCCGCGTGTGAGTGGCTGTCAGCTCGGAGGGCTAGGAGAGTCCCTCCTCCGCGACTGCCTCTATCCTTCCTGTAGACGTGGTATAGGTTTTCGAATAGCTCCGACGAAAAGGTGCTTGAAGTTAGCCAAGTTTTTTATTCTAAATAATCATCTTTTTATTCTAAATAATCCTATCTAAATTTTGTGTTCTCTGTTATTAAAACATTGATATTATTTTTTTGTATGGTAACAGTAGTTTAGTAAAACATAATAGTATCCTTTATCTAAATACTTGCTACTTTGTTAAATGTTCATTTCTACTTTATTATTATTGATAATCTCCTGTGTACCACTGTATACTTATAATATAATGTACTCACTTCAATGTAAAAGCCATGCTATGGCATTTAAAAAAATAAATAAATAAAAATCCCCGTCCCCCTCCCCGTCCCCGTCCCCATCCACATCCCTATCCTTATCCTTATCCTTATCACTCCCCAAGTCAAGCGTGCGTAAAGGCCCATGCTTACCTCATGCTTACCCCCCATGTCGAAAGTGCGTAAAGAAGTTTTACTTAAAAAATTGTTGAATTATTCAGTATTATGAAATCCCCATAGTTTCATCGCAATCGGATGAACGGTTTAGCAATGCAAAATTTTGAAGGGATGCGCACATAAAATTTCCAAAGTTTCATCACAATCGGATGCACGGTTTAGCAATGATCCGGATCTGTGGAAGGTTGCCCACGTAATTCCGATCCACAAATCTGACAGTAAAAATAACTAACTAACCATCACGCCGTTTCCCCGCAGGGGTAGGCAGAGAGGACGGACCGCCAAACAACACGGTCCTGGCACACACTCTTTGCCTCACTCACATTCATACATCGTCTCATACATTCTCTTCTATTATTCTGACTTTTGACATGACCCGACTCAAGTATCTGATTCACTTGATCGTGCCATGTCTTCCTCGGACGTCCCCGAATTCTTCTACCATTCACATTCGCGTCGTATATTCTTCTTACACTTCCTTCGTTCATTCGCTCTACATGCCCAAACCATCTGAGTGTCCCTTTCTTAATCTTACTCATTATGCTTACATCAGCCTTACATTCTTTGCGGATATCCATACTTCTCACACGATCATACATTGTTTTACCACACATACGTCTCAGGGATCTCATTTCAACAGCATTCAGTTTACTTTCATCCTTCCTCTGCCAGTTCCATGCCTCACTGCCATACATCAGGGTAGGTACCAGGACTCCATTGTGGACTGCTAGCTTCGCTTTTTTTGACAGTTTTTTATTACCCCATTAATGGAGTTACCGGCATTCACCCTTCTTTCAATATCTCTTTCAGCCTTCCCATCTCTCGTAAACATACTACCTAGATACACAAACTCATCCACCTGCTCCAAATATTCATCATTCATAACTATGTTGCATACTGTTTTCGTACTCTCCCTTTCAAACACCATGACTTTAGACTTACTTACATTCATCATTAGCTCATTCTTCATACATACTTCGTTCATCCTAGATACGAGAGACTGTAGATCTTCCATAGTGTTAGAAATCAGCACCGCATCATCAGCATACAACAGGCAACATACTTTCAGATTACTCAATTTCGCGCCCAATCCCACCTCTTTCAATTCTTGCATACAATTATCCATGTATAGATTGAATAACCATGGTGACATTACGCAGCCTTGCTTGACACCTTTTGTGATGTCAAACCACCCCGTAAAACCACCGTTCACCCTAACACACGCAACGCTTCCCTCATACAGAGACGCAATTGCCTGTATGAGATTTGTATTCTCTCCATACTTGGACAAAACCTTCCATAGCTTTTTCCTGTCGACTCGGTCGTATGCTTTTTGTAGACCTACAAAGGCGCAGAAAAGTTTCTGGTTTTTCGCCAGAAACTTCTCAGTAAGCATACGCAAGGAGCAAATCTGGTCCATGCATCCCTTTCCACTCATAAAGGCACCTTGCACATCCCATATTTTATCCTTTGTTTCCATTCTTACCCTTTTAATCAATATTCTTCCGTACAGCTTGCCGACTGAACTTAGCAGGCTAATAGCCCTATGATTTCCACATTCCATACGTGACCCTTTACTTTTGTATAACGGCATGATTACAGCCCTTCTCCAATCTAATGGCGTGTAACCCTCCTCTAAACACTGGTTAAAAAGTTTGCACAACCATGTGAGAATAATATGGCTATCTCCTTTAAAGTATTCGGCAGCAATATTGTCGAAACCAACAGCCTTACCATTCTTCATGCATTTTATTGATTTTTTTTATTTCATTCACGCTGATTTTGATTGAATTCACTCCGTCATCGTTCATACCCGATTCACTGCTGGCCTCACTATCACCCGGAATGCTTTCGAAAACCTCCTCAAAATATTTCATCTATCTCTCTTTTATTTCTTCCTCATTCGTCAACATTTTTCCATCTTTCGATTTTATGACTTTCCGGCTTCCGTTCTCTGAACCACTCCGGGACCTTTTGACCTCCTTCCAAAACAGTTTAATGTTTTCTTGGAAGTGTTTTGTCATTTTTATTCCCTCTTCCTCTTCCAGGCGTTTCTTTCGTTCTTTCACTCCAACACTTACTCTTTTCTTACATCCCTTATAAACTTCTTTCGCTCTATCTCTCTCTCTTCGCTAGAATCAGTGCCAGCCGCTATCAGACGTAACCATGCTTTCTTCTTCTCTGAGACCAGTGCTTTGATCTCGTCATCCCACCATGCGTCACCTTTCTTCCTACCTTGCGTACTTATTCCACATACATCTCTAGCAGATTCACAAAGACTCACCTTTATGTGGTTCCATGTTTCATCAATGCTTAGACCGTCCATTTCCTTCTCATTCAATCTCATCTCTGCCAAATTCTCATACTCACTTCTGACATTAGCATTTTGCAGTTTTTCTACTTTGACTCTTGTTGGAGTTGATATCGTTTTCACTTTAGAGCGCCAGCCGCGAAAGAGGTTTACTCTCGACACCGCCAGAAAGTGGTCAGTTTCAACCTCCGCCCCTCTGAAAACTCTGGTGTCCTCGGTAATGGCTCTCAACCTAGAGTCAATTACCACAAAGTCAATTATTGATCTTTCATTTCCTCTTTCCCACGTATATTGGTGGACACATTTATGATCGAAAAAAGTATTCGATACAAACAGGTTCCACTCTAAGCATACTTCAAGTATTCTGTTCCCATTGTCATTCGTTCTTTCATCCCCGAACTTACCTAAGGCGGAATCAAATCCGTCACGTCTAATTCCCACCCACCCATTCAAATCTCCCGCCGTTATAATCCTTCCATTCGATTTTTTTAATCTCATTACGTCGTTCACACCAGTCCAAAAATCATCTTTCACTTCGTCGCTTTCAGAATTAACAGGAGCATAGCAAATAACCAGAAACACCCTTGTCAAACAAATTTTGAATCGGATCCACATTATTCTTGGACTTACACATTTATATTGCGACATTACTGATGTAACTAACTACCGTCCTATCAGCCTTTTATCTTGTTTTGGCAAAATATTCGAGTCCATTGTATATAAAACCATTTTTAACCATGTAACACATATATTTAGTCTTTTCCAACATGGATTTGTAGCTAAAAGATCCATAAATACTAATTTACTCGAATATATGGACTTTCTGTGTAAATCGATGAATAATAAAACACAAGTAGATGCCGTGTACACCGACTTCAGTAAGGCCTTTGACAAAGTTAGTCACTTTATGTTAATGAATTAACTCGATAAAATGGGCATTCACGGAAACTTGCTTCGTTGGTTAGAATTATATTTATCACATAGAAGTCAATTAGTTACTATTAACGGATTTAACTCTTCCCCAATATTAGTTACGTCGGGTGAACCACAAGGATCTCACCTTGGACCCTTACTTTTCTTAATCTTTATTAACGACCTTACACATAAACTTCGCTGTAATTTTTCTCTATATGCTGATGACCTCAAATTATATAAAATAATTAAATCTATGAATGATTGTGAATTCTTACAACAAGACCTTAACACAATATCTACCTGGTGTGTTGACAATGAAATGGAACAAATATTGCTAAGTGCAAAGTTATAAACTTCACTAAGAACACCAACAAAATTTTATATTCATATAGCATGTGTGGTCACAATCTCGAAACAGTTGAATTAATAAAAAGATTTAGGAATTATATTTGACAATAAACTGACATTCAATCAACACATTGAATACATTGTGAGTAAATCAAATAAACTACTAGGTTTTATTGTAAAATCAACCAAACTATTTAAGAATTCTAATAGCCTAATAATTCTATTCAATTCCTTAATCCGAAGTGTTCTTGAGTACGGGTCAACAGTCTGGAATCCACATTATATTACACAATCAGTCCAAAGAAAATTTACACGGATTTTGTCTTACCGATCAGGTGTCCACCATCTTCTAGACGGGTACGAACAAAGACTTACATATTTCAAATTAGAGAGTCTAGTTAAAAGACGAAACATAAATGACCTCTTAATGCTCTATAAAATTGTGAATAATCGTGTAGACAGTAACTTAATCAACGAAATCAAGTTATACGCCAGGCCCAAATCTACAAGAACCTCATATTTTGGACTGAAATTTTTACGAATAATACTGGATATTTTAATCCTATATCTAGAATGTCTCGGTCATACAACGATCTTGTTAAAATACACAGTTCCATAGATATTTTTGCAAATAATATAACATATTTCAAAAAATATCTCCACAATTTGTGCACTTACAAAAAAAAAAAATTGTTGTATACTTTTCAGTTAATACTTTATAAATATTGTATACTTGTTATAATTATGTATTTCAATTTTGTATTTAAGTTTTCAAGTTATGTATAAATAATACTTAAATTGTTTTTAAGAGTTTGCTTCTGTGAAAATTCATATGTGATTAATGCAGACACATTAATCTAGGGATACTTATATTTGTATTTTAATTTATTATATACTACCCACAAAAATGTTGTATAAATATCCTGTTTGTGTCTCAAATAAATAAATAAATAAATGCATAATTTCAGAGCTCACTGTTGTAGTTGTATTGTATTTCATTTTGCGCAGCTAAGTACTAAGTAGGTATATTGATATAAAATTTCACGTAAACGATGCCATAAAAAACGGCGCTATACAAAAATATGTTGTTGAGCATAAAATAATTTTGTAAAACTTCCTATCAGAACAAATAAAATTATTAAATATCATGTTTTGATTTTTGAAGGAAAAAGTCCCTGCAAGTACCTAACTAGAACACGCGTAATATATAATTTTTTATTATTTAACAAAGTCCAAATAGAAACATGCTTCATTCATAAATAATCAACACATTTATAAATAAAAAAAAAATAATTAGGCTGGGTTTTTTTTTTTAAATTGACATTTTTTCAAATTTTTCTAGTAAATTTTCAGTTCTGGAAAGTTCTGTAATTATTTCAGTTTTGTGATGTAACTGGCCTATATTGATAAAATAACAGAACTTGAATAGATCCAACACAAAACGAGAAAATTAACTTTAAGTTGAATTATTCAATATCATCGAAACAACCTCACCTTAGTATTTATTGCATTAAAACCTAATTCGTTGTGTAGGTACCCATTCAGGTAGGTACCTGCACATTTCAAAAATTCCGGCAATCTCTTTGCTTTTTTCATCATAGTTGCAATACTACCGATATAAGTAGGTACCTACCTTGTATAACAAGGTTTTAATTTGAACTGGCCAGCAAAATATACACTTCCGATGGAATCTCTAAGCGCGTGTTTTGGTGATTTTTTTTGGAAAATTTCGAGTTTTGTCAGTTTCTCCTGAACTTTTTACATGGGATGGGCATGTAATATTGATGTTAAAAGTTGCGGAATCCTTTTGGCTAAAATATTTTTGAAAAACATGTTGAGCAGGCTAGTTTTTTTCAGCGGCAATGCCGTGTACCGTAAAACCACAACCGAAAACTCTGAAAAGTCTGTATTATTTAGGCTAAAGATTTGACGTCTACGAACCTGACCTGTTTCAACATTCCGCAGCATTTTCATTTGCATTGAAACTGATGGCCAAAATGACATCTTTTTTTTGGAAACGCGAACCTGTCGGCGGGAAGTGTAACCTGGCCGAATTGAGTATAATTTTATTATTGGTTCTAGTTTTTGCCGTTGATTCGCGTCAGTTTTTCTGTGAATAAAGCGCTTATTTTGTCGACAAAAAAAAAACTCCGCAAAATCTCTTAGATTTTCATTTACATGCTATTTATTTAAAATTAATAATTTCACGAGGTGACGGTTCATTTAAAACATATATTTTTACAATTTTTTTTTTTTGTATTTTTTGGATTAATTTATTACTAGCTTTTTCCTGCGGCTTCGCTCGCATGGTATTAGGGGATTTACATTCAGCCTCCTCCACCTTCCCTCTCCTCACTCCACTCCCCCATCAATCCCCCTCCCCCTCCACCCGCCCCTCCCCCCACTCCGCTCCCCCCATCAACCCCCCTCTCCCCGTCCCTCTCCACCTTCCCGCTCCTCATACCACTCATCCATCAACCCCCCTATCCCTCCCCCTCCTCCACCCACCTCACACCCTCCCCACTCCACATCCCCCCACCTTCTTCCACCCCTTCCCCTTCCCTTCCTTCCCTCCCCCCTCTTCCACTCCACTCCGCCACCTCCACCTTCCCTCTCGCCACTCCACGCCCCTCACCCCCTACCCATCCACATTCCTTTTCTCCACACCACTCCCCCCATTAACCTCCTTCCTCCCACCCCCTACCCCTCCCCACGCCCTCCTCTATCCTTCCCCTTTCCCCTTCCTTCCCTCCCCTAACCCCCTCCCCCCACCCAACTCCCCCTCCCCTTCCCCCCTCTACCAACACCCACCCAACACCCCCTCCCCACTTCCCCCACTCACCTCTCGCATTCCACACATTCATTCCCGATACATTCAGTTTTTAAACTGCTCGCATGCCACATTTTATAATTTCTTATACAAATTTCATAATTCCAGAAGTCAACGGTAGTTTTATACAAAAAAAAAGAAAAAAAAAATATTATCCAAGTTGGTTCAGTCGTTCGGGTTTATGCGTATACATACATTTCGGTGATTCATTTTTAGAGATAGTTATTAAGTGCGAATAATTATTCTTCTTTTTGTATTCTACAAAAAAATCCAGTACGGCAGTTTTATACTTATAAAAAGCGATACCTGTCTATCCAATTAAAATAATAATTGTTGTGTGATAGAAAATGTCAATATTTGAGATTGACATTTTGCAAAACAAAGATTCTTAAATTAAAATTCTATTTTAGAAAATGTTTAAATTAGGGAATTTATCTGAAGTAACTACTTCCCTAATAATTTGATTCGATTAAAGAATTATAGATCTTACTAATGCCACCTATTGTAATTTTTCATAAAAATTTCGTAATGGCAGAGCTCTGAGCTATAGCCTATATATTTATATTATTGTAGTGTTTCATTAAAATCTATTCAGTAAAGTAGGAATAAGTATTTTATACACATTTGAATTTTAACATCATAGGGATGTCCATAGTAACCTAATTAAAAAAAACATCGTTACCAAGGCGACAATTGGCGTTTGCAATAAATCGATTTTGTTAGCGACAGAAAACGTATGATAAATAATTTCATAACGCCAGATATTATTCATGACGCCAGAGCATACCGATATGTATAGCCTATAGATCTCGCAAATAATGTAGCTTTCTATTAGTGAAAGAATTTTTAAAACTTTTCCGTAGCTTTTGCGTGAAAGAGTAACAAACATACATCCATACAAACTTTCACCTTTATAATATTAGTAAGGTATGATTTTATGATTCATTCTATGATCATTATCAGTTTATTTTACTAGACAAATTTAAACTTTTCTAGTTCTTTTGTTTCTTTAATAAAAATGTTAATCAATAATTTTTTTTCTCTTTGTTTTACAGTTTTTTAGAGAAAAATGTGTCCTTACTGGGATTCCCAGTTCTAAAGATACATTGTAAAAGTTTTTTGTTTGAAATATAAGTCCTATCCACTTCACTTATGCTTCTTTAAATCATAATTACCTCCCCTTTACTCCAGCGCACACAACACATCATAACAACACATTCATTCTATCGATATCAACAGCTAAAATGTTTAAAAACCATACCTACACACTTGCTCATTCAGTATATTATCCAGAAATACACTCGCCGAATGCATATTCCAGTGGACTTGCGGGAGACAATAATAAATCGGTAATTTACTTCATTCTCCAAAGTCTGAAAAAATTATAATTTTTTACCAAAATGCACGTGGCCTTTGTACTAAAATGAACGAGTTTTATCACAATGTTCTAATTAATGAATTCGATATAATTTTAATTACTGAACTTGGTTAGTAGACAGTATATCTGATAACGAGCTCTTCGACTCCAGGTACAATGTTTACAGAAAAGACAGAGACACGTCCCTCACGGGTAAAACCAAAGGAGGTGGTGTTGGAATTGGTATTAAATTTTTTTTTACTGTACATTCACACGAGTCATGGAGCTCGGAAGCTGAGGACATTTGGATTTCAATAGTACTAAGAGACCCAAAATGTCGTATATTTAATATCCACATCTGTTGTTCGTACTTACCCGGAGTCGGTCCAAAGCTATCAAACACTCAGCGATTATCTCTTCTCAACAGTCGCCCAGAATATCCGATCTAACCACAAACTATCCAAATGATATCTTCCTTTTAATTGGAGATTACAACATGCCTAATATCAGCTGGAATACCACACATCATCCCCGCGGTACTGATCTTTGCTCCACCACCCTCCTTAACTGCCTATCTTATTCGGATTTAAAACAATACAAACACATTCCAAATAGGCACGGTAGAACACTTGACCTCGTGCTCTGTAACACTATAGTCTGCGTCTCTCCTGCCGACTCCCCTCTGGTTCAGGAGGACACACATCACATATCCCTAATAGTCGAACTTAATATTCACGCCCCTACAACTACTTCCCAGCCCCAAACGATCAAATTATTCAATAAAGTCAACTATGACCTAGTCAACTGACTGGGCTTCTTTCTTAAACGCACAAGACGTCAACACGGCGGTTAACAGCTTTTACTTAATCATTGACGCCTTAATTGATAACTTTGTTCCAAAGAAAATTCTGAAAACAAACATATTCCCAACGTAGTACTCATCGGCTCTTATCAATATTACAAAAGAAAAGCTCAAATTCTTTCGAGCCTGGAAACACCACAAGAACCCACTAGATTACCAAACTTTTTCACAGCTCCGAAAACGACAAAAGAAAATCGGTACTCTCACATACCACAATTATATTTCACACTTAGAACATGCTATTCAAAATAATGTAAAAAAAATATGGAGCTTTGTCAAAACGCAAATAAAATCTCCTTCCATACCTGAACACCTAATATATGGCTCGAGAATCGCACACAATAGTAAGAAGATTACAGATCTATTTGCTGACTATTTCTCTACCGTCTTCACTGATCACACCCAAAATTAGCATCTGATGTTCATGAACCTGATCCACTGAATAACATAGCTATATCCTCAATTACAATCAACGACGACATTACCTACAAATATCTATCATCCATTGACATTAACAAAGGACCTGGTTTAGATAGTTTGCCTGGTATCTTCATACGTAACTGTAGTAAATACATCACTCCTCCCGTGAGTGCAATTTTCAAAAAATCATTAAGTGAAGGTACGTTTCCTCATAAGCGGAAGTCTGCCGTAATAACTCCCATTTTTAAAAAGGATGACAAACATGAGGTAACAAACTACAGACCTATCTCTCAACTTCCCATCTTAAGTAAAATTCTTGAAAAAATCGTTTATGACCAACTTTACCCGACTATCACTACAAAAATTTCACAGAACCAACACGGATTCATGAAAAATCGTTCTACAACATCTAACCTTGCCCTATTCGTCAACTATTTGCAGAGCAATATGGACGAAACGGTGCAGGTCGATGCTATGTACAACGACTTCTCAAAGGCCTTCGACCGCGTTATCCACTCAATTCTGTTAAATAAACTCACTCGTCTTGGAATACACGGTGACTTGTTTAGATGGATTAAGTCATACATTAGCAATCGTAGTCAAGTTATCTCAATAAATGGAGTTTTATCTAAAATAATCAACGTAACCTCGGGTGTCCCTCAAGGTTCCCACCTTGGTCCGCTCTTCTTTAATATATACTTAAACGACATAGGCTCATGTTTCCAATACTCTAAATTTTTATAGTTTGCAGATGATATGAAAATTTACAAAACGGTTCACTATCTATCGGACTGCAAAGAGCTACAAAGTGACTTAGATAGGCTTTGCAACAATTGCAGAGCTAATTTATTTATTTTTATTTATTGTTTCTTTACACTGTAGGTAAAAATGTTTACAATACAATTTGTTACCTCACTAGGACAAGCCTGTGTTGAGGTTAACAATAATTATACAAGTTAACAAAATAACACAAAATTATACAGATTTTGAAAGAACAATATTGTTGTATTTCTTACAGATTGAGATTAGATTATGGGTACCTACTGGTACCTACTAAACTGATGGCGCTAGGTACTACATTAATGTAGACTTTTAGGGTGACCACAGTTTTGAGATCTGATTTAAAATAAAATAAAATAAAGTTTTTTTATTTTTTAAGGATTAAGTTGTGAATAATAAATATATGAATATAATTTAACATGCTGTAGATTTGGCAAGAGGAAGATGAACAAAAACGGTTCAAACAAAAATAATATTATTTTAGCTTATTATTATAAACATACTCATTTAGCTAATAATTTAGAAAGGACAAAGTAGAGAAAATCAATTGGCAATCCTCGACTAACACAAATAATTTAAGATCCTTCTTAAAAGTGTACAAGGAATTAGATGACTTTATATGTTCTGGAAGGCTATTAAATATGAGTGGAGCTTGATAAAAATAATTTATTTGACCAAAAGAAGATTTAGTTTGAATTGCCATAAAGTTCAGACCAGAGCCAATTCTCGTAGTACGAATTTGCTGTGTTCTTTCTGCAAAATTAATATTATTAAAAAATCTACAAAGTGTTTGTTTAATATATAACTGTTTTACGTTCATTACATTACATTCCTTAAAAAGTAAATGAGTTGGATATTTAATTTTTTTCTTAAACACAATCATTTTTTGGGCAATATTAAGTGGTTCTATATAAGTCTTTGGGCAGGATCCCCAGCACACAATATTATAAGAAAGCAGAGACTGGATTATTGCAAAATAAACAGTTTTTAATTTTTCTTTGTCTAGTATATGTCTCAGTTCTTTAAAGATATAGGTAAGTCTCCTAGTATTATTTACTAACATATTAATATGATCATTCCATCTCAAAAATTTATCTATTTTTACACCAAGGTATTTGATGCTGACTACATTTTCTAAAGGGTTGCAGTTACATGTTTGAAAACAATTGTGAATAATCAAGTTGTGAGTTTCAGAAGGCTGACTTTTACTTGAAATGCTAAAAGTGATAAATTTGGTTTTTTGTGCATTCAAAGTTAATATATTATTGTTTAACCAACTATTTACCACTTTTAAACCTATATTACTTTTGTTGAAAGTTTCATTCCAAGTTTTACCCTCAAATATTAAGGCAGTGTCATATGCAAAACTAACAATGTTACCAGGAATATTCAGACTACATAAATCATTTATATAAATAAGAAACAATATTGGCCCAAGCACACTACCTTGCGGGACTCCAAAGGAGATTGATTTACCCTCGCTTAACATCTTATTTATTTCCACTTGTTGTGTTCTGTCACTAAGATAAGATCTGAACCAGCCCATTGCTGTATTATTAATGCCTAAAGATGATAATTTTTTAAGTAGCAATTTGTGGGAAACAGTGTCAAATGCTTTTGATAAATCCAAGAACACCGCTATGGCTTTGTTGCCATAGTCCAGCGCTCTTGTAACTTTGGTCAATACCTTTAAAACAGCATCACTCGTACCTTTATTTGCTCTGAAATCGAATTGATTGTCAGAGAGTAATTTGTATTTTTCTAAGAATGAAACTAATCTTGACTTGGCCAATCTTTCTATCAATTTTGAGAGAGTATTGAGTAAAGATATGGGTCTGTAATTGTTAACCTCTAGGTGATCCCCACCTTTGAAAAGAGGTACAACCTTAGCATTCTTACAATGAGTAGGAAATATGCCACTCTTAAAACTAAGGTTAACAATGTGAGATATGGGACCAGCCAATACAGAAACATGCTGTTTGTATACCATGATACTTAAGCCATCAATAACACAGGAAAAAGACATTTTTAATTCATTTATCACTTTTGAAACTTCATAAATGCTAGTAGTTTTAAATTCAAAGCTCTCTCCTGAAAATTGAGTACAAGGTATAAAATTGTTAAAAAGACACATTTCGGTAGTTTTATTTGCACTGCACAATTGTTTTGCGAATCTAGGACCAATATCACTGAAGAAGCTATTTACGTGATTAGTGATTATATTTGGATTCTCTTCCATTGAGATGATATTGTTATTGATTTTTAATTTTTTTATAGACACTTGCTCCTTTTGTATATTTACAGCCTCCTTTATAATCTTCCACTGTTGCTTGGTATTTCCATTGACGTTATCCAGTTTCCTTTTGTAATATGCTTGCTTTGTATATTTTATAATTTTTGTACACCAGTTTCTATATCTTTTGTAATAATCCAGCAGTTGAATATTATTTGAATCTGCTCGACATTTGTTGTGTAATTTGTCTCGGGTTCTGAGACATTTAATAATTCCATTATTTATCCAAGGTTTTAAATATTTCATATTATGCTTTACACTTCGTACAGACGAACAACTTTCCACATGCATTTTTAAACATTTTATGAAATTTTCAGTCGCTAAATTAACATCTTTTGATGACAGAACTGACTGCCATGATTCTTTCTTTAATTTGACTTTCAAAAGATTGTTATCGATGACGGTTTTCAAGTTTTCATTATCTTTTGCTATTTTATTTAGTGTAAAGCTCATAAATCTCAGCAATATCACATCATGATCTGTTATGGCAGTAGTGAAGACAGCTCCCTCTGGTTCAAATTTAGATTTTACCATAATGTGATCGATGCAGCTTGAAATGGTAGAAGAAACTCTGGTAGGTGAAATTATGATTGGCTTCAAGCCATGAAAAGCCAAAAGAGAGAGGTATTTTTGAGTTTTCATATCGCTCAAATCCAAAGTATTAATATTTATGTCGCCACATAAAATGATCTCCTTATTTTTTATAGATGTAGAGTCAAGCAGTGCACTCAGTGATTCAAGGAAATTATCTATATGAGCCAGGGACGGAGATCTATAAACAGCTATTTCACACAAGGTACTCGATATCTGCATTTTTAAGCAGTTTGCTCCAGGGAAAACAACTTCCTCAACAGTCACGTGAACATTTTGCTTTACATAGGCAACTACACCATCATTTTGCAAATAGTTATTATTTGTGTTGTAAACTGCGTATCCGGGGATGTTAGGTATATTGGTAAAATTTTTCAGCCAAGCTTCTGTAAAAACAAGTACCTCAGGACGATGCTCAATACTATCCAGCATGGTTATGGTTTCATCAAAGTTTTTGTTTAAACTTCTGACGTTTAAACAAAGTAATGAAAATTTGGAATGTTTTAAAAAGTTTTTGCAAGTTAATGAATCTGTAATGGTTAAATTAGATTCTGTATTATCAATCAAGTCAATGTATTTTCCAAAATCGATATCCATTTTAATGATGAAAATATTTTTCGGTTCCTTTCACTATTAAACTTCTATTATAACCTATTGAGGTCATCTTCGTGTTTGATTTCCCTGATTTTTTGCCTTCTTCTTCTTTCATTAGAATCGCTCCATTTTTGTACCAAATATACTTATATTTTAATTCTTTTCCCTTTGTTTTGGCTTTCCAAAGTAGTTCCTTATAGTAAGGAGATAATGACTCTCCTAGGAATATCATGTTTTCACGATTAGAAATTATCTTCTTATTTGCTAATAATTTTAATCTGGTTTCTGGGTTTTTCATTTTTAGGATAATTTTTTTTGGATTTCCTGGTCTTCTGTCATATTGCCTCATTGCCGAGGCAATATCCTCTGAATTAATTTTGATATTAGCACTTTCTATCAGTTTTATAGCGGTTATTTTGGGATGTTCTTCAGTCTTTTCCTCAATGCCTGTAATTTCAATGCAGTCATCAAGGTTCGACTGTTCCAAGCAAGCCACTCTGGTTTTCAGATGCTTAATAGTTTTATTTTTAATTGCCAAATCATTTTTCAAACGTTCAACTTCTCCTTTAACCTCATTCATGGAGTCTAAGCGGGTAATGATGTCGTCATATTTTTGACAAATAAATTCGGTTGTTTTTTGAATTTCTAACAATTTTTTGTCAATGTTTTCGAGAATTTGGGTTTTTATTTTCTCTAATTTTACATCTATGTAAGACGCAAATTTTGAAAAGCCATCTTCTTCTGTGCTAATGTCTTCAGGTAGTGTATTCATTTTGTTTTTGGATCTTGTGGTTGTGTATAAATTTTCCTGTTGTTGGGAGCCGGTTTTTTTGCTTGAACTCATGGTCACACTAGCAGTAGTTTGTATTGTATATTGGCAGAAATACCTAGTATGCGTAAGTACTGACTGAGCAGTAAAGCGAGCAAGCTGTACGGTCAGTGTAAGAAAGATGGCGACGGTTTTGGCCAATCACAAGAGCTCCACCAACTGTCAAATATATTTCAATTCCACTGTCACTATTTTCCGAAATTAATTATTCGAAATTCACTTGAATAATCTAATTGTAATGTACAAAATTTATATCACCATTAATGTAGTGGAGACTTGGGTGAATCTCGCAGTGTTTCGGATTGTATTGTTTACTAATTATACACAATTATGCGATGTTTCTTACGGATCACTTTTACTGTGTGTTATTATTTAGACCTCAATGTTTCTAAATGCCACACTATGTCCTTTACTAGAAACAAGCATCTAATTAACTTTTCATATTCACTCTGCGATAAACCCGTGATCTCAAAAATGAATGTAAGGACCTTGGAGTCTATTTAGATAGTAAACTTATATTTAAAACGCACATTGATTCAATCACTGATAGATCTTACAAAATGTTGGGTTTTATACTACGTCTGAGTAAATTATTTAGAAATCCACATACTCTAGTAATGCTTTACTCCTCACTAGTTAGAAGTACACTGGAACTTGCATCGCCTTTCTGGAATCCCAAATACATCCAATACGTAAACAACATAGAGCTCATACAAAATAAATTTATTAAGTATCTCGGTTATAAATACAACAATAATTACATCTGCACTCTCCAATCCCTGAAATCCAGGCGAACGGTAAGTGACATGACATTTCTCCATAAAATTATATATAACGAAATAGACTGCCCAGAACTTCTATCCCAAATAAATTTTAACATCCCATCTAAAAGAACTCGCCACACCAACCTTTTTTACACAACCAGTAATAATACGAATGCTGCAGCCAACTCCCCTATTTCCCGCATCCTTCAAAGTTTCAACTCAATTCAAAAAACCACAAATACCGATATATTTTTTGATTCCCTCCCTCTATTTAAGAAAAACATTTTTAGCACACTGAATTCGCACACATAACACACACACCCACACCCTCTCACGCGCATTTACACACATACAAACACTTTCACACACCCCTCTCCTTTAATAAGTTACTAACTTAATTTAGGTATATTGTCTTATTTACCTCACAAAAATATAAGTATATTACAGCGATATGTCATTGGTACCAATTATTGTATTAATTCTATAACTTTGTAACTATTTTCCATTATGTAATAATGTACTGTTTGTTTCTGCAAAATAAAAAAATAAAATAAAATAAATTAAAATATACCTATTTTAAAACATTTCATAGGAAAATTATAAAATATATCTAAAATAAAGCACAATACAAGAATTCATCTTTGTTAGGTTGCAAAATTGTTTCTATATTATTCCTTCCCATATGTTTATATTCGTTTGTTTTTGTTTGCATGGTTAATCTGTTATATTTATTTTTAAATTTATGTTTTAGATTTAGACTAAGAAAGGGTTTAATTCTCTCAAATCAACCCTTTTCGGCCGGGTATGTTAAAACTTAAATGAATACTGCAGTTAGGGACATTTATTGTCTGTTTGTCGTACTTAATTATCCATTGACATCTCAATGTTCAGCTCTGCTGCTAGAGGCCTCCAAGTATTAATATTACGCCTACATACCGACTCGAGATTGTTTATTATATTGGTATAGCCTTTCACCGTTTTGATATAAAAAGATTAGTAAAAATCTCTCTCTATCATAATTCTTGCTTTTGTAAAAAGATGTTAGAAGATCAGGTGTGGGGAATCTTATGCATTCAGAAATGTTACAAAGTGTTGTTTATTCAATTGCAATTGTTTAAAGTTTGAAAATAAATGACTTGACTAAAAAAACCAAAGTGTTTGAAATCTATGTACGTAAGATTCCATTATAAAAAAAAAATACCTGACCATGAAACATCTAAACAATCCCAATAACTGATAATTCGTATTTTGCATGTATTTTTCATGACTTTGTTTTTTTTGTAGCTATTCATACCCTATCTACTGACAAGAAAGATAAATATAATACAGTTGAACAAATTAGCAGTGAATGTGACTTCCGTGATATGTGAAACTACAATATTCTCTCACAGCGGGGCTTGTGAAGAGGACGTAAGTTGATTTATTTCACCTGTACTTAAAATGTGTTTCTTCGAACGGTCCACCAGTTTGGCTCAGCGGCTCTTTTCGTAAGTGTATACGTGCCAGATAAATGAATATAAAATACAACATGGAGATAGGCGGAGGAATGAACCTATTTACAATATTCATTTTATTATCAGATGTTATATAGTTTTATTTTTTGGCGACTTTGAAAATTGCGGGATTTGGAATTGGTAGGAAATTTTACCCGGTACGTTAGGTTGGCTAACACTGTGCTACTATTGTACTCGACAGTCCGGCATGATAGACGCCTTTAGACTAGCTAACACAACACGGTGTTACTATTCAA
Source organism: Limnephilus rhombicus (assembly GCA_929108145.2). NCBI lineage: Eukaryota > Metazoa > Arthropoda > Insecta > Trichoptera > Limnephilidae > Limnephilus > Limnephilus rhombicus. The sequence goes on along the minus strand of OV815290.1, from coordinate 17,566,880 downwards.
ATTCAATCTTAATGCTGCGTCGAAACACTTGCCAATCCTCGCCAAGCATTCACAAATTCCAATGTTTGGAACGTGTATTTGGGCTTGGCTTATAAGAAGTTTCCGTCAATCAGACCTGTGTTGGTATTTTGTGCACAAGTCAAAAAGATCCTAGTGGCAAGCGCTTGCGAGTCATCCGATCCACAATCCATTAAACGGGGTGTCTTCCAACCGTGATCTTGAACACTCGCCTAAACCAAAGATATTGAAATATAATAGTTGTACTATATGCAGTTTTTACTATGAGGGACTGCGCTTCCGGATATCGCCGATATTGTTTGCCAATTAAAAAATAAACTAAATGAACGAATACTTAACTAATAAACCAAACGAACGTTAAACTAAATAAACGAATTCTTTCCGTATTCAAACTATATTGTTAACCAATAACTAATGCATACTGTCACATAAATAATTATGTGACTAATGCAGTTCTTGCTTAGGTGGTTATTTTGTCTATGGTGTTTTTTTGGACACTGGTAATTTTTGGAAAAGAGAGAGCTTCTTTTTTGTTTATGGGCACTTGCTTCCGATCAACTTGGGCAGTTGGGTCGGAAATTGGTCACTCACCATCAAGGTGTTTAAATTTTCGTTTAATCATGAGAATCTAAGTTGATTTAAAACTTAAAAGAACGCGGGGTGTTTTTACGTAACACGAGAGGTTCGTGTACGTGTTATTTATAGTGGATGACGTGAAAGTCCCACTTTTTTCCGATGTGGCTGGTTGGCCGTTTTGTGGAAGTATTTTTGGAAAAGGAATCGTGAAGTGAATTGGTCCTGGTGTTGGCTACTATAATATGCCTTCACGACCCCGCGTCGCAAAGTCACGGTCTGCTAACCGTACTACCGTAATACGCCAGACTTGGATACTGTTGGGGGCCACGTGCCTTTTGATTGGAGTTCGTCGAGATGGCCCGTGGCTGAATGCGCTCCTTGGAGGTATAGCGGCCTCCTGCCCAATTAGAAGGATGACCTTGGTGCTCTGGATTCCACGCCGTCCTCGGATGGGAAGGCTGGAGTTCCCGTCCCGTCTCGTGTTCTCTCTCTGCGAAGCAAGATCGCGTTCGTCTTCCGGGGTTATTTCCGTATAGTTAGTTTAGCGTGTCCATTAGGAGTTCATCTGGTATGTGTATTTTTCTAAATTCCTTTTGTTACCTTGGTATGAAGTTTGTACACTTCCATGTTGCTTTTTGGTTTGGATTCAATACATTTTTATAAAGTTCATCTTCTTTTATTTGTCTGAAAACCCTACCTACATGACAGATAACCACTTAGCCCACTATCCTGAGCCCTGGTCTCTGCTCTGCCGCAAGGTTACATTTTATACGAACATGATACGTTTCAATACCTTAAAAAAATCAACGAAATGAACAAATTCTTTTCGTATGCAAACTACCCTGATTAGGTCGTAGTTCGCCGACAGTTGCGCGGACATCATAGCATATCTCTTTTGTATTTGAATATCTTTGGCCTTAATATTAATATAGACATTTTTGTTTTCCGTCTCCTTCGATTGTTGTAACATCTAGTTCGGTTCAGCCCCCGGCTGACACTGTCATCCTTAAAACTTGTCCCGAATCTAACTCTAAAAATACGGTAAAAGTTTATTCTTTAGTGATTTGTATACGTCATAAGTGAGTAGGGATTTTATCCCCATCACATAAATCTATTTTCTGTGAATATTTATCACAGTTAAGTGTGGATTTACAAATTTAATTGCGAAAGTGACGTTTTACTTAAGTGTATTTCTGCGAACCACAGTGCAGTTTTATAACTCTATTATAGTTTATAAGTACCAAGTCTGTTCCTATTAGTGATAATTTGTAGTTATATAGTGTTTAAATATAGTGTCTAGCGTTAATCTACGATTTAAAAACTGAAAACAAGTTTTGACCCAAAGGTCAAACCTTGCGATATATTAATTTTTAAAGTGACTCATACGCGATTAATCCCGTTAAATTTCTTGAACACCCATATAAAATCGGACGGGGATCGAAAATCCCTACCAGTTACTGAAAAGATATTTTAATTCGGTTATATAATTAAAAAGTTATTCAAGTTTACAATTATTAACTGACGGTAGTTGAAATTATTAGTAAATAAAGTGTCTTTTCATCAATAGTCATCAAGTTTCATTCTAACAACTTTATACAAAAAACGTCTTTAAATTATAATTAATACGCCAATTTTTTTTTTAATAAGTTCAAAGTGTGAATTCAAGTGGAGGGGAGTCACCCGAAGCTGAAAAACATCGTCGTCTTCTTCCTTTTACCCAGTTTAAAAAAAAATCTTTACCTTAAATAGACAAATAAACATTGATTTTTAATTTTTTTTAATAGATGCTTTTTGGTGAGGGTTAGTCCGGTAAAGCATACAACAATCTTACGAAGTCTTCTTCTTCTTTTAAAATGTTTTTTTTTCTATACTTTTGTTTTTTATTTTATTTTTAAAGTGATTTTATCACTCGTGACGGCTTCCCTGTTCCCGAAAGCCCTAGAAAGATCGTTGTGCGTACGAGATCCACTAATGTCATCAGGAGCGACTAGTCGTGTTGAATCACCGTATACAAGCATATATGGTAGCCGCGCTGACGAGCCACAAACATCCCAGGATCCCGTCACGGAAGCCCCTACACCAAAAGGGCAATCAGTAGATCCCGCTACACAAATCAGGTCTTCACCAAATCAAGCCAACAGAAAGCGCCAGAGAGAGGAGGATTCTACATTGCCGGAAGCAAATAACGATTATTTCGATTTTAATGCTGAAACTCTAGACCCAATATGGACCCAGATGACGATAATTTCACAGACCATCTCCGAAGGCAAAAATAGATTAAATAAAGAGGACCGAGCCACGGTCGCGAGATCTTTGGATGAAATAAAAAAAAACTTGCTAAACTTTGCAATGGCCCATGCAGCGGTGACCTCGAGAGCGCAAACACTGTCAGAAGTCTTAGCGACCCAAAATAAGAGCACTTCGACGAAATTAGACAAAATAATATCACAAACTAGTCTAGCTTTAACCAAACCCTCTGGACAAATCCATATTCCCAGAAAATCCTATGCTGGCGTGGCCTCGGAGGCTCCTGCCTCCAAAACCATTACGATGAATGGTTACGAAAGACCTTTACCAGCGCTTCAACCGACCCAGCTTTTCTTCCCAACACAAACAGAGGGTAAGACATCTAAAGAGCTGCACAACAACCTGACCTCGATTCTAGATCCCAAGAAGGATGGTTTTCAAGTAGTGAAAACGCGTGAAATTAGAGGCGCAGGTATTGCCTTGCAGACCACCTCACCTAACGGCCTGTCCAACATAAAAAAGTTGCAGACAAATTAACAGCAAAAGGCATAAAAATTGTTGCTCCTCAAGGTAGGTTACCCAAGATAGTAATCTACGATGTACCCAAGGGAGAACCAGAATCCGACACACCCCTTTTCAAAAAAGACGGAATGAACGTTGAAAGTGTGGACGTGGCATCCACTCTCAATACACTTCTAGGTAAGTTAGTTCCTGTAGATTCAGTAATTGGGGAAAGCGACCACCACAAACAGATTAGAAATCTGGCGCGGCTCCCACCGAGAAACCTCGCCCAGGAGGTTAGGATGACACCAGTAACTAAAGCGGAAATTGAGCTGATAATCAAGGGTTTGGGTCTTAAGAAGGCACCAGGGCATGATAGGCTCAATGGAATAATAGCGAAGCAAGTATGGATCCACGCCAAGGAGGAGCTCATCCAGGTAATGGATACTGTTAAACGCCTCGGGTGGAAGTGCCTACCTTCTGCACCAGATCTAGCTCAGGTTTGGTCCGGCAGAGCTGGTGAGATCTCTCTACACCAGGGTGGTGGGTCTCCTAGAGGGAACAAGTGAGAATACCTAAAATAAAGCCAACACTGTACGTACTTCGCCAGGGCAATGAAACACTGTCTGGGGTAAACATTACTTGTATTGTCGGTGATTTGTAATTACAACCGTGGGTACATTCACAATCAATAATTATGCACAGGTACACTAATTGACTATCTACACATGGGGGAGCCTACCAAATCTCTCTCTTACTCGTGCCGTCTCTGGGTGTTAATTGTAGACACGCGAGGATTAAGGAAAAGACACACAGCAAAATGGACGGTTATTTACTCACAGGTGCCAAGGGGGTGATCGTCGGGAGGTCCCAGGGAGGGGCTACCCTGGCCACAGGGCAGGCTAGGCCTGGTTGGAGGGCCATGATGTGCTTGGGGTCGCCACAGGTAGGGTTCCTGTGCTGCAGGGGCCTCGCCAAAACATCGCGCTTGTATCGAATGTTCTGGAAAAAGCCGGGATTGCGCGTGTCGTACTGACACAGCTGTTGCAAGCGCGGTCGGGGCAGAAATGAGCCGGGATGAGCGGGGTCTTGCGGTCGGCTGGGACCGTTGGGGGAAAGGAGCGGGGTGCAGCTGCACAGGGGGGGTAGAGTTGAGAGTTCTGCTACCTAACACTTCCCCCCGCGCTCGGAAAAAAAGCGACGTGGTAATGGAGCAATAGGACAAAACCCTCTACGTTACCCACGGGAGTTGAAAGAGAGATTTGTTGACCAGAGAGAGAGCTGACTAACATCTTAAAACTAGCTTATGCCATGGGCTAGGTACAATGTTTATCAGGGTAGGGAGGGGGGTTCATAACATATGAGGAACAGGCAATTAGCACATGGAGGGGTGAAACAACATAGGTATTTATGCAATTGAAGGAACAAAAGACAAGGTTATGCAATTGAAAGAACAAAAGACAAGGTTATGAAAATGTTTAAACAAGGACAAAATTATGAAAATGTGAAAACAAAGACAAAATTATGAAAATTGAAAACAAAGACAAAATTATGAAAATTGAGACTCTAGGGTTTCATTGATCTGGAAGCTAAGTTTGCGGTGCGTAGATTTGTTTGTGATTTCGACGGGGTTCGAAGAGTTTCGAAGAATTGCGAAGAGACGTGATTTCACAGACTCTAAAGGGATTACATTATCACTGTAATCTGACCCATTTGAGATAACACTCAAGAGTACACTAGGGCCTTGGAGAAAAAAAAACACTTTGTTTTGTCGTAGCCGTCGAAGGTTACGGAGTGGAGACTGTGGTTGCAGTGCGGAGGGCTATGGTTACAGGGGTCGTTGAAGAGAAGAATCCAGGATCTGCAGACATGCCAGTACGAATCCTAATGTGCCATTATGGTGGGCACGGATCGTATATAATGGTTATCGAAGCATAATGTAGCTCGGAATAACTTGTAAGGGTACGCATTCAGCGAATACTGGAGAGTCAGGGTAATAATGGTTTACACAGGACATGGTGTGCGTCGCTGCATGACAGAGCAAGAGACGGCAAAACTGGCTTGGTAGCGAGAGCAGGAACAAAACCCAGGGGCTAGCGTGCCCAAAAGGTAGTCCAGAGTGTCATTCTGTATAGCGGGACAACTCGGCTCGCAGTGGCGCAACAAGACAACATACATAAGGGCAGCATGGTCCGTGCTTTCAGGAACAAATGTGTAGAAAATAGCGGCGGGGGGACTTCCGTAACCACAGCGGGGGCTGCCAGGAAGTAAAGCTCAGCTGGGCTGTCGATGGAGACATCCTTCCGGGCTTCTTTTTAAATCCGGGAGAAATTATTATTAAAGCCAAATTCTTGAAGTTTACCTGCCTAGGGACCAATGAAGAAAAGTTTGGAGAGAAACAAAGTGTGTCCAGAGAATAAACAAGCGAGGTTTTTTAACCAACGACCCAGAGAGAACAACGAGAGAGAGAGAGAGACAGATTCCTAACTGGCATACAATAACATTTTTGAAAAAAAATTATCCTTTGTTAGGATAACCTGGCTTTTGCCGGGTGACAAAGTACCTTGTTTGAAAAGCAACCGGCTTTCCATGGCCTATGTTAACATAAAATGGTAACATTTTCGAAGAATTTCAAAGAACAAGACAAAAGTCGTAAACGAGTCACGGCAAGGCAGCGAAACTGATGCATGGACAAAGGTTGTCGAGAAGAGACAGATGGTACGCCGAGTGCATAACATACGTGTCCAATATTCATGAATCTGCTTCATAGAAACCAGGATAAAAAAAAGATGAAACATATGACGAGAGTGAAATAGAAGGCCCGTTGTGCCTGGTTAGGTACCGATTCCAACTCTAAGTGAGGGCAAAATGTGGACAACAACGGATTTTCTACTTCATAGCATGATGAGAACATGAGGGAGGGAAGGGGAAAATGGATGGAGGGGAGTTGAGTGACGAAACTTGCTAGAGACTGGTCTAATTTCCAATTCAAACTCTATGTGAGGATGAAACGTAATCCACCAGCACGTTTCCTGACTCTTTACATTAGAAAAAAACAATGAGATGAGAAAGAATACACATTATACCAAAAGCCTAAACTTTCGCGTGTATTTGACGAACTTAAAAACTTCTTCTTGATTGTGAGAAAAGATAGACCCTCGCTCCAATTTCACAATCCTGGTTTTTTCTTTTATTCGCTTCCCAGACGACGAGTTTGGTGGTTTTGTGCAAATTCGATTAACTCCTACGGCACTATGCCCCATAGCTGACAGTGAAGCTGACAAACTAGTCCTTTTGAGATAGTAGATATTCCTGGGCATCTTTCCTTTTGGGAGAGAAGTAGAAAAACAGGAAGTCCACGGGCATTGTCGTTGAATAATTTGAAAAAGGTTGTGGACTACTTTGTGTGGTACGCACAAAAAGGGTTTGATATTATTTCGTTCGCACGATTCATGGTGAGTATTGTAACGTCTTCACGTGTGGTGTACAGGTTATACAAGTACACAATTATAAACAAGGCGGTTTTCATGACAAATTAATGACACACGACCAACTTAATAACATTTAGTTAAGAGTTTAAAGTAATTATAACGAGCTTCTCGTATCATGGCGGATGTTTTAAGGATCTCTCCTATGATTGTGGATGTTGTAAGGATCTCTCCTATTGCGTACAGGTTACGCTTAAGTACAGCAGAATGAATGATAACAACATTCTTTTTTAATGTTGTTTATAAAGATTTGTTAGATTAACTAACCCCGTAGCCCAGGGGCGTACGATAAAATAACATAGGAGGTAGTCAATTTAATGTTACCATGTATGTTACGAGGCATAAAGTGATAGCAGAGTACATTCTGCTTACACCGAGCAATAAAGGGGGACAGACCTAGAGTGGTTTTACATAATGTCTTAATAACCAGTTTTGGTGTAGAAAACAAGGGGTGGTAATTGCAAAACAATGATCGAACAAATCAATGCTGATTTACGTTAAGAATTACAATTATTTGAATTCGAGAATCAGGATGACCGTTGGGTTTTATTAACCTGTCTCGTGTTGAAACGTGTTATACAAAACATACGTGACGTAACATTAGAAAAGAAATAATTCAGTGGTTTCGTTGTAGCGACCAAAGACCGGATGATTCGGTTTTACATACTTTAGTCGAACGAGCCAAAGGATTTGTGCATGCCTTATTAAGGTCAACTTTTTGGTTTTATAATATACAATTTCCAAAATGGACGTGTCAATATCCAATTTTGGGGAAAACATGAGCACGGGTGAAAAGGACGCCATCAATTTTCGATTTTTTTTAGGAAAAAAATGAAAAAGACTTATGTGTACAAGAAAAGGTAAAGTAACCATTTCTGACTTTCGTGCTTGAGACCACTATTGGGTTTTACGTACTCAAGGTGAGCTGAAAATCAAGGGGTAAGAAAAAGGGGTTTTACCATGGTAGGTAAAATGTGGTGATTGTGAGAATGAGAGAAAAAAAATGCCCAAGGGCGGCCGAAGCTGAGGCCATAGACAAAACGAGGCAAAAACAAAACAAGACAAAAAAATAACATGACATGCCGATACCAAGCAGGATAGACATGAGCGTTGCATAGTATGGGGGTGAGAAGCGACAGTTTGGGTTCATGACTTCCCAAACATCGTGACTCGAAGGGTGTCTCTGCTCTGAAGTGATGAGCCTCAAAACAGGTGAGAAAAAAAATAAACGAAAAGGTAAAAAGAAGAATGCCGGCAAGTTGCCGTGAGAAAGAGAAATCGGTACGACCGTGACATTTGGATGTACCTATTATGAATGTACATTTATTTACAAACAAGAATAAATAAAGGGTTTGCTTAATTTATGGGGGTCTGGACGTGTAATTGACACCTTACACGCCAGTTATATGCATGTTTATTTATTTACAAAACATGGTCAAGAGTTCGCCCGAAAGCTCACCCGAGACCTGCCTTACGCTTGAGGACTTATGCCGCATCTCCTTATCTCGGGGTGTAACTCTTGTGTAGTGTACACGCTGCGAGGGAATAGGTATTGCAGAAATGATTCTGTGAATTGTAGTCTTTTGTGTAAACGACGCCACTGTTTCATTTACGATGTATTTTTCACATAATAATTTTCGTATGCGTCTCCAAGGGATTAACAATCGCAAACAACGCCGTGACACAGGCTTGCGGCCGGCATGTACAATTGGGGATGACGTAAGCAAATTCTTGTTGCTAGGCAAGCTTTGTAATGTCCGGCAGTGGTTGATTCTGCCGGGAGAGGCGTCACCGTCGGCCTTTGCTTTCCTGGGTGGCACGCTCTGTATGGTACTTGCATTATTGGTGTACATATTTCCGGGCTTGACAGCTCCTACAGCTTGCGACTAATGTATTTGTTGGTGGCTTCCATGTTGACAGTGCATCGGGTATGATGTTACCGATGCCTTTGTAGGTTGAAGATGACCGTGATTTTCCCCGAGGGCTTCGATAATCACCCTTTGTGAATCCATTTTGGTGAAGATGACAAGTCGAATTGACAACTTGTCAAGTTAAAGTCCAGTGTTGGAAAAAAATCGGCCAGGGGGGCTCCTCACAGAATTGCCTTTTTGTGTTCCAAATAAGCACTTTTGAAAAAATTGTCGAAAATTTTTCAGTGTTTTTAATTTCTTGGAATTTTGGCCAGCGGTCGCCTTCTCGGGGTGGATATTCTAGTTTTCACAAAGCACTTTTGGAAAAATACCACTTTTGTAGAAGCACAAGAGATGAAAGAAAACACTAGAAAAAAGAAAAATTGGCCGTAGATTTCCCTGTAAGGGCAGCTACTTTAATTTTCACAAAGCACTTTTTTAAAACTGACACTTTTGTAAGGTACTAAACACTTTTGCATCTCTAAAAGGAAGTGACACTTCACGGTTTATTATTCTCAACAATTGCACTTCACTTCCTTCACGGGTAAAAACGTAACCACATGTGTTTAATAGTCACGGTACCTATTGTATGTGAGGAAGGAAAAAGAACATTACATCGTAATATTTGTTCAAAAAAATACCGCATAATATTGGGTTCCTATATCATTTATGAGGAGAAAAATGTATTATTTATAACCATATTATGGTAGGAAGGTATATGCTTTTGTTGTTTCGAATTCCCACCGAACATTCTCACGGGCGACGCCACGTTTCGCGCGGTTTTTAGACCGTGCAAACATACGCGGGAAACGGTAATTTTTTTTTGCGGTACATACGGCATATAATTGACTTCGCAACATAAGTGTGTAAGTAGAGAAGAGAAAAGAAAAGTAGTTGACTCAGTGTTGGCTTCAGAACATTAAAAAAAATTACCCACGTTGTATGCCAGTGTTAAACGTGGAGGAAAGGGTAAGTTCACAATGCTGTGGAAGAGGAAAAAAATTGCCCCACGTTTGGGCGACAGTGTTAAACGCCTAGGGTGGAAGTGCCTACCTTCTGCACCAGATCTAGCTCGGATTTGGTCCGGCAGAGCTGGTGAGGTCTCTCTACACCAGGGTTGTGGGTCTCCTAGAGGGAACAAGTGAGAATACCTAAAATAAAGCCAACACTGTACGTACCTCGTCAGGGCAATGAAACACTGTCTGGGGTAAACATTACTTGTATTGTCGTTGATTTGTAATTACAACCGTGGGTACATTCACAATCAATAATTATGCACAGGTACACTTATTGACTATCTACACATGGGGGAGCCTACCAAATCTCTCTCTTACTCGTGCTGTCTCTGGGTGTCTATTGTAGACACGCGAGAATTAAGGAGAAGACACACAGCAAAATGGAGGGTTATTTACTCACAGGTGCCAAGGGGGTGATCGTCGGGAGGTCCCAGGGAGGGGCCACTCTGGCCGCAGGGCAGGCTAGGCCTGGCCGGAGGGCCATGATGTGCTTGGGGTCGCCACAGGTAGGGTTCCTGTGCTGCAGGGGCCTCGGGCGTGCTCCTCAGAACACCGCCAAAACATCGCGCTTGTATCGAATGTTCTGGAAAAAGCCGGGATCGCGCGTGTCGTACTGACACAGCTGTCGCAAGCGTGGTCTGGGCGGGAATGAGCCGGGATGAGCGGGGTCTTGCGGTCAGCCGGGACCGTTGGGGGAAAGGAGCGGGGTGCAGCTGCACGGGGTGGGGTAGAGTTGGGAGTTCTGCTACCTAACAATACATGCATGAGAAGAGGAACTTTCCCTTCTGAATGGAAGAGCGGCGTGCTTAGGATTATACCAAAGGGGAACGATAAGCCAAGGTCGGACGTGAAGGCGTACCGTCCAATCACCCTGCTACCTGTTCTGGGGAAGATCCTGGAGAAACTGATTCGACAGCGTTTACGTCATACCTTATCCCCACCCTGCGAGCGGCAGTTTGGTTTTGTCCCCGGTATGTCCACTGAGCACGCCATCACGTATGCGCTTGATTGGGTGAAGGCTTGCCAAAAAAGGTACGTAATAGGAATCTTCCTCGATATCACTGGGGCCTTCGATCATGCGTGGTGGCCGATGATACTTGTCAAGCTCAAAAATAGGAAATGTCCACATAATCTGTTCAAGATCTGCGCTGATTACCTCTGCAACAGAACTATCATCCTTTCTTTTGGAGACTACCTGATTGAACGAATAGTTGACATGGGTTGTCCCCAGGGTTCAATCCTTGGACCTGAGTCTTGGAACATTTTGTTTGACGATTCCTCCAGGCTACCCTTGCCTAAAAGATGTATCTCGGTGGATTACGCTGATGACAAATTGTATCTGGTCTCGGGGAACAGCAGAAAGGAAGTTGAGAGTAAAGCTGAAGAGGTTTTAAGTGTGACTTTAGAATGGGCAAAGAGAAATCGGCTGACCTTCGCTCCCCACAAGACCATGGGACTCCTGATGAAGGGTAACCTCAATAGAAGTATAAATCCCACCATCAAAATGGGAGATACCAACATCCGATTCGTTGAGAACACTAAATACCTAGGCGTCACTTTGGATCGAACGTTCTTGACCCATGATAACAGCGGGACTGCGCTCTCCAGCGCTCCGTCTCCTATACAGGGGGGCTTACGTGGCGCGAGTCTCGTATGCGGCCTCTGTGTAGGAGCACCGCCTGGAGAATGCACTCATACTCTCGGCGCTCAAGAGAGGCCAGCGAGTCCCCTTGCTGGCGCTTTCAGGTGCGTACAGAACAGTCGCTTCGGACGCTTTGCCAGTTTTGGCCGGCGTTTCGCCTATCGATCTTGAAATTAGGGAGGTGTTAACAAAGAAGCTTCTAACAAGAGGAAGAACTGCCACCCATGATGGTATTGAACTAATACCAGGTGGAGCGGTTTCCCTTCCAGGACTTCTTAGAGAGATGCGAGAAAGAACTTTGAGAGAATGGCAGGAACGTTGGGATAGGTCAAATACGGGAAGGTGGACTTTCTCCTTCTTCCCGTCAGTTAAACTCAGAATGGAAGGGGCGTACATCACTAGGGATCATCATGTGACCCAACTTCTGTCCGGTCATGGGGAGTTCAGAGGGAGACTTCATAGTCTCTCTCTATCACCCCATTCTAACTGCGCTTGCGGTAATACTGATCAAACAGCCGAGCACATTCTGTGGCACTGCGAGATTTTGACGGATGCCCGAGAGGAAATGCTCAATGGCTTGCAAGTTACTACGAGACCAGCTTGGAATGCGGATCTCGTTTCGAATAAGGTGAACTTTGAGTGTTTGAGGAAATTTACGAAAGTCTGGGTTAAGAGATGGCCTGATCTTAGAGTCGCTGACTAGCTGTAAAATCATGTAGGTGCTAGGTGTATCTGCTCTTGAATCCACGGATATTATCTTTACTTTATTACAGTAGTATTTTATGCTAGTATTTTATGTGTTATGCTTCATATCTGCATATTTTTTTTTGTTATATCATCTCTATCTTAGGTACCTTTATCTTATTCTATTATACACATGTTGTTCCTATTTCTTTAATTTTTGTATGACTTATCTTTTTTTTTTGCTTATTTTATTTCTTTTCACATGGTTTATTAAAGATTTCACTAAGCTATGCTAGACGAGGTTTTATCGAGATACCTGTTTATTATTTTCATTATTTTTCATCATTTTTGTTTGGTTTTCTTTTTTTTTTCAGCTTCATATTCCAAGGAACACTATTGATTCTACTAACATAATCGACTTTGTTTTTTTTTGGTTTCTTTGTTCTCTTTTTCTTTTTAGTCTCACAATGCTACTTTGCTTCGCTCAGAAGGCTGAACTGAACTGCATCTATCTGTTTTGTTATGTTTTTTTCCCCTTCTGGGGGTGCGCTAGACCTCGTCCTTGCATCAACAGGAGTCGGTCGACGATGGCACGGTGCCCTCTAAAATTAATTGCGCCACCCCCAGCAACATGTGCAGGCGTTAGGTTTGGGGGGGCGATCTTGGCTCTCCTTCGCCTTGCCTCCGGCTACTCGACGCTGAATTCCTTAGGGTCGTCGGGTATTTCCCCCCAATCTCCCATTTACTTTTCTTTGAGGCATCACCGAGGAACCGGCTAAGGGGCGCGGAAACTGAGTGTGGTTCACGACTAGACCGAACGTCATGCGCATTCTTGCTGGGACTTCCAATCGATTGGAGAGGACTCCCAACCCTTTGCCATGCCCTTATTACTTATCTACTGTGTCTTCCTCCCAAACAGGTGCTTGTAGGATACGGTGGATACAATCACCCAGCGCTTACTACCTCGTGGACTTTCACCAACCTGTCCCATTGTCTTGTATATTTTTGTTATACTAACACATATAACACGTATTTCCCGCTAAGCACTTGCATACTGCTTGCTAACAACGTATGCAAGGACATTGGAGGTCTAGTTTCGTTATCAAATGTAGAGTCGTTTTTACCAAAAAATTAGAGTCCTTGCAAGAGCCTTGAAGGAGTAACCATCTGTTACCTATACCAGGGCGGGTATGTGGTGGGTCCTGCAATGTTGTAACATTGAGGTGAACTGGACGTGGCCACACACATTTTGTCTAGTGATCTTGTAACGGCTATACTCTAAAAGGTGGAAGAGATACCTACGATCGCGCCAATGTAAGTGCTATTATTTTAATACTTAATGTATGGCTAGCTTATAAAATCTGAAAGATAAAACATGTATGATGATATACAGTATTATCAAATGAAAGTCAATCGAATATATAACAGGTTTATTGACTCTAAATTTAAAATGACATTATGAAGTATTTAATTAATGGACTCTTTAGGTAATTATGTGATCTCAAAGGGGTGTTTGTAAATCTCGAAGAGATTAATACAACAGTCAAACTATATTACGAAATAATAAATTAACGTTATTTGGAAGATAATGAACATATTGGACGCCAGAGCTTTAAAACTACAAAACCCAAGTAAAAATTATGTATAACAAAATGGTAAACTTGAATATTCTAATGTGAATAAAACGTTACGATATAAAACTACATTACGATATCGAGACGCCGTGGTGTGTTGCTTTCTTATCCGTCGCAGTAACGTGTTTCTCTTGGACTCGCCTATTCCAAACTGACGGTAGGTACAGATTGCTTCCGGAACATCTATGCTCCAGTGATGGGGTCAATGCTCTCCGTTATTCGTGATATATTACCGCATTCGGGGTTGAAAGGTAACGATGTAAATTATCGGTTATATTACCCCCTTCCCAAAAAAATGAGGTCCACCTGGCACCTCCACAAAAGAACTTCTTGTCCTGTGAGACTTGCTCGTAAGTGTGATGTAAGCATATATCTTGAAAACTGCTAGAAGGTGGGATCCTGGTAGACAGAGTGAAGTAGTCTCAGTCCATAATATTGTAAGGGTTGAAGGAAGTGACGTCCTCCGTACTGCAACAGTGTTGACTTGACGCCAAAATGAGCGATGAACGAGCAAGAATACCAAATTCAATGCAGCATTCCTCCAATCATGATGTGTTCAAATGGAGTGATGACACAAAGAGGTCAGAAATAGAGATGAAAGTCGTGGTACCATATCTTGAAACCAGCGTGCATGAACGTGAAGGATACTTTCTTCTATGTCTTGATATTTTGAAAATTTCCTTGAGATTTTCTTGAAGTTTCCTAAACTATACTAAACAATAGTAAGATATAAAAGGAAAGGAAATTCAAGATAAAATTCCTAAAAATGATTATGTTAATGTATGCACAAAACTGAAATTTTAATTTGCCGCATAACATATTAGAGAAACTTAAATTTAAAGTTTAATATATTGTACAACTTCATGTCTTAAACAAAAGAAAGAATTACTTGATATGCATTTGCAAAATTAGAATGAAAGGGATGTACCTAAGATTGAAATTTTTCCCAGTGATTTATTTATTTAATACAAACGGCATAAGTATGCCATAAACACTAATTACATGTCACAAATTCATATTAAAAATATTAGTAATGATAAAACAGTGTATGCATAATAGTTAGTAGTGACGATACATTGGGAAGTGACAACAGAGATAATACCTTTACATGCAAAAATCTATAAAACAAATAAAATTAGTAGTGATTAAAAAAATATGATAGCGTAGCCTTCTTGTACCTATGTTCCGTGCAGTTAAATAGCTCTATCACATCTGCATATCTATTAGTAACTTTATGTAACCTAGGTAAAAGTGAGTGTTTCGTATACTTAGTCCGATTATTGTTACATTTAAAAAGGACTTTAGAACGAGTGGTTCTGTGGGAATATGAAATTGAATGAGCTTAGTTAAATCAGGACTGTCTATGCTACCATTTACAATTTTGAACATAAATATTAAGTCGGATATAATTTTTCGATCTGAGAGTCTTAATAAATTTAATTCTTTCATCAAGTAATTATAATTTATGTTTTCAATGGGAATACCGAGGTTAAAATTAATGTGTCTTAAGAATTTGTGTTGAATTTTTTCGATTGAATCTGAATGTATTTTATAATGGGGGGACCAGATCGAGGAGTTAAATTCGACTTGACTAAGTACCAAGGATGTATACAAAAATTTTAAAGTTGAAATATTCCTGAAACCTCTGAAATTTCTAAGAACGAAGCCAAGCATTTTGATACCTTTATTATAGATTGAGTTTATATGGGATGTAAAGTTTAATTTAGAGTCGAAAGTTATGCCCAGGTCATTAATTTCTTCGACAGAGGTAAGGGTAGAGTTGTTACGTTCATACGGATGAATAATTGGTTGACTTATTCTGTAAAAACTTATTGAATAACACTTATTTATGTTCAGATAAAGATATGCGAATAACACTTATTTATGTTCAGATATGTGATGTAAATATATGATAAATAAATGCATTCTCAATGTAAATATATGATAAATAAATGCATTCTAAATTGAGATAAAGTATGGTGAATATATTATTCAATTAATCTTATACCCGGTAGTTATCAAAATACAAAACTTTGGCGGTAAGAGTGGTATGGTAGTCCTGCCAGAATACTTACGTGGGCTTCAGCTCCGTTGCCAACAAGGTGGTCGGTATATTTTAATAAATAGAATGACAAACGTTGGACTTGCATTTATTTCCCAAACCGACACAGGTTATTATTACAATTTATCAGAAGGATTTTTATTATACGAAGAAGGCAGCGTACAAATGCGACTTGACAACTGGGCCGTGAAAACAGAATGGTCGGCCAGACAGTGTTGCCAACAGTTAGCTATGCCAAATTGCTAGACATCTTACAAATGTTGCTAGATTGCCAGATTTTTTTACCCCAAAAAGTTGCTAGAAGTAGCTAAACGTTACAGTAGGTAGATAAGGGAACGTACCCATACTACGTGACCAACTTTGTGCAATTTTTAACCCCCCCCCCCCCCCCCCCCGGTGACCAAAAACCTAAGCACTCCGCTGCTCATTTGTACCAAGCGTGGTATTTTGAAGACCCCCCCCCTAAACGTGTCACGTAGTAAGGGGGCGTTCAAGTATTACGTAACGCAATTTTGGAAGATTTGTATCCCCCCCATGTAACGCACCGTAACATTTTTCCGTTTCACCCCCCCTACCAAAACGTTACGTAACGCCCAAGTCACAATTTTTACCTGAAAATCACAATTAATTTGCGCAAAGTACTGGAAAGATTTTTCTTGTTTTAATCACGTTTGGGTTAATAAATAAAACAAGAGATTTCGAGAACGAAAAGAAATAAATAAATTTGGACAACTTATATATCGCTGTTTTTGCGAAAAATCGCCTCAAGAGCGCTATCAATGCCAACTTCGAAGATTTTAATTCCCTCGTTTTTTTATATAAATAAAGAAAAATATGTTACGTAACGCGTTGTTCGAACCCCCCGTCCCCTCCTCCCCCCCCGTAACGCACAGTAACGTTTCACAAGACCCCCCCTCCCCCCCCAAGTGCGTTCCGTAATACCCAAGGGTACGTTCCCTAAGTTACAATAAAATGACAAATTCTGACAATCGTTTTTATTTCCAGGTTTTATATGGATAAAACAAAACAACACAAGGTAGAATAAGAGTAGTGCGTACTATTTTGGTTGTATTCTGTCTGTCGTAGCTACTAGCTAGCTAGCGCACAGAACAATATTACAGTGCCACAAAGTTATCTGTTCCGGTGGTGGTGTCGCTAGTTGTGAACAAATATGTCATAGAAATATCAAAGTTTGTGGCACTGTACTCCAAAATGGGAGAGCTAGTGCAGCAGGAAACGGGGATTTACCGGCCAACGCCACTTATACCATAGCGTCTATGACCATAGAGTCGCGTTTGGTTTTTACTTTTTACTATACGACGTAGCGTTTTATATTCTCTCAATGTCAAACAATGACGAAAAGTTGCTATAAAAAGTAGCTAAAAAGTTTAGCTACAAGTTTCATTAAAATGTAGCTGTCTGACATCAAATAATAGCTAGATCTAGCTGTAAAGTTGCTAAGTTGGCAACACTGCGGCCAGAGTGCCGGGGTTTTTAATGTTGCCCGTTCAACAAAACATTTATAAGGCTATTCAATTCGTTCGCTGCCTTCCGCTACACACCTCTACCCCAGTTTGTAAAACGATAACAAAAGTAAAAAAAAATATATGGTTGTGTTCATGAAACTTGGGTTAAATTATTTTATGTGTGGTATTATATCCATTATACATTATTGACTGTTACCGAACTTTCATGAACAAACAAGTGTACATTAATGTCAATTGCTTAACGAAACGTGATGTTATTGGAGATGTTATTTATTTTTTAAGACATTTAGACATGGTATGCCTAAGTCAATGACAGGTATATAATTCACCTTTTAGAACTATTGAAGTTATGAATTAATAATAATTAATAATGAATTTAGTTAATAATAACATTATCATGTTTCCTTGAGCATTTGAAATGAATCATTATCATATGATAAAAAATTTCCAACCCGTTCAATCAGATGTGGACATCAAGGAACATCTGGTTGCACGCGTTTGAAAGATTTTTTTAAAACGAAACATTTTAACATAATGGAAAACTTAGTAAATCTTAAAATTAGGTACATGTAATACTTGAATTTAAGAGTTATATAAATTTTTAGAGTATAGTTTTTAACTTCGACGCATACAGCGGAGTGGTTAGAAGTACATGTTACTTTTTAAATCGCAAAGTGCGTAATGTTCTAAAATTTTTATGTAGGAATGGAAATATGTAATAAATATGTGTTATATTGAGTTTGTGGTCAATATAAGACATATTATGTTCCGATAATGTAACATTGTTAGAATAACTGTAGCTTCTTATTCATATATACTCTAGTCCTAGCCCTAGCCCTAGATATTCCCAGCCTTACTTCGCCACCGACTAGCCAGCTTCTGGAGCAGGATACGGACTTCAACCAATATCATTGTCGTGGCTGCATCCGAGTGGCTCAGTTCCCCATTAAATGAGCGATGGATGCAGATGATGAGGCGACCTCCATGATGGACGATCCCAAAATATCTTTTTATTTTTAATTCTGTCTACTTATTATTTATTTTAATTTTATGCTTATTTTTTGTTATTTGTGTGATGAATTTTGTTTTCATTTTATGCTTTAATTAGGTACCTACCTAATATTTAAACTCTTTTTTTCTTTTCTTTTATAGTTGTTTATGTAATGTGGCAGACTGGGATTGCACTACCCTCCCAGTCTTGCTGGAATAAAAACTTAAATAAAAAATAATAAATAAATTATGTTCTAGTTATATTTAAAAGTTATCTTAAATACATGTTGAATTATAGTAGGATATAAACGATATGTGCTATATTAAAGCGTGATATATTATGTTTGGTTCTGTTATTGTAAAACCTACTAAGATAACGCTTATCTTAGCGTTAAATGATTTCTTATACATAGATATTTTATCGTGTGATATACGATTGTAAAGTTGACTTAAAACTAGCTACATGTTATTTGCATGGTTGAAGAATGAAAAAATTTTCATTAGCTACACGAATTATTATAGTACTAATACTAGAGCTCAAAATTTTATCAAAATTTGTGGACTTTAGTATCTGTTCAGTAATTTTTAAAAAAGAAAATATATGCTTTTTGGAATTCGAATGAGTTTTTCTATGTGTTTTATACTTATTTTTTATAAATCTGTTTTGTATGAATCATTTTAGATTTGATAAGGGATTGTAAGAATATAAATAAGAGAAAGAATTTATATTGCCTTAGTGCCATTTATTTGCGTACTGACTGGTATCTGTCAGGGAAATGCACCCTTCGACCAGATCTTGTTCTTGTTATGTTTTCTGGGAGTGGTTCCTGGACAGATGTAGAAATAGATACGTTGTCTTCTACTGGTATAAAAACGGGCTTTAGGCGTTCTATCGAGACACGCTTCGGTTTCCCATTTACGCTGACGACAAATGTTTTTTCATCGCGTTCTTCGACCTTGTAAGGTCCTTCGTAAGGGCTTTGGAGCGATCTTCTTCCTCCATCAGTTCTGAGGAATACATGGGTAGAAGTAGGCAGATCTTTGTGTATAAAGATTTTTCTTGCACCATGAGCACTTGCAGGAGTTGATTTTATGTCATCAAATTTTCTTTGTAGACGTCCAACATAAGTGTCAGGTTCTTCCCTTGGAGTCTCAGTGAAGAAATCACAAGGTAATCTGAGAGTTCTACCGTATGTGAGTTCAGCTGGTGAACATTTTAAATCGTCCCGAACTGTCGATCTTAAACCGAGTAGGATAAGAGGGAGATTCTCTAACCAGTTTGGGTCTCCGCTTGCTATGAGACTAGCTTTTAATGTACGATGCCATCTTTCGATCATACCATTGGCTTGCGGGTGATATGCGGTAGTTCTTGTATGCTCGATTCCAAACTTCTCAGTCAATTTCCTAAATAAAAAGCTCTCAAACTGCCTTCCTTGGTCTGTTGTGATGGTCAACGGGGTCCCGTGACGAGCAATCCAGTGAGTCGTCATGGCAGTAGCGACGGTTTCCGCTGACATGTCTTTTAAAGGTATAGCTTCGGGCCAGCGAGTAAATCTGTCGATCATGGTTAACAGGTATCGATACTCATTGCAAGCTGGAAGAGGGCCCACTATGTCGATATGGACATGTCGGAAACGATCTTCAGGCAAAACATAAGTTGCTGGTGGCGCTACCGTATGTTTGGTGACTTTGGCTTTTTGGCACGCAATACAGTGTTTGACGAAGTTTTTTATATCTGTCGCCATGTTGGGCCAAACAAATCTTTGTTTTATAGTGTTAGTTGTTCCGAGGATGCCTGGATGGCAAACATTATGGATGCTTTCAATCACTTGATCTCTCATGCAGGCTGGAACGAAAGGTCTGACATGGCCTGTGGATATGTCACACCAAACTGAAGCATCTGTACCGGGTATCACCATTTGACGTAAGGCGAGGGTGGTGTCATATTTTGCCTTATTAAGTTCGTCAGTTTGACACTGCACTATTCCCATCTGCCTGTAGTCAATTTCAGTAGGACAATTAATCTCATCGATTCGAGATAGTGCGTCTGCTACTACGTTCTGTGATCCAGAAACATGCCTGATGTCTGTGGAGAATTGAGCAATAAAATCCAACTGTCTTTCTTGACGTGGAGAGCTAGATGCTCGCTTTTTGCTAAAGGCAAAGGTGAGTGGCTTGTGGTCAGTATAGATTGAAAAATTTCGACCTTCAATGTGGTTCCTGAAATACTTTACAGCTTCGTAAACGCCAGTAAGTTCACGGTCAAAGGTGCTGTACTTCCGCTGTGCGGGTGTAAATTTTTTCGAGAAGAATCCCAGGGGTTCCCAAGAATTGTTGTTGAGTTGTTGCAGTGTTGCTCCCATGGCTATATCACTGGCGTCGACCATTATTGAAATTCTTGCTGTCGGGATTGGGTACGCAAGTAAAGCTGCATTTGCTAATTGCTGCTAACAATTCTCGAATGCTTCTGTGAGTTCTTGATCCCATGTGAGTATCCTTTTGTCATTCTTTTTGTAACCACTTATACAGTTGAATAACTTAGTCTGTATGTTTATGGAATTGGGCAGGAATCTGCGATAATAATTTAACATTCCTAAAAGGCGTCTTAAGTCTTTCGCTGTTTTAGGTAATGGAAACTCTGTGACTGCTGTCACCTTTTCCTTGATAGGTGACATTCCTTTTTGGGTGATCGTGTGACCCAAGAAGTTCACTGTGTGTACACCAAATTTGCACTTATGTAGATTTATAACCAGATCATATTCGGCGAGACGTTTTAGTAGTAAATATAGATGCCTTTTGTGCTCTTCTTCGTTTTTGGAAGCGATGAGGATGTCATCCAGGTAAACGAAGCAAAAATCCAGGTCCCTTGTTACAGAATGCATAAATCTTTGAAAGCTTTGTGCTGCGTTTGATAGCCCGAATTGCATAGACGTAAATTCGAATAGGCCAAACGGGGTGATGATCGCAGTCTTTGGTATATCGGCCTCTTCCACCGGTATTTGGTGATATGCGCGAGACATGTCTATGGTGCTAAATATGGTAGCGTCAGCTAATTTATGTGCAAAATCATTTAGTTGCGGTATGGGATATTTGTCCGGAATTGTCTGGGCGTTCAAGCGGCGATAGTCCCCACATGAACGCCATTCGGTTTCCTAACCATGTGCAAGGGGCTGGCCCAATTACTCTTTGATGGCCTGCAAATCCCCTGCTCCATAAGGTATTTAAATTCCTTTTTGGCTGCTTCAAGTAGAGCTGGTGCAAGTCTACGAGCACGCTCAGTAACAGGAGGTCCCTTGGTCTCAATACAATGTGTTATAGTGTGTCTTTTTTTATCAGGGATTTTCATGTTGTTAAGTTCGGGTATTTATTCAGGATGTCCCTATATTTTTGTGTAGTAGAAATAGTAAAGATTCCAGAAGTTGGTCCTTTGTAGGTTATTCCCCTGATTAATAGTCCTGTAGATTGGTCTGCAATGATTGCTTTCTTGAGATCCACTGTTAAGTTAAAATTGTGAAGAAAATCAGCTCCTAGTATGGGTCTCGAAACATCAGCGACAATGAATCGCCATTTTAATGCTAGCCGAAGGCCAAAATTGAGTTCGACGGTCCTTGTATCATATGTTTTGATTGGATTTCCATTCGCTCCATACAGGGTAGTTGGGCAGTTGTCAGAAGTTACATTATTCTTGTTATAAGACTGGTTTCTTGGGAGGACTGATATATCTGCGCCCGTGTCGACAAGGAATTTTTGCCTAGTTTGTTGGTCATATACGAAGAGACGACAAGTTTTGCTGGGAATCTCACATGTCCCTACTGTGAGGTTCCTTTTGTCGTTTTCCGAGTTTTTCTTGGTAAATGAACATGGTTGTAAACACCTGTATGCTTTTTCTCCGAATCTTCTGTGGAAACTGCAGATGCCATTATTGTTTCTATTTGGAGATTTATCACGAGACCTAGACCTAGGTCTGCTTGTGAAGTTCCTCTGTGTCGAATTTTGATACGAGTAGTTCCTACGAGGACTTTGATTTCGTTTTCTTTGAAAGTTTGAAGATTGGTTCGTTTGAGTAAGCTTCAATTGAGATACTTCTCGGGTTAATGCGGAAATTTGTTGTTGAAGTTGAAGTAATATTGAAGTTTCCGTCGGTTCCGATCTTGATGTGCATGTTTTATTATTGCGGTCGACGACACTACAATCTGTCGATTGGTAAACATCCAATATTTTGTCAGCCGTGGACGCCAGTTGGCTCACATTATTTTCCGTGAGTGCTGACAATATTGCCTGCACATGTTGCGGTAGGCGCTGCAGCCATAATGTGCGAACTATTGCGCTCTCTGCTAAAGCTGGGCCAGCTAGTTCCAACATGTGCCTTAAGAGTTCTGTAGGTTTCCGGTCTTCAAGTTGAATTCCCGTAAGCAAGCGAGTTAGGCGCTTCTCCGCAGAATCCTGCAGACGATCAAAAAGCGCGGTCTTGAGGGCAGTATATTTGTCCGTTATTGGTGGTTTCGTGACTATGTCACTCACGCTTTGTAGAGTTTGCGAATCTAAGGCTGCGACAATGATGTTATATTTGGTGAAGTCATCTTTAATACGTGAATTCGCAAACTGGGCCTCTACTTGGACTATCCAAAGTTGAATATTTTCCTTCCAGCAAGTGGGGAGCTTTACTGAAACGTGATGGATCGCTTGATCGGAGTTATTAGAGCTGGTAGATTCCATGGTTGATTGTGTTTTTTCCTTGGCTTCTGCCGTTGAATTTGTTCCCAAGATTTGTTCGAAGTGTAAGTCTTCGTCAGAAGTGGTCATTTCGCATTACATTCAAAATTGGCAAATATGGCAGAAAACGTATGGCAAGAAAAATATTGTAAGAAATGAATCATTTGTGAAATATGTTTTTTTTTTTATTATGACCCGTATTAATTTAAAAATATTTAAAATTTTGGCAAAATTGTTAAAAATTAACAATATTTTGTAATAGAATCCATTGATTGTTATAATAAAGCGTTCAGCAAAGTTTAAAATTAGAATATACTGTAGGACTTAATTTTTAAATATCATTTGTAAAATATTCATTGCTCTAATAAATTTTCAAAAATTACTGAATTTCGATAGTATACTTGAAAAGAAATGTGCTAATAGGTAGCATTATTATGGATTTACTCCAAATGATAATAAATCGAATTGTAGGTAGTTATTTTCTCGAGATGATTTTGGATTACTAAAGTTCCTTAAAAATTTTTTAAAGGGAATATACTAAGTTGCGACATTTTAAATATGCATCAATCAATTAATATAACATTTTTATACATGCTGAAACAAAATCAATCATTAGTTTTTTTCTTCAAACATTTATGTGTTATGACGGTGTTCTTCTATCGTGAATGTTAGCTTGCCAGCTGCCTTGCGGTCGGTTGTAATTCTGGGTACAGCTCCACTTCCCGGGATATCGGCAATGTCGAGAATCTCCTGCCAGCTGGATTGATATGGTCATCAACTGCGTCGTTACTAGAATAGAGTGTACACGGCAATTTAATTCTTTTTAGAAACAATGGTGGTGATTAGTACAATTTGTCGGACATCATTTGGTAGGATTAGATTATAAGATCGCGATGTTTGTTTAAAAAATATTAAAGTAATTTTACTTAGGAATCTCTTATTTTGACGATTATGTCAATTATTCATTATTATTGCTAAAATTAGCGCGATTGACTACAAATGTGTGTGGGTACATAATTTTAAAACAAAATGTATGTCACATAATATAAAATGCACGTGGGTAACAACTAGATAAGCTGAAAAAACATATTATTTGGTCATTAATCCTTGGTAGATTTGTGATTATCACTGTATTATCGTAATAATACAGGCTATGCGTGAATAATAAGCCTCGCATATATTTTTTAAAAATTACTGAGGTCCCGTGAGCGGGCTACAATTAATACGATTTAAATAAATCGGGCATGTTAGGAATGATAATAATGGATGCAAATATTTTAAATCAATGCTCACCGGGTATTTTCCTCAGGATTCTGCTTTCACGCCACGATTGCCGAGTGCTTTTTGACGCCATTGTTAGCTCTCTGTCGGATGTCACTAATTTGGCGGTAAGAGTGTTATGGTAGTCCTGCCAGAATACTTACGTGGGCTTCAGCTCCGTTGCCAACAAGGTGGTCGGTATATTTTAATAAATAGAATGACAAACGTTGGACTTGCATTTATTTCCCAAACCGACACAGGTTATTATTACAATTTATCAGAAGGATTTTTATTATACGAAGAAGGCAGCGTACAAATGCGACTTGACAACCGGGCCGTGAAAACAGAATGGTCGGCCAGTTCGCCGTGGTTCTAGTGCCGGGGTTTTTAATGTTGCCCGTTCAACAAAACATTTATAAGGCTATTCAATTCGTTCGCTGCCTTCCGCTACAAAACAAAATTCAAAAACATATGAAAAAAATAAAACTTTACTGAGATTTTATTTATATATATATATATTTTTTAAATATAAATTCCAAAAATTAAACGACAGCCTTTAAGCTTGTATTAAGCTGAACTGAGTATAAAATATATTTTTGAATGTAGCTATTATTTTGTGGTTATCCATTATTGAAAAATGAAATAATTCAACTTTGTATAAACCACTTATATAATGCGCAAATCTGACCGGTTTCGGAACAAACGTTCCTTCGTCAGGGAAAGCTTATATTAATTTGACAGTTTCGAACAATGCTTTATTATGGTAGGGGTGGAGCCGTTAATAGTTAATAATGTAGATTGGGTGGGTAGGTATTAATGTAGAGTGGATGGGTAGGGAAACAAATCCATGATTGGGCTACAAACGGATTGATTTGGAATCCATGATTGGGCTACAAATCCATGATTGGGCTATATAGCCCAATCATGGATTTGTTCCCCTACCCACCCACTCTACATTAATACCTACCCACCCAATCTACATTGTTAAGTAGCAACGGCTCCACCCCTACCATAATAAAAAATTGTTCGAAACTGTCAAATTAGTAAAAAATTTCTCTGACGAAGGAACGTTTGTTCCGAAACCGGTCGGATTTGCGCATTATATAAGTGGTTTATACAAAGTTGAATTGTTTCATATTTTTTTAGTATAAAATCCTCAAAATGAAGTACTTTATTGGTTCATTGAAAGTATTTTAAAACCCCAAGTAGTAAATAATAATTTCCAGATAGTAAATAAACTCAAATACCCAGAAAGTAAAAATTAAAATTAACATGACAAATGTATTCAAATATAGATGGCACTAGTGTAAGCCAATGATTTTGACTTTATTTTAATAATAAATGTGAGTTCGGATTTTGCATTCGTAGTGTGTGGTCGTGTTGCCCGCTGTGCTCGTGTACCTTCCTGTCTGCGTTCAGATAAGAATTTATAGTAACATTTATTTTTTCTTTATAATTTGTATTGTAATATTACGGTAATCCGTGTACAGTCAATCGAATAGATTGATTATTTTATTTTTTCATTAATATTTATATATTTTTTCTCTTTTTTGCGTTTAATTAGTTTTAAAAAATGGAGGAAGATGAAAATCGTCCTCCAGACCCCGAATCTATATTCAACATGATGGAGGAGTATGACTCGGATGAGAGTCATACTTCTACAACGATCCCTTCCCGAAAACGTAGACCTTCGCTGTATCCCGATATTCCAACCAAAATTAAACCTATTTCAAAAAATAATCAAACCCCAATCACTCACGAAAGTAGTAAGGATCCCAATATACCTGAAACTAAAATTACTAATTTAAATTTTTCTCTCTCCTCTTTGCCACCGTATATTGTCAATGTTCAGAGAACGGAACAGAGGAAGATTATTCATCCCCTAGATTTTGGCATTTTCAGCTCCAAAAACAAAAACCTTGCTGTAGTAAATGGATCTATTAAGCCGGAAGGTCGCTACAAATTATCAGTTCAATTAAAATCCGCCTCCTATGCAAACGAGTTTGTTGAAAAACTTGATTCTCTTTCTAACAATAAAAAATATAAATCTTTTATTCCTACATACAATCTTACAAGGATGGGCCGTGTTTCTGAGGAATTTCTTGGGACCTCTCAGAAATAGAAATTTTGGACGCTTTAAATCAGGGGTAGGGAACCTTTTTAGCGTCGCGGGCCGTTGGATGTTCATACTTTAACCCGCAGGCCGCACTCCGATTTCGGCGTCGGGGGGGGGGGGGGGGGGGGGAGAGGGGGTCGAGCCACATTCGAATCAAAGAACTGGTTTTACCGTAACTGATTTAAAAAAATATAGTTACGTAACTCCCACCACTCTTTAATCATAGCTACACTCAGAACATGCAAATGGTTTTCCTGAAATTCTGGCTTCATATAGTCTGCACCCAGAATTTTTAAACTGCACTTTGAACATGAGAATGCTTTCCGTCAAAATGCATCAGCAGATGAAATCACAACTAATTTTTTTCGTTGCATTCTGAACACGGAACTAGTTTCAATTTAGATTAAATTTGCATGCGGGGAATCAAAACTACACTCAGAACATGAAAATGGCTTTCCTCTAATTCTGGCAGCATAAAGTAAGACACTAGAATTTTATAAATGCACTTCCAACATACGAAATGCGTCAGCTAATGAAATAACACCTGATGCATTTTTGTTGCGTTCTTAACACAGAACTGGTTTTAATTACAGATTGAATCTGTACGCGGGGAATTAAAACTATACTTAGAACGTGAAATTGCTTTCTTCCAATACTGGCAGCATGCATGCAACTACAAATTTATAACTGTATAGTTATGCACTTCACACATTTATATTTATGCACTTCACACACGAGAATGGTTTCTTACGAAACACACAAAAACAGAGTGGAAGATACTCTCAGTATCGCCCTGGTGTAAGACCACCATTCAGAATTGAAACGTTGCCTGAAAAGGCTTTAGCCGTGTTTGGTGACCAGATCTGAATAGCCAGGTTCTTCCCCACCTTCCTCTTCCCTATCTCCTTCCCTCCCGACTACTTTCAGCCTCACAACATACCCCATTTGGGGATGCCATAGTCTCACTGACTCCAGACGGGAGCAGTTGGGACTCTTGTGCGGTATT
This sequence comes from Limnephilus rhombicus, assembly GCA_929108145.2. NCBI lineage: Eukaryota > Metazoa > Arthropoda > Insecta > Trichoptera > Limnephilidae > Limnephilus > Limnephilus rhombicus. The sequence continues at coordinate 17,539,530 of OV815290.1, read as the reverse complement.
CATGTAAAAAAAAAGAAATATTAGCGAGATAAACCCCACCTGAAATTTTTTCGTTGCATTCTAAACACAGAACTGGTTTTAATTATAAAGTGAGTTTGTACGCGGGGAATTAAAACTCCACTCAGAACATAAAAATGGCTTTCCTCCAATTCTTGCAGCACAAAGAACGCAACTAGAATTTTATAAATGCACTTCTAACACGAGGAATGCGTCTATTAAAATGGCTTTTCCCTAATAGTGGAAGCAAAAAAGTAACTAGAATTTTAAAAGTGCCCTTCAAAAACGAGAACGGGTTTCAACGAAATGCGTAAGCAGACGAAACCACACATGGAATTTTTTCATTGAATTTTTTCACTTAATTTTTTCATTGCATTTGCACACAAAACTGTTTTTTGGATTGGATTGTAAGTCCCCAGTTTTAATTAATACTGCACCTAAAACAACAAAATGGTTTAACCTTCGAAATGCGTTATGGTTAGCAGATGAATCCGAAACAGGAATTTGCATTGTGAACACAAGATTGGTTTTACCTTTAGAAAGATTCTGCGTAGGAGTCCACTATTCAACCAGCTTAAATTAAGTTGTACTCTGATTACGTGAATGGGTTTTCTACATTTTTTAGCATATTTATTGTCTGCAATATAATTTTATACACATTTAACTAATTACAATAAATTATATCTAGTGATTTTTTTATGCCAGAAGTGTGGCAATTATTATTGCATTAATGTTTGTATTATATTCAAAATGTTACGGGGCGTGCTTGACTTAATATAAACAGTGATTCCTGACTTTATTTGGGAAGATTGTTATATCTAGCTTTTAGTTCATCATCGCTTTGTAATTGAATAATTTCGTGCTGCAGATTATCAGGCACATTCGATGGTTCGACGTTAAACGGTGTAGAAAATGTGTTCAAATCCGTTTGCTCTCTTTTCACGTCCTTAAATCGTTCATTAAATGCCTTACTTAATTTCGCGCACTCACCAGCGTATTCAAACGACGTAGAAGGCTTTTGTCCGTGCAGTGTTGGAAATTGCCTTGTGTTATTCATTTCGAGCTACTTTCCACAGCCTTAATTTAGTTTCAAATGATTCCACGTTTCACTCAGCTTCAGCAGGCCGTACCAAAAGTGCCCGCGGGCCGCACCAAAAGGCCTCGCGGGCCGCAGGTTCCCCACCCCTGCTTTAAATGATTCACCAGTTACACCGAAAATATTAAAAGTTCGACGTCTGAATTTTAAGGATAAATCTAGTGGATCCACAATTTGGAAACCGTCACAGTCAGTAGTCATAACGTTCGAGGGCCAAACTTTGCCATCACGGGTGTTTATGTACTACAACTCACTTCCGGTTGAAGTTTATAAAATTCCAACCATCCAGTGTTTCAATTGTTGCCGGTTTGGTCACTCTAAACCCGTATGCCGTTCCGCTGCCCGCTGTCTCCATTGCGGAGAAGATCATCCTTTTGACCAATGCCAATATTCATGTAATGATCCAACATGCATTAATTGTAAAGGCAATTCACTGCGGTTATTTTGGCTTGTTCAGAATTGACTAGACAGAAGAATATTAAACAAGCTATGGCTTCGGACAATATTTCTTACTTCCAGGCATCAAAATTATTCTCACCCGTGAAAAAATCTTTTGCAGAGACAACATCTTCCTCGTCTCCCTTTCAATTCACTCCCTATAAACCGCCTACATCATCTTCTCACAAGAAACTATTTTCAAACCATTAAAACCAAAACCGAAATTTATTCCTTTTATTGACAAAAAGTAACATAATGAACTTTTGTTTAACCCTAATGGGAATAATAAATCTCAGGCCCCCAACGGGAGTGCTTTAAAAATTATCCTTCTTTCGCCATTTTTCCTAAAGTAATGAATGAAAATTCTTCTTTTATTCAGACTTTAATAACCCTATTAATTTCTATTCTTTCAAATAACAACAATTAGTAGGAGCGACGACGACATTAAACCTGTAATGATAGGTCTCCCAAAAATCATATACAAAAATCGTTAGGTCATTCATAGGGGTACACAAAATGGCGGTGCTGCCATTTCTGAAACCGGTCAGCACTAAAAAAAAATTATTTAAAAAAAATTATTCAAGACTTCTGTAATCATAAGTCTCCCAAATTCTGATTGTTCCTCGAGACAGGGGAGGGGTAGGACTCTACGAAAAAGCAGTGCTGCCCGTCCCCCTGATGGGCCGTCTCAGTTGCTGCCGAGAAATAAGAGACGCCTCGTACGAGGTATCTGTAATCATCGGTCTCCTCAAAAAACCAAAGCTTATCTGAAAGATCATCAAATTTTGTGAAAGAAAAACCACTGCTGCCGTTTCCAAAAAAGTGGAAAAGATGGCGGCAGCAGCGTTTGAAAGTCGCCCTCCTTTCCTATGACTTTCGTTACATGAAAGACACCTCGTACCTAGGTATCTATATTCATCGACTTCCTCAAAAAACCAAACTTATCGGAAAGATCATTTTTGTGTAAGAAAAACCACTGCTGCCATTTCCAAAAAGTGGACAAGATGGCGGCAGCAGCGTTTGAAAGTCGCTCTCCGCGCAACCGAAATTGGCGTTTCAATTTATTATCGGCATTATAACTTGGGGGTGGCTGTGCACAATCTATCATCGAACCTCTACTAAAAGCCCAAAAAATGGTAATACGTGTCATTAACAAGCGACCGACAAGATACCCCTCCAAACGACTCCTCATCGAGTATAACGTCTTAAACATACGGCAACTCCATTTAAAATTTATGCTAATACATTTCCTGTTCAAATACAAAACAAAACTCTCTTACAACACAACTACACCACCAGAACAATAACCAACAGACACTACAATGTACCTACACTACACACCACGTCAGCTCAAAGACAATTTTTCTTCCTAGCTCCTAAAATCTTTAACCTTATCCCTGAAAACTTAAAGACGTTGAGTCAACCCCATTCCTTTAAAAAACAAATAACGAAATGGATCCTTACACATGGAATACATTACAATTTTAACACCCATTCACTCTACACTCTATCAATTTAATCACCTTCTCTAACTTCTCCATCTTCTTCTTGTAACCCAATCTAACTATAAGTATATCATTTTCTTACTATAGAAGATCTGTGTGCATAGTGTTAAGAGCAGGCAAAACATAAAATATCTTTATTTACTATCTAAGCAGCATTATATGTATAAGACTGATTACTGTGAACTATATATATCAATAATTCCTTAATTTACTAAAAATAACTTATCTTTTCCAATAATTCTTTAACTTCTTCACCTTATTCTTGAAATCCAATATAACTACGTAAACACTTTTATTGTAGGAGAATTTGTGTTTATAGTATCAATTAGTGAAAAATTTCAATCTATACTAATGAATGTATATCCGCAAACTGTAAACTTCACCCGCCATAACACAGGGTCATCCCTAGCATGGAGGGTGAAATATCACAAAAAACTATATGTTCTCTCGATAATTCATGTATTAAATAAATAAATAAATTCGGTTTTATCAGCGATCGCCCGGTTTTTTTCGATTTGTATTATTGAAGTACGCCTTCTACTATCACGAACAATAAATTTTACGTGTCGTTGATTGTTTAAATAAATAAAATCGCATATTGTATGCGATATTTTTCAATTTTTCAGCCGTTTTCATTGTGTTTTTATACCTTCTTATGTCTTTCGTTAATAAGAGACACTTCGTACCCAGGTATCTATAATCATCGGTCTCCTCAAAATACCGAAGCTTATCTGAAAGATCATCAAATTTTGTATAAGAAAAACCACTGCTGCCGTTTCCAAAAAGTGGACAAAATAGCGGCAGCAGCGTTTGAAAGTCGCTCTCCGCGCAACCGAAATTGGCGTTTAGATTCGGTTTCATCAGCGATCGCCCGGTTTTTTTCGATATTTATTATTGAAATACGCCTTCCACTATCACGAACAATGAATTTTACGTGTCATTGATTGTTTAAATAAATGATATCGCATATTTTATGCGATATTTTTCGATTTTTCAGCCGTTTTCATTGTGTTTTTATACTTTCTTATACTTTCTTATGTCTTTCTTATCCCTACCGAGTACTGCAAATTATCATATCTGTTTGTTAATATTTGAGGCTTGGGAGTTTTAACCTAGCCTGATCAACCGAGTTGAAACGACCCAACATTCTGACATACAAAATCCTGTCACAGGAATATTTCTTTTTGTTCATTCAGGTTTTCTTGGGGCGCGTTTACGCAAACTAATGTAGTTTGTTATGATTCATTGCAATGAAATTCCACTCTAGTAAGATTTACTCGAGTTGTTTTATAAGTTTTCGCTTTCGTTAGGTGTAATTATCTGTTATTTATTTGAAATAAATTTTGTAACATTTCTGGACTGAGCACGAGCAAACGAACAAGATAGCTGACATAATTTGTTTTCCTTTTTCTCTATTACTTTTGTTAACCTCGAATACAAGTGGAACACATGCTCACTTCCCCTTGAACTGCGTTCATGGTTATTGAATTTTGTATTTATTCTTAAGTCTTAACTCGGAACACACAGGGATGCCAGCCCTACATCTCTTTGTGTTTTGAGCATTGTTTTTTTCTGTTTATCTCTTCCCATCTGAAACATGATTGTTTTCAAATATAAATAAATTTTGAGAAATGTTGTGAATTCAACACGTAATAACAACTCACATGCTTGCAGGTATACATAGAGAATAGTTTAGTAATACATATATTATTTTATAAAATTTGTTGATTAGTCTTAGTACCTACAATACTACGTTACTTTATATACTCACCCGTACGACCGATTTAGATAGAATAGGAAACTCTTCGTAGTAAACATTTCTTATATCTCCTAAAAGGGACGTAAATTCAGTGAAGTGAGGGTTGCTTGCACCCTAAAGTATTGCCTAAATAGCTTTCTAAAACCCTATTATGGGTCAGTGATGCATTAATGCACATGGTTGTGCTGGACACACAAAGGTATATTTTAAGTTAAGGATGTGCTGTCCAATGTGTAGTGTTTATACTTACATAATTTATGATGTTTATGCTGTAGATGTTGTAGCGATTCGTTCCCCATCCCTACACTTTGTTGCATGCACATCACTAGCTGCGACTGACCATGTGACCAGCGAACGCTTGCTAGGGGGCATTGACGGCTTCACCCGAGAGTTTGGTTTTGGGAGACGACTGGAGCAACACCCCCTGCGGACGGAAGATGGCGTTTGGTTGCCGGACCTAGAGATTTTCTTCTTCAGACAATGGATTTCACCTTCAACGTAACGTAGATTTAGCTTCATTAACTAACATCATGGTTTATCTTTAATTTCAATGGTTTTCTTATTCACCTAAAAATAAGATGGCGCTCAACCTTTACCATTTTCGTATATAAGTAACTTTAACTACCTACCTTTATTAATATCAGAAATTGCATATCTTCGGGAGAATGACACGCCCTGTAGATTCATTCAATTCATTTTTAAATTATGCTTGTTTGTTAATAAATAAATTCAATATCTCATGCTCTGGGTTTTAGTTGTGACAAATTTCCTTTATACATCATCACGTAGCATCATTTAATAAGTATGCTATATTTATGGAAGATTCTAGTAAGAATCTCCCTTACAAAATGGCACACAACGTGGTAATTATCCTCTGTAATTTCGGTTTCGTATATTTTTTTCACTGGGTAGGAATTTTTTTTTGTTATGACTCTGAAGTTGGGATCTTTAGGTTCCAGCGCATCTGCCGTTCGCCGGGTGAGTGTGTTTTATATTTTATTATTATAATGTCCTTATTACTTTAATTCCCATCGTTTCTCACTACCAAACTCAATTTTTGTTGTTTTGTAATAAGTGTTACCGTTCACAAAAATACTTTATTCATTATATAATTTTGCATCATGTGTTCCCAAATCATGCTTTATAATATTCAACGTTACCTTCATATTCTTATGTTTCAAGATATAATTGCGGTTATCCTTAATTCGCACAATAATGTTGGTTGGGTTACCTTTCTAATAATGTTACAGGTTGATAATAATATTTGCTATCACGGTAGCTCGGCGCATTATGTACACTGTACTTTCTTGTTTTCGATCGGAATAAATATGTACCTACGGTCATAATGGCACGCGTCCCACTACGTAAGTTTATTTCAATTTTATATTGTATCTCTGGAGTGAATATTTTTCTTTTATAATGCGATGTTGTTACAATATCGTTTCATATTTCTTATTGCAACATCTGATTCATAAGATTTGCTTTTGAACGTTTTGCTGCTCAACATTTTTATTATGAGAGACGGGGGATCTATGTCAGTAATAAATTTTTTTTCAGATTTATTTATGGATTTCCAAGTTGATTGATTTATGTTATATTATGTGGTTGATAATTATCTTCCTATTAGTTTTGAATTTATCTTGTAACGAGTTTCTCAAGGGATTTTAAATTTAACCTTCATATTTAATTATTATTAAGTTGGATGGGCACTAATTTCAAATGGGGTTTATAAATTTTATTACAAAATTGTCACACTGAAATGATTTACATCTTTATCTAGGAATTATTTTCCTGTGTTTTGGAAATTTTATTGTTGCTTCATTTCAAATATGTCAAATCATGCATTTCAGAATTGCGAATTGCTGGCCTTCCTCAAATGACTGTTGGATATGAGAGACGTCCTCTATTCAATGGAATTGCCGAGTCCAGTTTAACAGTTCTTCATGGATAAGAGGTCTTTCAAATTCTTATCTTATTTTCGGTTGAGTTGTTGTTTGATTTTACGGAAATATTTTGTAAATAATTTTTGTTAACTTTCCTTGTAATCATTCAGTAACTTTAATTGTTAATTATTTTGGTGAATTTTATTGGCATCTTGTCACAGTCAATTCATGTTGAATTATTGTCGATTCTTTTCAATATGCAAGAGCTCATGTATCTTGATCAAAATTGCCTTAATTTATTTAAATCATAATTAAATTCTTAATATTCGTGAGTTAATTTTGATAGTACGCGATTAATTGGGTTATTTTCTTCTATAATTTGGCTTCCTGGCAGTATTAAGGTTATCGACCTTTGCAAACACTTGATAATTTTAATAGCTTCTTTGGCATAATAATTTGTAGGAATTATCTAACCTTTGATGGATTACTTCACAAGCTCTTATGTTAGTTCTTACAGGGAAGAACTGATAATGATGGTTTTATAGCTGTTCATCTTACATCGTTTTTCTTTAAATCTGACGGGGTTTATAATTGGGTAGTCATATAAATTCATTTTAATTAATATGTTGTTTAGAATAACTTTATGATTCATGAATTTAGTATCAAATTAATTATATTTTACCTTGATGGAATATCATTTATTTAAATTTCTCGGTGTACAATTATTTGTTTTGCAAGTAGTTATTTTGGGCGTATCAATTAATAAATAATTTACCTTCTCTTTTCTAAAACATTAAGCTCAATTTTCGGGGTTTTCCAGAAATTTTATGCAATATTTTTTGAATTTTACTTAAATGGTTAGTATTAAATTCAGTTGTTTTTTAAATTTTATTAAATTTGAATATTTTTCTCAATATTTCACCGTTCTCGAGTATAATTATTTCAAGCTTAGCGGTTTCAAATAAATAATAACATTAATATGTAATTATTATGTAGCGGTTAGTTCCTCAGACGCTTTAACGGATTTTTACTCGTTTGATTGTACACCTTTTGGGATTTGTATTGTCAATCAAATGTCGGTAGATATCGTTATTTTGTCTTTAGAAAATTTATAATGTTTAATTATCATTTCGATTTATTTGAATGTTATTATTTAACTTAATAAAAGCGATTTTATCCTTTATACACAGCCTTTGGTTAGTGCATTTTGCTATTTTTTATTAAAATTATTTATCGCATTTAACGACATCTGGGCGGCGCGCATCATTTTAATATATTCTTACTCCATAAATTTTTCGTTCGTAACGCAGTTTTGGTTCGAGTCTTTGCTTACTTGGAATACTAAATAATCTTTATAAATTAAATACGGCTGTTATGAAATAATAATTATTTTCTAATACTTAGAGATACTTTATTGGGATTCAATATTTAATTTATTTTAAACCAGTTACCTTATTTCAAATAATAAATATTTTTTTCGTTTCGGCAACACAATTATACCGACCTTGGAAGTGATTTATACTCAAATCTTTCATTACAATTTTTTCTTTTAGGAACATTTTCAGGTATTCATATATTTATAATAAGTTTGTACACTTATCTCTTTAATTAGTCTTCTTTGGCAACTCAAGTTTGGCTATTGTTAAACATTCATCAACGGTTATGTTGGATTTATATGGAAGTTTATTACAGCTTTGTTGTTTGCTATAAATTTTATTCGGAATTTTATACAAATATTTATAGAAGCTAAAGGATCGATATATCTCCGTTATGTCTTCGAACATACTTCGGTTTAATAATGGCATAAGTCAATTTAATTTTCAGTTTTTTATTTTTTTTGCGGGAACACATTTTTTTGTTGTTGTTGTTGTTTCAACATTATTATATCAACTGTTATGTTGGATTTGTATGAAAATTATGCAACGTTAAGTTGTTAATAAAATATATTAGTCGGTTTCTATTATGGATATTAGATCTGACTTTGGTGTTTGATTTTACATCATATTTCGGGATTATTTCATTCCTTACTTCGACTTTCAATTTTTTTTGGAACGGTTTCACTTCATTTGTGATTAGGTTTGTACTGAAGGAGCATCGTTTCACTTTGTCCGGCACAAAGAGGGAGGTTATTCTTTCTTAGGAACACACATTCGACGTTCATATATATGAACACGATTATGAACTTCGAATGGTTGTTTTGTTTTGTTCTGTCTGTCCCTTCGTGGCGTCCATGTGATGTTTCTTTTGTTTCTAATTTCGGGTATTTACATTCATAACTTTCCTTTCGGTGGGAATGTTTCGGCATTTTGAAAGCGTTATGCGAATAATTACGAGCCTTCCATGTTTAATACCTCTGAGTTCGTGAGTAGTTAGTCTCGAGTTCCATGTATAGTTACCTCTGAGTTCTCGGACGCGATTTTTTTTTAAATCGTTTCGCGGAAATGGATTTGGTTTTTTCCTTTCCTTTTCAATCGCAGGAAGACAGGGGACCTACTAATACAGATGATTTGCCTGTAGTGGTGGGAGGCCTGTGGTCCTTTTCTATTTGCCATTATTATTACGTCAATCGTTGAAGACGTCATAACGGTTTCGTTATATTTGGAAGTTTTCCGGGGTTTTTCCATCTCATTATGAGGATTTATATGGGAAGTTTGTTCAAGGACTTTTGGACATCAGTTGTTTTATTCGGTAATAAGACACTTTGGGGTTTTATAACATTTATATTTTATCGGGAATTTTTTTTTCTTCAGATTTGATGTTCTGGGATTTTTCCGGTTTTCATTCTCATTCTGAGGATTTACATGAAATGTTGGGCAGATTGTGTTGTTAAACAGTCGTTTTATTTTGTTCAGATAATTAATTTGATATAAAGTTTATATATGGTTTATAATTTTACGAAGTACATTATCGTACGGGATAATTATTTTAATACAGTACTTGACGTCATATTTTATGATCGTTTAGTTGGGTGATTATCTGAGCAATTTTTTATTTTATGTGTTTTTCGTGTTCATCTTCTTAAGCACTTCCCCTATCTTAGGGAAATTGCTTGACGAGCTTTTACATATGAATTAAAAGATTAATATTTCTTGCCAAATTTATAATTTTAAACAATTATCGGTAGTTTGATAACTTCGGTTTAATTTGACGTTGTAATATTCTTTGTGAATTTTTCTCTCATATATTCGGGATTGATAAGGTTTTGTATGCCTAAATTTGTTTAATTACCTATTTGATTAATAATTGAAAATTTTCTGGTCATGATATATAGTCTGGGATAGGCTCGATTCTTCAAAAAAAAAATTTTTTTTTTTTTTGACAAAAATATTCTTTGTGAATTCTTCTCTCATATATTCGGGATTGATAAGGTTTTGTATGCCTAAATTTGTTTAATTACCTATTTGATAAATAATTGAAAATTTTCTGGTCATAATGATAGTCTGGTATAGGCTCGATTTAAAAAAAAAAAAAAAAAAAAAAAAAATTATTGACAAAAATTTATTTTCAATTCTGCACATTATCGCTGGCTAGCGTTTCTCATTTGTTGAGGACAAATGTTTGATAGTTTTCTCGTATTTTGAAACTTTTCTTTAGAAGGGTAGAAAGCGCCTTAAATTTGCTTTAATTGTGAATAACAATGTTTTTCTTAATTGGTTCAATTCCTTGCTGATAAACCATAATTAGGCAGTCGTAGATGTAGAGAACTTCAGGAAGATTGGACTCGTCTTACAGTTTCCCAACATTCTGGTGGTTCAGCCTGTCACATTTGGGTTTCTTCATCAAGAAATGGACTTCCTCATCAGTTTTGGTCTTCTTCAGCAAGAAATGGACTTCCTCGTCAAGTTTTGGGTTTCTTCATCAAGAAATGGTCTTTCTCTTCAGTATTGGTCTTCTTCATCAAGAAATGGACTTCCTCATCAAGTAATGGTCTTCTTCATCAAAAAATGGACTACTTCTCATTTTGCATTCTTACAAGATGGAACTCCAACTTACATTGATCTGCTTCTACATATTGCAGTCTTACATTTCATGGACCTCTACTAGTCAAGAGAACGAGCTCCAACGGACATTGTTCAGCATCAACACATGCAGCATTCGGGATGGATACCTCTTTAACCTGGTCTCAAGGGTTGTTGATGGCTTCTCCTCCTGATCATTTATAGAAGTGGAATCTCATCAATGTTCCTGTTGCTGTGTACTAGGCGCCAGGAGGGCCTACATTTCCTGCTGGAAATGTTCTTTTTGGGGAGGGGGTAATGTAGCGATTCGTTCCCCATCCCTACACTTTGTTGCATGCACATCACTAGCTGCGACTGACCATGTGACCAGCGAACGCTTGCTAAGGGGCATTGACGGCTTCACCCGAGAGTTTGGTTTTGGGAGACGACTGGAGCAACACCCCCTGCGGACGGAAGATGGCGTTTGGTTGCCGGACCTAGAGATTTTCTTCTTCAGACAATGGATTTCACCTTCAACGTAACGTAGATTTAGCTTCATTAACTAACATCATGGTTTATCTTTAATTTCAATGGTTTTCTTATTCACCTAAAAATAAGATGGCGCTCAACCTTTACCATTTTCGTATATAAGTAACTTTAACTACCTACCTTTATTAATATCAGAAATTGCATATCATTGTCCCTTCGGGAGAATGACACGCCCTGTAGATTCATTCAATTCATTTTTAAATTATGCTTGTTTGTTAATAAATAAATTCAATATCTCATGCTCTGGGTTTTAGTTGTAACAAATTTTCTTTATACATCATCACGTAGCATCATTTAATAAGTATGCTATATTTATGGAAGATTCTAGTAAGAATCTCGTTAACGGTAGTCCAAGACATAAAGTCAATTGTTCTTCACCCAGTATTTTTAATGCTGCGGGTGTTTGCGGACCCCGTTCAAGGAACATTAGTTCACCATGTTCTCTAGATTAAGATCTTCTAGTTTTAAGTTCTTCTAGTTTTAAGCTATGTTTAAATGAGAATGGTTGCATCACAAGCCCGTGCATCTTGCCTTACGCATGATGGAGTGCGATCGGAGTTGCGGCACACCCATTCGTTATGTCTGTTTTGGTTTTTGTTTGTTCTACTAATCACTTCTTACTGCTGTCTACTAATGCTTGTTAGAATATATTTGAATAATTGTTTATGGAATTCCGTTAGTGATCGCTAGTCACAGTAATTAATATTTATTCGATTTCCGCGATTTAAGCCGAAACATCCGCTGTTCTCTTCGGTGAACCTTTCGACGTCCGGCTGAACCATTCAACACACACGGAACGGAATATTTTAACTCACCGCGACGGTGGGACCATTCCGCACTCTGGATTGTCACCGGATCCTGAATATAACCATCTATTTGGGTATGATGGCTTCGTGGGACAGGCCTCTGTACTACTGACCAAGCTTAGGCCATTCACCAGCGCATCTCTCGCCTTTCGGATGCTCCCAGGGGGGTTTGACATCACGTCATCAGACGGATCGCATCGGGCAGCCTGTTGGATGCTGGACGGAACGCCTAACTCCGCCACGTGCTGTATACAGGCTACGCATACTCTTAGGTGGTTTAGATAGCTTAACAAGGTCAAGGTCGCAAAAGGGGGTGAGTCATAGTATTGTTTTGTTCGCCTTGTAATAAGTCTGTGATATCTGTGAGTCTGTGATTTATTTGATAATATAGTGAATGTTGATTCAAATCAAAAAAATACTCTGGTTGTTATTTATAACATAACTCAATTCCCTAATGGTAAGTAAGGATGGAAATGTTACAGTGCCAACGCATCCTGCGAAGAATTTTATGCTCTCAAAATAAAAAAATTAAACCAAATTTAATTAAATTAAAAATTAATTACTTTAAATCCAGAAGGAAAGCGTTTTGAATGCAACTGTGGACATATTCTTTTTTTCTACAGAATTTGGCGCTCTACTACGACTAATAGAATAAAGGTGGATTCATTGCGTTTTCTTTTGAAACATGGTAGCAACATAATATTTGGCATCCTACGCCTCTTTTACGTAACATACTATCCCCTACAAATCGATAAATATGTCCCTTACTATACATTTATGAATAATACCAAAAATGATGGTGTCATCGTATATATTAAAGAAGATATTGAAGCTGATGTCAGAGAGTTCAGTATTAATAATGCGAACTGTCTAAGGATATCAATCGGCAATGATACAACAATATTCGCAATTTATAGATCTCCATCTACAAAAAATCTGGAGCCATTTTTAAACTTCTTATCCTTTGAACTGAATTTACTAAAAAACACTAAAGATGTATTTATTAGCGGTGATATAAATATTGATATCCTTGAAAATGGCCACCCAAAAAAATATGATTACATGCAGACACTTGCATACTATGGATATAAAAGCCTAATTTAGGAACCTACACGTATAATTAATGAAAGCAAAACTTGCATTGATCATATCCCTAGTAAAACTAATAAAAAAACTCAAGCCATTATTTATACCACCACACCGACAGACCATTACACAATAATTCTATCTATAACAAAAAAAAATCTTATGTAAACCAAAATACGAAATCACTCCTAACAAAGTTTGAAACAAATTGGAAAAACATCAAAAGGGAGTTAAAAATGAATGACTGGACCGGCCTTCTGGAAAAAGATGATACTGATACTGCTTGGAGTTATTTTATAGAAATTATACAGCACAGTATTCTATCAAACACCAAAACCACAGAACAAAAGGTATCTCATAAAAATATTCACACTTAACCATGGATTAGTCAGAATATAATAAACTCAATCAGAAAAAGAGATGAACTGCACAGAAAAGTAAAAATCAACCCTAATGATGTTCATACTCTACGATTCAACAAAAGATATCGTAATACATGTAAAAATGTAATTCGTTACGCTAAAGAAACATTCTATAAAAACAAAATTAATGAATGCAATAATGATTCCCGTAAACTCTGGCAGATCATTAATGAAATTACAAATACTAAATCCTCGCATAACGACAAAACGATTAAAGAATTAAACATTGATGAGATTCGCACATCTTTTACAAAACACCCGGACAAACTTCTTGACTTTATAAACAACTACTTTTGCAATATAGGCTCTAACCTTGCAAATAAAATTAAACAAAATTCTACTACTGTCAAAAATGCAATGAGGATTGATGATGTAAACCATGAAAACATCCTCAATATAGTCAAGATAATAAGAAATATTATTGCCTTCTTAAACACAAATACCTCATCAGGAAATGAACTGATATCAAGCAAATCAATTAAATACCTACAAAATGAGTTAATCCAACCACTGACGTACCTTGTAAATCTATCATTATCAAAGGGTGTTTTTCCTGCTTGTCTTAAAATTGCTATGATTATACCATTATATAAAAACGGTCTCAAAAATGATATATCAAATTATCGACCAATTAGCATTTTAACTCCTCTATCGAAAATATTGGAAAAAGTAATAAAAAACAAGTGCTTACATTTTTGGATTCTAATAAAATATTATCACCTACGCAGTATGGTTTTAGGAAAAACCTTGGTACGAGTGACGCTATAGCTAATGTAACAAATACAATTATTAGAAAACTGGATGAAGGCAAAAAATGCTTAGCAGTTTTCATTGATCTTCATAAAGCTTTCGATACAATTGACTTAAAACTAAAAAAATGGAATAAACGAAACAACCCTAAATATACTTAGAAGTTACTTAACTGGAAGAGAACAAATTGTACAAATTGTTAAAAGAAAGAGCAAATCTCTACCAACTAAATTCGGGGTCCCCCAGGGAAGCGTATTAGGACCTTTACTATTTCTGATTTATATAAATGACCTTATGAATTTTCCCATCAACGGACACATAATGAGCTTTGCAGATGACACTGTTATTATATTCCACGAACAAGGTTGGACAAGAACCTACCAGGAGGCAGAACATGGCCTGGCTGTACTTCAAAACTGGCTAAAAGTAAACACCTTTAATTTTTTTTTTAATTCCTTTATTTTTCCCATTTTTTAAAATTTATACATATTTGCATATTTTGAAAATCATAACAACAATTTGGGAACCCACTAAGGCGCAGCCTGTGCGTGGGTAATATAGTTAAAATAAGTTTTATCCAGTACCTAGAAAAAAAAACAAACAGTGGTATATAAAGCAAAAACAGAATTTGTTTTATCAGTTTGTACAAAAAGTGTATGTATATATTTTATTAACATTAAATGTTAATAAAACTATATATCTAACTATCTCCAAAAACAAACGAGGACAACCGATGAATGAGCATACCCTCAAATTACATGAATGTCAAAATACTTTTTCACGATGTTCCTGCCCGTCTTTAACCCAAACAAAAAGTATTAAATATCTTGGGATTGAAATTGATGAAAAACTACAGTGGAATTCACACATTGAAAACTCATCTACTCCTTCAAAAAATTACGAAACATCTTATCAATGAGGGATTTAAAGAGAGTATATTATGCTTTATGCCACTCTCGACTGGAATATGGAGTAATGGGATGGGGCGCAGTAGCATCTAATCACATAAAACAACTTAAGGTAACTCAGAATTGCATCATAAAGACCATACAGAAGGTCCCCTTAAGGACGTCAACGACAGAAATTTTTAAACCGTTTGATGTTCCAAGCATACAGAAAATCTACGCCAAAAACATTCTAGTACATCACCACAAAAATTATTCAGAGGCAGACACCTCACATGCTCATAAAACCAGAGACAAACAAACAGACTTACTTAATATACCAAAGTGTAACTCTTCATTTGGACAAAGAAGTTCAGAATTTTTAGCAGTAAAGTTATATAACAAACTCCCACTTAGTACCAAACCAATTAAAACAAAAAAAGGCTACATTAGGGACATTAAATGTTGGCTAAAGGAACTATCGGAAAATGAACTTACTTGTTGTGATATTAGCTACTACAGGCTGAGTCAGTTGTAATGTCCATACCTGGCCTGTTGAATGTATCTTAACCATATAGGTTCTACTCCCTAATCTTTTGATAATTGTACCCAAAATCCAATTTTTCTTTTTATTTCTAAAATCTTTGGTCAAAACTTTCGATCCCAATTCAAAGAATTTTTAAAATTTTCTTCCCCGGTAATATTTTTTTTGACTGTTTTGACTAGCTACCATTTTATTTTTAACTTTACCATCAATTTTTTTAAAGCCACTACACTTATCATTATTCATTTTTGGAACAACCGTATTAAAAATTGAACGAATTTTTCTTCCTAACATCAACACACTAGGTTCAATTCCCGTACATAACGAAGGTGTATTCCTAATATCAATTAAAAATGACAGTAATTTTTCGTCCAGATCCCTTGGAAATCTGTTATTCACTATTTTTTTTTTTTTTTAACTGTTTTGACAGCATTTTCTGCCAAACCATTCGAAGCCGGGTGCTGGACTGCTGACGTCACATGTTCAATATTAAATTCACGACAAAATTCCTGAAATGAAGCTGACGTGAAAGCTGTTCCATTATCACTAACAATTTTTTCCGGTATACCAAAGTTAGAAAACATTTTCTTTAATATTTTGATTGCACTAACTGAATCTACCGTTGGTACTATTTGACAATCCACTCACTTTGTGGTAGCGTCTACCACCACAAAAAAATTTTAATTACCGAAAGGACCTAGATGGTCTATATGAATCCGATTCCAAACTAAATTATTCACTGGCCAACTCGCCAATTGCACCTTGGAAGGAGTAGGAAAACATACTGCACACCTATTACACTGTTTTACCTCTTTCTCAATATCAGCATTTATACCTAACCAGAAAAAATAATTTCTAGCCAAACTTTTCGATTTCACTATACCTAGGTGAGAACGGTGAATAAATCTCAAAACTGATTCTATTAATTCCATTGGTACTACCAGTTTACTATCATAAAACAAACATGCATCATGAGTTGATAACTTATCTCTAATATGCCAAAAATTTTATAAATCAGAATCTAAGTTGTTTTTTTTCAGGCCACCCTGTATTCAAATAATTGACAATTTTTGATAAAACTAAATCCTTTTCCGAACTCCGTTTAAATATTTCCGGATTTATTTCCGTTTCAACAGAAATATTATTTAACCGTTCTATTTCCAAACTATCGATATCCGTATCGTTAATTATATCCAAGAAATAATGGTTATCTTCGTATTCCTCGATATTATTATTACTCCGTTGCATCGGTAATCTTGACAAGAAATCTGCTTTATTGTCGTCCGACTTGATGTACTCTGTAGTATAAAAATGATTGCAAAATTAACGCGTAACGTTGTAATCTGTTCGCTGCTAGAATAGGTACCTGCTTATTTGTATCTAGAATATGTAAAAGCAGTTTATTTTCGCATGACAGAATAAATTTATTTCCTTACAAGTATTGAAAGAATTTTTTTAAACCAAATATGATTGCACACGCTTCTTTATCCAAAATTGAATATTTCCGTTCGGTTTCCGATAAAGTCCTACTTGCAAATGCTATTGGGCGTTCTATCCCGTTATCATACTTGTCACAAAGCATTGCTGAAATTCCGATATTACTGGCGTCCGTAATGAGTTTCAAAGGGATACTGGGATTGAAGTGAACTAGAATTTTTTCTGACATCAATTGTTTTTTTACAAAATTAAAAGCATCACTACATCGACAACCACAACACGGGCATGTGCCTAGCATGGTGGTCGAAAAATCCCCAACTTTTGTAAAAAGAGATTTTTTCAATGAATAAAGAAACTTAAAAAAAGAAAAAAAAATCTTCCGACCTCAAAAATGCGGTTCCTTTTTTTAATAAATTATAGAGTGGTGACAGAGTGTCCGATATATTCCGTAAAAAACATTCTATAATATGAGATTACTCCTAACAAACTTCTCAGTTCTGACACATTCCTCGGAACTGCCAAATTCTTAATTGCTTCAATTTTTCTTTCTAGCGGCATTATACCTTCCTGACAGATTTTAAAACCTAAGTATTCAATTTCCGGTACATAAAAATAACATTTTTGGTCATTTTTTTTTTTTATTGTAATATAAAAAATATGAGTTACATATTATATACACATATATTTTGCAAAATATTAAATTAAAGGTCTTTTCTGGTCATGTATACCTTATCAGAAAAGAGGGGCTCTTGTGCCTGATAAGGGAGCCACGATTCTTACTTGCGTTGTAAGTTATAATCTGTTTTGTATAAAATATTTACTTTTTACTGTAAGTTTTTTTGAAAAATTGTTTTATTTTATTTATTTGTTCTGATTGGTTGATGATGCAGCGTAATTCAGAAGGGAGGTTATTATAGTTTTTTATGGCTTGGAAAATATAATGATTTTGCATTTGAGTTGTTTTAAAATTAGGTGTAATAAATTGGTTTCCATTTCTCATTAGTTTGTAAAATTCTTGATATTCTGTGTTATTTTTTTCTTTACACATTTTTATAATGGAAGCTTGCTTGAAAATGTCATCGACATTTGGTACTGGAAATAATTTAAAAAGTGATTCTGTTGAGAAGGTAGATTGTTTTTTTAATATTACTTTAATGATGATTCTTTGCGAAACTTTTACTGAGTTTAGATTTTTTTTGTAAGAGCCTCCCCAACCTATAATTCCGTAGATAAGTAAAGAATGAACAAGGGCATAGTATACATTTTTCATTATTTTTACATTTAAAATATTTCTTAACCTAACAAATATATATATACATTTCCTCATTCTCTTCACTAGCTCTGAAATGTGATTATTCCATTTCAGGTTTTGATCAATGATCACACCGAGATATTTAATTTCGGAGGAAGAGTTAATTACGGTACAAATAGTATTATGTTGTTTACAGAGTACATGATCACGTTTTTCGTCATGGATTACAATATTAACTTTATGATCATCAAGTGTTTTCTGCAAGGAAAATAAGACATGTTGTTTTTTTAGCATTAAGTGTGAGTAAGTTATCATCAAACCATGATTTTAAGATATTAATATCTTCATTTGCCATTTCGTTAACTAGTTCCCATGTTTGATCTTTTATTAGCAATACAGTGTCATCAGCATAAGAGATTAATTCACCTTTAATTTCCTGTCGGAAAATGTCATTCACGTATATTAGAAATAATAATGGTCCGAGGACGGTACCTTGAGGGATGCCAAATTTACTTGTGAGTGGTGTACTAAACGATTGATTTAATTTTACTATTTGAGGTCTCTCTGTTAAGTAGCTTACTATCCATTTGAGGGCTATGCGGTCAATGCCGTTATCTTTTAATTTTAAAGCAAGTTTTTCATGGGAAATGCTGTCAAATGCTTTCTTTAAGTCAATGAAAATTCCTATACATTTATTTGATTTGTCCAGGGTACTCTGAATACTAGATGAAATTTTAGCGATGGCGTCTTGGGTACTTTTTCCCTCCGTGAATCCATATTGATTTTTATTGATGGTTGAATTTTTTTTTATGAATGCAGTTAGTCTTTTTTTAGCAATTTTTTCAAAAATTTTCGATATATTAGATAGGAGTGAAATGGGTCGATAATTGGAAACGTCCTCCGGATTACCTGATTTAAATATTGGCGTGATTATTGCTTTTTTTGTACATGTTCGGGAAAACACCTGTCTTAAAGCTATTATTTATTATATGAGAGATTGGTGTAGAGATACATTTTTAATGTGTTTTAGTATTTTTACAGAAAGGCCATCAAATCCTGGAGCAGAACCGCCTCGCATTTTTGATATTGTTTGAACAATTTCAAAGGGATTGGTTGGTTCAAAAAGTTCTAGTTTATTTTCTGTATTTGGAATTTTTCCAAAAAATTTTTTTTTTTTAACTTGAATTTTTTTGGCTAGATTCATTCCGACGTTTGCGAAGAAATCGTTGAATGCATTTGCTCCTTTTTCAGGTTCCTCAAGACAATTTATTATATTGTTGTTTTGTATTATGCTCTTTATGGTATTATTTTTATTTTTCTGTTTATTTTCCAAGATTTCATTTATTATTGTCCAAACTCTCTTACTGTCGTTTCCCGAGTCATCAAGTTTATCTTTATAATATTTTTCTTTAGTGTTTTTTATAAGAGAAGCTAATTTATTTTTGTATTCTTTAAAATGATTATTTAAATTTATGTCCAAAGGTTTTTTTTTAGTTTCTTTGTAAAGCCATTCTTTATGTCTAATAGATACAACAAGTCCATTACTTTCCTTAATTTGCTTAATTTAATTTCCTATCTTCCGCGTCACATACCGAATTCAATTTCGAATTACCAAATAATAATATATCATCTAAAAACACACGCACATTTTTTAAACCACTGACGATAGTTGCTATGACTTGCATAAAAATCGCCGGACTAGTTGTTAGCTCAAAAGGCAACACTTTATACGCAAATAGACCTATATGAGTTGAAAAAACACATAGTTTTTTTGAACTTTCATTCAAAGCAATCTGAGAAAAAGCATTTTTTAAATCAATTTTCGTGAAATGTTTCGCGCCATTCAACGAAGAAATTAAATCTTCTACTCTAGGCAATGGAAATTTTAAAGATGCCAACATTGAAATGAAAGTGTTTTTGAAATCTGTACAAATCCTAATCGTACCATCTTTTTTTAACAATAACAATTGGACTCGCCATTTCACTAATTTCAACTTTCTCAATAATGTCGTTATTCACCATTTTTAACAATTCAATTTCCACTTGCTCCCGCAAATAATACGGAATGGGTCTCGGGTTAACGAACTTTGGTTTAAAATCCGACCTTACCTCAATATTAGCTTCGTAATTTTTCTATCTACCCGGTTTATCATGGTATTTTAATTTTAACATTTATCTGCAACACTCTTATTCACCAGATTAATTCCTTGTAATGTAATATCGAAACACTTGAGAAACTTCCTACCCACAATACCCATACCAATGAACTACCATTATTGATTATTATAAATTCGGTCGGCACGCATTTATTTTTAAATTCCACGTTACATATAATTTTACCCAAAACTTTTAACGATTTATTATCATACCCGAATAACTTAATATCGCACACCATAAATTTCTTTTCACTAAAATATCTATTAAACATTTCGTATGGAATCGCATTTATGCTGGCTTCCCTATCGACCATAACCTGCAAAATAATATTATCTACGCATAAATTTAAAAACATAGGATCATTATTATTACCTTGCGACACGGTATTAACAGTACTATCACGCTTCTTACAAAGAGAGCGTGAATATTTACTACTTGATTTATTTTTACAGGTCGAGCTTGTGTGACCTACCTTCTTACAAATATTACATTGTAACTTCTTGTGCCAACAATCTTTTTGCAAATGATTATTCCTACCACAAATAAAACATGACATTGAATTATTTATCTAATGGGGTGATTTACTACGCACTTTA
Source organism: Limnephilus rhombicus (assembly GCA_929108145.2). Classification (NCBI taxonomy): domain Eukaryota; kingdom Metazoa; phylum Arthropoda; class Insecta; order Trichoptera; family Limnephilidae; genus Limnephilus; species Limnephilus rhombicus. The sequence goes on along the minus strand of OV815290.1, from coordinate 17,518,431 downwards.
CAATCCTTGTAACGGCTTACCTGCCTAAATTTATCAAAATTATGAACTGCATTTAAATTCGACTTTGCACTTTCCATACTTAAAACATGTTCCCAAGTGGAAGCTAAATTTACGCATTCTAGAAATGACTTGCTTAAACCTTCCATAAAAAGTTTGTGTTTCATTTTCTCATTGAAAACACCAATAATAAACATGTCTTTTAAACACGATTCTAATCTTGCTTCAAAGTTACATGACGAACTAATATTTTTAAGCTTCGCGGCAAACTCTTTAATAGATTCATTAGCCGATTGTTTACATTTATAGAACATTTCCCGTGATTCAAAAATATTGTGAATAGGCTTACAATGGGAATCTAGAAATTTACACAAATCCTCAAATGAGGTTTCCAACACTTTTTTTGGAAAACACAAATCACTTAGCAATGAAAAGGTATCTTCGGTGAGATTGTTTAAAAGGAACGCTCTTTTACGTTCAGGTGACATTATTTTCTCATCATATAATATGAGAGCTTGGTCCAATCTCTCCTTGAACAGGGACCACACTCCTGTCTTGTGACAGAATGTCCCCAGACTTTTACAAATCGCATACATCGGGAATAAGAGCTGAAACAAATTTTGATTAAAAAACTTATCTCAGCGCTTCCGGGTGAATCCGCTCCAGAACCTTGCCGCTCCAAAGCGTCTCCCCACACAGCTTCCGGATCTCCGTCACAAGCCGTCTCTTTTGACGGCTGATTGCACGTGTCTGTCTCCCTGCAGCGACAGAATCAAGCCCTTTGTCCGGTCCCGCTTGATTAGCTGCAGCGACAGAATCTGAGCTCTTGCCCCAGATTCCGGCTTAGTTCTTCCGTGGATGGTCTGCTGTCACCGTCTTCTTCTTACTGCATGCAATGCTAGCATGCCAACGCCAAATTTGCTCCCTTAATATACTGCAATATGGATGCAGGCTCTAATGCACGACCTCCTGACTTTGTGGTGGCGTTTTCTTGGGTGCGTCCTCCATGCAACAATTTTTTTCAATGATGCACAACAATCTCCTCTCTTCTGTTTGATCAATTTTGTCTTCAGGTTCTTAGCCAGTTGGAGTCGGCTACTAACGGCTGCGCCAGTTGTGATGTCGGTTATTATCGGCTACGCCATTTGTGATATCAGCTACTACAGGCTGAGTCAGTTGTAATGTCCAACGGACTTACATTCGGGTGTGGACGAATTATGGTGGGTAGGCACTCAAATGAAGAGAGAGTAACGGTATACTGAACTTATATTTATTGTGGAGCTGCCTAACGCAAACGAGGACGGATCGTGCACGCATCGCCTTATATAGATTCGCGCAAGCATGCTATCTCGCTTGCACTCATACAATTCACACATGCATTAGACACTTAAAACAACGTCATAGAAGTTTCTGTAAAACCTTATCTAAACAATGAAATTAAACCATAGAAGTCGCTGAAAATTTATCCAAAGCATAGTCCTCCTCAGCATAGGATCTTCTAGTGAGGAGAACTACGTATATATTTTCTATTTCATATATGTTTCCTTTAAAAATGTAAAAAACAATAAACGTAAAGTTACTAAATAAAAAAAAATAAAAATAAAATAACAAGATAAACACAGATCGAAAAAAATTAGAATCAAATGTTTTCCATATCTCGAAGTTAATTCCAGCACCTGCATTGATTAACCATGAAGAGGATATCAAAGATGAATAAATTTTTTTGAAATAATTTTCTTTCCCAGGTGGGGGAGATGTAAAGGAATAATATTCCATTTAAATTTGAATCCTGTAATGTCAGTTAGAATGCAATTATCAATTGTCGCTTGTTTTGTTTTTTCTTTGATTTGATTTAAAATAGGAGATTTTGTTAGAAGAAACCATTCAAAGTAAAGTGATATAAATAAACATAAATGTCATTTTTTGTTAAAAACTGGTTGTTTTTGGGAAAATGTAAAATAGACTTTCCCAAATTCGTAACATTGAACAAATATTCTAAATTTACATGAAATTATTCATCAACAAGTAATTTCATCCACATTGATTTTACAAGTAGAGCATTTGGAGAGCCAGTGCTATGTTTTAGGAAACTGGAAGTACAGTGAGCGGCTAGAACGCCTCACTATGTACACACACATGGACTCACTCAGGGTTATGGATTTGGCCCGCTCTCTACAGGTATTCAATGTGAATGAAACGCTCTTTTATCAACAAGCATTTATTAAACAAGGATAACAATGTAAAACATATTAAATTTATAGCTTTTTAAAACCTGTTCTAGTATGGCTTTGTTACGAAACTAGTCTGGACGTTAATGGCTCAATTAAATTTATAAGAATTAGCTACCTTCACGTGGTGGTACTGTAGCAGCGTGGGCAGGAATCGGGAGCCTGGTTTTCAACGTCGCCTGACGGAAAACCAGACTGCAGGCAGCGTGAGTTCAGCCTCATCTCGACGGGAACCTTTTTGGGAGCCATGGGTTCAGCAACAACGCACTTGGTATTTAAATACGTTATTTAACAGGTTAATAATCTGGTGGCAACGAAACGACCACGAACTTCGCCAAGGGCAGGCCCTCTGGCCATGAAACGGGTCACCTTACATCGTGTGTTGTGTTCAACTCTTGGCGGGGGAAAAGAGGCCGAATCAAGTGAACTGGCCCTTTATATAGGTTTGTCCTTGACTCCTCTAGCGGCAAGCTGTGAACTTAGGCTGGCCGAGGCTTCTCAACCTAGGGGAACGTTGCGAATGTCAAACGTTTTCGACGCTATGTGTTACACATAACAAGTTGTTTCGTGAAAGAGTAACAAACATACATCCATACAAACTTTCACCTTTATAATATTAGCAGGATTGTGGAATTTTGCCGACCCTTAAAAGTGCTACCCGTGCCATACGCATATTATGAGAGTAATACTTGTTAGGTTACGAGATGGGTGAACGAAGCGTTTGATTTGTGCCGGAGTACACAAATCAAGCAACAGAGGGCGCAAACTGCAGTTTTGCGAGATGTAAGTTTCCGCCGCGCTGCGGCTTGGGGGGACGCCACTAGACAGCCCGCCATTGTGTTCCCAGCACGTGCCCACGAGCGGTCGCGCTTCTCGCGTGCCGGGTCCGCCGCGCTTTGCCCGAAGCACAGACTCGTCGACCGCGTGTAGTTTTACCACGAGATTCGAATCGTTATTCGTGCCAAGTTGGCCGAATCGAGCGAAGCATGTTTAACTTCCGTTCTACGGTGCGGGACTCTAAGCCAAAAACCGGACAGATGCCCTGAACGAAGGCATTTTTACACACGCCACGTGGATGATGACATGGGACCCCTACTTTTATCACCTCGTAAGTTGTTAACCTACTTTACCCTCTTTAATGTGCTGATTCCGTTAGTTTTCGCGCACCCGTGAAAATGAATTCCAAGGGGAGAGAGAGACCTTAACTTAGACTAGTTCAATTCGTAGCATAACCCACTCGCCATGTTGTAACTACTGTAATTGCATTTACCCCCCTGTGCTTATTGAATAAACTATGTAAATCGACCCTCCTGTCTTTAATTGTTGAGAAGTTCCTACCGATACACTCTGAGAGCGTCATTATTGGTGCTCGTGGACAAGCTGCGGCGGATCTCCCAACCCTGGGAAAATCCATGTTCCCTTTCCAACTGAGCTAGTCCCAAGGGGGCATTTTAACCCTGGCTTCCACTTGGGGGCCCATTTTGCCATTCTTTAACACATCTAACATACTAATTAAAATTGAGGACTCGCAAGTAGATTCACTCTTAATTTAAAACCAGATTTGAAATCAGAATGTAAAATTCCAGTTGTGGATTCATCTGCTGACACATTTAGAAGGAAAACATTCTCTTGGTCGAAGTGCATTGGAGGGGACCCACCCCTTTTCCAATGGCTGTGTGAGGAAACAAATTGTTTAACCTCCTTTGCTGCACACGTCAGGACACTTTTTTTTTTTTAAAGGAAGCTACATTTATTTTTAAAACGAATCAAGACCCTCCAATGTCCCTGCATTCATGGTTGTTAGTAAGAAAGAAAAATGTATGCATACTTACATTTACAGTAACTAACAAAAAAAGACACATCATGAATGTGTTCGCCTTCTGTAGGTATAGCATCTAGTTAGAGTGAAATAATAAAGAAAAAGGAAATATTTTCAGGTGTAAATATTATTAAAACCAAAGAAAATATATAAAAAAATATATCGGGGGCAGTTTGACCCACTATCACCGAGCAGTTCCGGCATGAATGAGTGGTCCAGGGGCCTGGCCGCAACGTCCCTAAACACCCGCGTCCCTTAGCTGGTTTCCCAAGCGTACGCTTGAAGAAGTGTATTAAAAAAAATCTAGTTGAAGATTATGTATGTGCTGCCAGAATCAAAGAAAATCCATTTTCATGTTCTGAGCGTAGTTTTAATTCACCACATACTTATTTAATTTTAACCAGTTTTGTGTTGAGAATGCAGAATTCCTGATCTGAATTCATCTGCCAGCACATTTAGAAGGAAAACATTTTCTTATTAGAAGTGCAGTTATAAAATTCTATCGCAGACTATGTATGTGCGGCCAGAATCAAAGAAAAACTATTTTATATTCTGAGTGTAGTTTTAAATCGCCACTAATAGATTTAATTTAAACAAATTTTATGTTCAGAATAAAACGATAAATTAAAATAATAAGTTGCAGTGTACATTTTTCGTGTACCAAGTGAAGCTTTACATTTGAGTTGCATACCAAAAACTACAAAATTCTGAGAACTGTTCCGTGTGTGGCTATTATTTGGTAGACATCTTAAGAAGGGGAATCAATCTAAAGCTAAAATCTGTGTGTTCTCAACTCAGTGTAAAAATTCGAGATGTGAAATCCTATTATTTATTTATTTATTTATTTGTTTATCAAGACATACACAGTACATTATAATACAGATTATAAGGTATGTTAAATTAAATTATTACATGGTTATGTACCTATTACGTAAGTCCATAGAATGTCATTTGATAATTACGCCTGAGATATGAACCGGTCTTAAAACTTAATTATTGAATGAATGAAGTAATAATAATAAAAAGGAAGAAAAGAGGGGGGGGGGGGGGAGATAAGGAGACATTTTTAAATCAAGAATTATATGCTCACTAATTGTAACTGACTGATTAAAGTTTAATGAAAAGTTAAGTGTAAGTAATTTTAAAACAATTATATCACGCCAAGAAATTTAATAAATTAGTTTTGTATGTTTGCAAGGAATCATGAAAAATGTCTAAGTGTAGTAATTTTTCATAGTGATTATAAGTTATGATTGCGCGAGTAATTGGTGAGTTACTCGCTGCATTAGTGTTATTGGATTCTATATGAAAAAGAGAAGTGTGCCTGGTACGCCTCATTGGGACATTTAAACCAATAGTGGATAGCAATTCAGGACTATCTATTTTATTATTTAGCAGGTTATACAGAAACAGCAGATCTGATAATGTGCGTCTTTTTTGTAAACTTAACATGTTATTTGTAGTTTTGTTGTATTTCTTGAATAAATATTTAGAGAATTTATTCTGTATACTTTCTACTATATCTATGTACACCTTATATTGAGGATTCCATACCGGGGACGCATACTCCAGTGGACTTCTGACCAATGAACAAAACAACATTTCAAGAGTCTTAGCACTTTTGAAAACTTTACATATTCTTAATAGGAAACCTAGCATCTTGTAGGATTTTGATATTATGTGTTCGATATGCTTATCAAAAATTAATTTGTTGCCTAAATAAACACCTAGATCTTTACATGTAGATGTAGATTGTAAAGGTTTATTATTCAAGTTGTAAGAATAGATGATTTTATTTTTATTTCTAGTAAATGTAATTGAGTGACACTTAGAAATGTTTAAGGAGAGTAAATTTGATTCACAATATGCGCACAAATGATCAAGATCGCTTTGTAATTCTATACAATCAGATAAAGACTGTACAGGTTTAAAAATTTTCATATCATCCGCATATAACACAAAGTAACTATTTTGAAAGCATACATAGATGTCATTTATGTAAATATTAAATAAGAGTGGTCCGAGATGCGACCCCTGGGGCACACCCGAGACGATTTCCGTTAAACAGGATGCGAAACCGTTGACAACCGTGATTTGGTGCCGATTACTGACATATGATGCGATCCATCTATAGAGATCACCGTGAATTCCTAGACTAAATAACTTCTGTAAAAGAATATAGTGATTAACACGGTCGAATGCTTTGGAATAATCAGTATAGATGGCATCTACCTGGCATCGCATATCCATTTGAGCATGAAGAAAATTTATAAAAGACACAAGATTCGAGGTTGTGGAGCGATTTCTCATAAAGCCATGTTGATTAGTTAAGAGTGAAGGTGAGATGGTAGAATATAATTGATCGTAAACAATTTTTTCCAAAACTTTACTTAGAATGGGTAATTTGGATATAGGTCGATAGTTGGAGACATCATTTTTACTACCATTTTTAAAGATTGGGGTAATCAAGGCTGTTTTCCACTTGTCAGGAAATGTTCCTTCAGATAGCGATAGTTTGAAAATGGCAAAAATGGGGGGTGTCAGTTGTTTACTACAATAATTTATAAAGATTCCTGGAAGTTGGTCGTTCCCCGGTCCCTTTTTGATATCGATGGACTTAAGGTATTTGAAAGTTATGTCTTCATTGATCTCGATTGAGCTAATAACGCTATTTGAATTTAAACAGTCACTGGCATTGCTTGTATGAGCAGGTTGAACATTCGAAAATACAGAACCGAAATACTCGGAAAATAAATTGGCTACTCCTTTACTGTCATTAGCAGTTTTTTCACCATAAATCATATGATCGGGGATGGTAGGAGATTTTCTTTGAGAATTGACATAGGACCATATTTTTCTAACATTATGCTGTATGCCGGATTCTATCGTAGAAATGTAGGTTTTGTAAGCCGCTGAAGCGACCGTTTTTTGTCTTTTGCGAAGCAAAGAAAATGACAGATAATCAAGAGGGTTCCGGTGACGCTTCCATGCTCTAAAGAATTTTAATTTTTCATTAGTTATTTTTATTAAGGCTGCCGTGTACCATAGTGGATATTTTCCAGATTTCACAACTTTCTTGGGAATAAACACATCGACAATTTGTTCAATTATAACGTAAAATGAATGTAACGCTGTATTTACATCCGGTGCATTTATAACGGTAGACCAGTTGGTCTCATTCAGTTTCTCATTAATCTCGGTGTAATCTGCTTTATGGAATAATTTTATTGTTCGAGGAGTTGAGAGGGTTGCATTAGTGGATGGAAATTCTAGCTCTATAACCAATGATTTATGATGAGCATCCTCTTTAACTAAAGGGTGATCGGCAAGCGACACCTTAGCTGGAGTGTTACAGAAAACGAGGTCCAAAATTCGTCCATAGTTATTAGGTAAATTGTTAAATTGGGTTAAATTTGCAAAATATAAGCAGTTAAGTAACGTGAGTGAACATTGGTCTCTGTTAGATGACATTTGTTGATTATTCCATTTAAAATTTGGCATATTATAGTCGCCTATGATTAGAAACTGGTCATTGGGAAAACGGATTGTTAAGTCAGAAATAGTATTTGTATGACTGGTAAATAATGCTAATCTTTCTGAAGACGTTAATTTTGGACCGACACTAGGTAAGTACACGCAGCACATATGGATGTTATAACAATGATGATTTGATTTTGATGTATTGACAGTTATCCAAATATCTTCAGCGTCTGAATTCCAAGAGCGGGGGGTAACAAAAAAATCTTTTTTAATACCTATGATTACGCCTCCACCAGTTGATTTACCAGTTCGATGGATATCCCTATCATTTCTGTAAACAGAATAGCGGTTATCAAATAATTCCTCATCTAGGATGCTATCAACCAACCAACTTTCGGTAATAAAAATCAAGTCATAATTATTGAGCAGCACATTCTGATGAAATTCCAACGTTTTTGAGCGCAAACCTCTTGCATTTTGATAAAAAATTATTAAAGAATCAAGCATTGAGAAGTATTGTTAATTACTCATGTAACCTTGTTTTCTGTAAAATATTTTTGAAGAACATCATATTCATGAATTATGTTCACAGTCATAAGTCCACTGGGCAAAGCAAAACATACAACTATCAATTAAAGTGCGTGAGTACATTATAGAATGCATTAGTGAGCAATGAGCAGGTTGGGTTAATGTAAAAAGGGTGATATTTAAGAAATTAATTAAGTGATTTAGCATTAGTGAGTAATGAGCAGGTTGGGTTAATGTAAAAAGGGTGATATTTATAAAATGAAGAAAAAAATCAGGAGAAAAATAGTGGTTACACGATAGATGATTTAACATGGTAATGGTGATTATATAAGGTTTTCTAGCTGCGATTCGCATGAGACATGTATGGGAGGTGAAGTGACGTTCTTCCGTAGGTAGATTTTTCCGCTTCTTACCCATAAAAACTGATACATGTGTTCATTTTTAAAGCCTTTGGCGAACCTCAGTATAGATTTATTCTTCCGCGTGAGATGGTCGTTAACGAAAATCCTCTGATCAGCTCCAGCCATTCCGACGCTCTTGGTAGTGATTCCTTTTTTCTTCTTAATGGCCGCCAGCAGCTCATCCTTCTTCCTTTTGTTGACAAATTTAGCCACCACGTTCCGAGGGCGGGCGTCACGGGGAGCCGCTGCTATTCGCTCTTCAGGATGTAGGCGTGGTTTGGCTCTGGTGATAAATTCAATGTCCTCTTCCTTAATAATTAGGCCGACATTTGAAGCAATTTTAGTTAGAGTGGAAAATAGGTTTTCATCTTGCTTTTCGATCAGACCGAAGATTTCAATGTTATTGATGAGCGACTGTTGTTCTCTATCGTTGTTTGTTTTGTCCAGATATGTAACGATCTTTTTTAATTCAATTACTTCGGCTTCAAGTTTGTCCATTTTTTTTAGTTTTTCTTCCAATACCAGAATTTTATTGGTGTAGTCTTCAATTGTGCTGTTATTGTAGACGATTGTTTGTTCAAAAGAAACCAGTTTTGAATTCATCGAGTGCAGTTGTGAGGAGAGTTTCTTTATTTCGCTGAGAAGAATTGTCGAGTCGTTAGAGTTGAGATTGCTGGAGAGCGGTGATTGTCCTGTTTTACATTTAGCGCATATCCATGACTCTTTGGTCTCCTCAGACATCTTCTTAAAAACTGCAGAGGTAATTTTGGCACAACTGAGATGCATTAGGTTTTTGCAACTTATACACTTCATACAGTCAGCTGTTTGTACTGACTTGCTACATTGGTTGCAGGTAGAACTCATGGTGGGTAACAATAAATATTATTTGCGATGATAATTAAATCCTTCAATTTTAATTTTATAATGTCCTGTCACTTGATTCCACCAAATTCAATGTTCAGTACACGGAATAACTGTTAAGGTAATTGTTTGCACACAATATATCACTTGGAAGTACAGATTTATATTTTTAAACTTGCTAAGAACTTTGACACTTTAATATGTGATGTTGTCAAACCGGTAGTTGTTGTAGTTGTTGGTTACATTACATGGATACCATCTCGGTTTCCGAGAGCAGTTATAAATTTGTACCTTCTTCCTACAAACATGAGTCTCTTCAAGACACATGTTCACTCCTTCTTCTCCTTAAAACGACCCTCGACGTTCATACTCTACGAAGCATCTTCAAAGATGACATAAGCCTTATGGATGTTTTGAAATTTTCCCCTGCCCCTGGCGGCTGAAAGCCACGCTACGCCACTGGGTAGATCGCACAGGGTTCAGTCAGTAAACGGTAGATCTTGGTCTAATCAAGTTGGCCAACTATATGTTGGTGAACACTTGAAAAACTTGTTAATTTAATTTTAAACTTTTTTTCGTTTCGTTTTGTTTGGTTAGGAATTATAATGTTTTGAATGAAGTTAATATCTTGATTTTTAATCTAGGCAGTGATATGTTTTTGTGAATGTTTGTATTGTATTGCATGTATTTGCAGATAGTAGTTATTTCAGGGTGTTGGGCATACAATTAAAAAGTTTAGTTAAAGTATAATAAGTTGGTCGAGAATGTTTTATTTTTGTTATATATGACTTTAATAATGCGTTTTTGAATTATTTGTAGAGGCTTCATAAATGTATCAAGTGCACCACCCCATCCTATAATGCCATAAGTGATTGATGATTGCACCAGGGAAAAGAAGATCATTTTCAATTTTTCAATGTTTAGTACTTCCTTAAGTCTATAAAATATGTAGGTCAGATATCTTAATTTAGAAGTGATTTGATTAATATGTGATTTCCAATTAAGATTTATATCTATTGATACTCCTAAATATTTTATATTTTCGACATCAGTGAGTTCGTTGCACATGAAGCACATTTCTTGATTGCAACTAGTATTATGGATTCTAATTTTAAGGTTGTCTTTAGGTTTATTTTTAATGGTTTTATAAAAAGGTAATTAAAATGTTTTGCTATAGTTTAAAACGAGTTTGTTGTATTTTAGCCACGTTGAAACCAATGAAATACAATCAGTTGCTTTCGAAAAAGTTTCTTTCCAATTGTTACCATCCACTATTATTGCCGTGTCGTCTGCGTAAGAAACAATTTTACCAGGGATTACAAAATTACATAAATCATTAATATACATTAAGAATAAAATCGGGCCATGCACAGTTCCCTGTGGAACCCCATTTTTTATCTTTGACTCTGAACTGTAATTATTCCCAATTTTTGTTTTTTGTGTTCTGTCTGTAAGATAGTTAGAGAGTAGTTTTAGTGTGTCTTTTTTGAAACCTAGTTGATTTATTTTTGTAATGAGTAAATTATGATTTACTTTACTCTTCTTATTTTAATATTATTGATGTTGATATCTTAACTTTTCGGGGGGGGGGGGTTGAACCCCAACCCCCCTTCGCTACGCCCATGAATAGGTACCAAACCCTACTTCTAGTTTTATTTACCGCAGGTTCAGTATTATTTATTGAATCTTTTCAAATAATTTTTATTTTAAGTTTCAGTGTTTTTTTTTAATTTCCTTGCTATATCGGTCAATTTGACCATTTGGTAAAAGCATTTATATTACTTACATAAATATTTTCATAACTTTTACATAATTAATTACATTCTACCGCGTGTTACAATTTTGTTTGCGCATTGGAAGTGGATTCTTGGAAGTGGATTCTTTCATCCCCTTCCAGGCGGGGGCATGGTTACGCCCATACGCATACCTACACATACACATACCTACATAGTACGCATACATACTGTCACTGCTTGGGATTTGGTATTAATAATGTTGCAAATTCCTTTCCTACCTATCCCATTTGCCTATCCGTCAGTGTTACTCAGTCTGTAATAAACGCCCGCCGCAACATATAGCCATTGTGCTTCCGCTATCGGTTAATATCGCCATGTAATATCAAATAAAGCTCTCTGACATCTTCCTCACACTTTCGAAAGAGTGGGAAAACCCCAGGAACCCCAGACAAGGAACACAAAAGGAACGGTGTGGTTTATAAATTCCTTTCCTACCTATCCCATTTGCCTATCCGTCAGTGTTACTCAGTCTGTAATAAACGCCCGCCGCAACATATAGCCATTGTGCTTCCGCTATCGGTTAATATCGCCATGTAATATCAAATAAAGCTCTCTGACATCTTCCTCACACTTTCGAAAGAGTGGGAAAACCCCAGGAACCCCAGACAAGGAACACAAAAGGAACGGTGTGGTTTATGACACTCCAGTAAGGGACTTTCTGAAGAAAGGGTCCTTGGCAATAGCTCTTTTGTAACAAATCTGACCTTTTAAGGGATAGACGACTTAAAGGCGACTTTGATGATTCGGATCATGTCCGGTCTTGGAAAATAATAGTTATCTTCAAATATAAACGTTTTAACAAAAAAGGTATTAAAATAAAACTTAAGGATCGCAACATTTCCTATGAAATGAAACAAGATTCAAATTTCTAGAACAAATAGTTTTCTTTTTAAGAGGAAAAAACGGCGATTTTTTTTGCAAAAAAATCGAATTTTCAAATTTAATCTCGATGAGGCACGGGTTAACACTATCCAACTGAACTTAAACTATTTAAATCTCATTTTCTAGACAAATAGCTAATATTAGGGGGGTTCTGCCGGCATTAGGACGAAAATATTTTTTCAACTTATACCATGTGACCACCCTACTGTAAATACAGCGGTGTATCTAAAAAATAGGTCACCAACGGCGGGACTAGACCGTGATATTACGCTTTTTGAAATGTGGACAGAAAAAAAGCCAAATGTTTCCCATTTACGAATCTTTAGCAGTCCAGTGATGGTCCATATTTCGAAAGAACAGCGCCTGAATTGGGATAAAAAAACAACTAAATTGTTCCTAGTGGGCTATTCGGAAAACACCTAAGGCTATCGATTGTTTGATCCAGTCACAACAATTAATTATTGCTAGAGATGTTGTTGTCATGGAAAATACATTTTTTTATTTATTTAATAAATGTTATAAAAAATTCATGTTTTTATGTATTCATGTTATTATGTATTTTTTATAAAAAATATATATTATTTAATGTGTTTTAGGTTTTTACATCTTTTTTTTAGCAAGGCTCGTGTTAAGAAGGCGGAGACAACGAAACGTAGATAACAATTTTTATTTAAGATTAAATAATATCCACCTAGATTAAGTATAGCACAACTCGACATAATCCAAAATCGGCTTATTGCGATTGTCGGAATCTGCGTCAAAAACTACACAAACCACAAAGACACCTGTTCAAAAATCTCCATCAATAATAATGTAGATGGCGCTTAAGTCAGTCTTTCTGAGTTGCTCCAAAAAAACCAATAATAGTAACGCATCACCAGTTACTACATGGATTATATTTTGTATTCGTGATTAACCACAGTCATAAAGCGTGAATTATTTTGAGTTGATTTGGTATTCGTGATTGAACTTGACTTTTTCTCTACAAACCAATTCCACTTACTCCGGTATTGTTTACAAAAGTAAGTAATTTTAATTTTACTAATTCATAATAGTTTAGAATTGGTGAAATTATTTTACAATATTTGAGTTGGTCGGGTATTGCTGGTTAAATTTATATTGGCTCTAATTCTAAAGCGATAAATGTTATTGTTTATTTTGATGGAGGCATATTTAGAGTTTTCCATGTATTTCTGAAATTGATTTTTATAAATTTTAATTATTTGAAATACTGCGATTTATAATTTTTTTGAGTTAGATGAGCTTGAGAGCAGTTATATGGAGATGGAGCTTTAAGAGAACTCAACAATACCCTCCACAAGCACTTCAACCCACCTCCCACAGAGGTAACTCACCATCCATCACTCATCGTTCCTCCAGTACTATCTCCTCCTCCAGTTCTAGCTTATAATCTAATAGTTTCAGCAGCAGCTCTTCAAGCAGTAGGTAGTAACTCTGTGCCATCTGCCACGCCAGATTCTGCCAATCTTTTAAACGAGAATCCGCTTGCTGAAGCTTCCACCTCTCAACCGATCATAGTGCAGTCTGCTGATCCCGAAAGCCTTCAAAGGGGTAAGAAGAAGATAAGAAACCCTGCCGGTTGGTCCTCAAATATTAAGAAATCTCGGCGAAACACCGGGAAGGCTTATGTGAGTTCAACAAATAAGAGCGTCCCTGAAAGAGCGATCAAGCCTCCATGCCAAGATAAGTGCAGATTGTTATGCAAAACTAAAACAGTTGAAATATTACGCAAAACTTTGTTCGATAGATTTTGGGGATTAGGTGACCTTCAAAAGCAAAAAGAGTTCATCGTAAGGCACACTCAAGAAAATAAGCCTAAATACAGATACAGCAGTACCCACAATTATAAGTCACTGCATTTTTCTTTGAGATTGAAGACAGTCGTATTAGAGTCTGCAAGACTTTTTTTAAACCTACCCTGAACTTATGCGACTAGTTCGTTGGGTCAACTCTTTTGAAAAGACAGGAAGGCGGTTTCATAGAAGATGACCGAGGGGGTAAGCATGGATAGCACTCGACCACAGATAATAAAATAGAAGGAAGTGTTGTAGCTTTCATCAAGTCTATCCCCAGAATAGAATCTCATTACTTTCGTGCACAAACAACGAGAGAATTCATCCCAAGTGAAAAATCCAAGATACCGAGATTAAAAAGATCTACGCGAAAACAAACACTAACCGATTGCTTCGTCGTCAGCTTTTGATCGTATTTTTAATACACAGTTTAAGATTTCTTTTCACATCCCGAAAAAAGATCCTCTCGGTGAGTCTGGTTATAATAATAATAGAGTAATTATGTGATTTAGATATCTTTATTGTTACCGTTTTGATGTAGTTTTTTTGTTATATATAAATATATATATATATATATATATATATATATATATATATATATATATATATATATACATCCCGCTACAGATTTGGCGTCCTTTCACTTCGCATCCTTTTGGCTACCACTGCTTACGGTAGGTTTTTAAATAAAATTGCTGTGAATGTTCACATGTTTTTAGGTTGACAAAAGAGTGATAGTAAAAGAATTATCCAGAAATTGTGTTTTGAGGGTATTCAAATTTTTGATAGGTACGTATACTTTAGAGTCTTTTGGGCGTCCTTTCATATTGCCGCCGTTTTGGCAACCGCGTATATCGTACGTATATCACACTTCATTCCATATTTAGGGCGTCCGTTCATTACGAACATTTGACGACCTCCGTATATTCCTGCATGCAGTACGTTTAAATTACGATGCTTTCAGAATCCTTTTAATTCGTTCTCGATTTGCCAACGGTCTATCTATCGTAGGTAAACAATGATTGGTTACATAAATATTATTTTGAAGGAAACCAAAACAGAATCCCAAGAAGTCAAAACGGTAGACTGTTATTATATCATTTTATATTTGGGAGGAAAAACAACAATCAAATTAAAAATTTGGGAGGCAGGTGTGGGTACCGCCGCCCCGGGAACCATTTACAAGATAACTAACAGCCCTGCCATAGGTCACACCAAGTGGTTAGATATGTTTGGTGTCTTAGCGGGGGTGCCCGGGTTCACGGAGTGAGCTGTGTCTAGGTCTTGGCAGCCTATGGATTTGCCCACCTACTACATGGCGGGCCGGACCAGGAGAGACTGGTTGAGGGAGACCTTTTCATCTCTCCAACCGGACTCTCGATCCACGCCTTATATCACAGTGGGAGGGATGGATTCATATGTCTGTCACTCCTGGACACATTGACCCGCAGATTCCTAACTACCCTTCATACTTTTTTCTTTCCCAAAACTTCCTCTCCTTCCTTTCCCCAAAAATACCCTCCACACAACATCCCCAAAGATGACATAGGCCTTGAGGGAAATTGTTTTCCTCAGGGCCTGCAGTGTGGAGCTAATGAAAAAAAAATATATAGAGTGAACAGGAACAAGGTTATTTTAGTTAGCAATAATTATTCGGGATGCATAAAATTGGCTCCTTATTGCGATAGGTAGCAATTGACAAGTGCAATAAAGGCACAATTTTTTTTAAGAAAGACAATCATTATTGGGTTACGAATAACCAGTCACTAATTTAAAATCTCGTACTTTTTTTTTCTTTTTTTTTACATGAGCTCCACACAGAAGACCCTGAGGGAAATTATTCATCTTTGGGTATGTTGTGCGGAGAGCTTTTGAAGGAAAGGAAGGAGAGGAAAATTATTTTAAGGAAAGGGGTTTAAAGGGTGGGTAGGAATCTGGGGTTCAGTGTGTCCCGGTCATCCGCCTCCAAGACCTAGACAAACCTCACCCCCCATTCTGAAAACGACCTTCGTTCGTCGTTTCCACAAAACTTTAACGTATTGACCAAATCCAAGAAGAAAATTGATAAAGAAATAACAAAAAAAATACAGGGCGCAGTTCACACGCCGTAGAAATGAAACCTTCAGAAAACTAAAGTAGACAAGAGTGGATAGGCTACGAAGCACCGCACAAAGAGAAGCCCGATTATTATCTTATTCTCTTGTAGTCCTATAGATGTATGTTTTAGCCTCTTTTTAGTGTCGCTATTTTTAGTTTCATCGAGTTTCAAATCACAACGGTGCTACAAAAGTTTTCACTTCAAAAGAGGTCGAATGCCGGATTTTTGTTTTTATTTCGAAAAGGACTCGAGGCATATTTTTAGAAACCACGAGATAGAATGTGAAATTCAAAATATCCTGACAATAATGAATGGCAAGGAAAGAAAAGGTCTTCTGCTAAATTGCATAAAACGGGAGATTATGTACAAAATTATCAGGAATACAAAAAACCCATTGCAAGAAAATACCATTCCTCATTTAATGATTATTTGCCATGCCCCAAATGCTTGGGATTTTTTCGATTAAACAATATGAAAACATAGAAAACTATGCTTAGATATTTAATTTAAATGTACCTAGACAGATAATTTAATATGTATGAAGAATGAGTTAATGATGAATGTAAGTAAGTCTAAAATCGTGGTGTTTGATACGAAAACAATGTGAAACTTATTTATGAATGATGAATACTTGGAGCAGGTGGATAAGTTTTTGAAGTATGTATTGTGAATTATATTTGGGAAGTGTGTTTACGTTAGATGGGAAGGCTGATAGAGATATGTGAAACAAGGTTAAATGTAGGTAACTCCATTAACGGAGGATAGAACGCCAGTGGCGCCAACAAAAAAACTGTCCAAAGAAGCGACGCCAGCTATCCATAATAGAGTGCTGGAACCGACCCCCATGTATGGCTGTGAGGCATGGAACTGGTAGAGGAAGGAAGAGGAAGGAAGCAAAGGAAGGAAAGTAGGCTGAATGCTGTAGAATTGCGATTCCTGAGGCGTGAGTATGGTAAAACCATGTACGATCTTGGGAGAAACGTGGAGATCCGCGAAGAATGCAAGGCCAATGTAAACGTAATGAGTAAAATTACGAAAGGAACGCTCGGATGGATTGTAGAGCGAATGAACGAGAAGACGTGTGGCATTTCAATTTGGGAGGCGGGTATGGGTACCGCCGCCCCGGGAACCATTTATTGGATAACCAACACCTCTGCCATAGGTCACCCCCAAGAGGTTCACTACGTTTGGTGACTTAGCAGGGGTGCCCGAACTCATTGGGTGAGGTCTTGGCAGCGGATGCGCCTGCCCACCTACTGCGTGGCGGAGAGAGACTGGTTGAGGGAGGCCTTTCGACCTTTTCAGCAGGACTCTCTCGACCCATCGCTTTGCACAGCTATTGGAGGGATGGACTCATACGTCCGTCACTCCTGGATACACTAAACCTCTGATTCCTACCAGGCGCGGCCGGTGCCTCAAGTTATAGGTGGTTCACCAAGCCATTCATAAAAAAACGAAAGGTTGATATTATATTTAAAAAAAATCTAGACATCATGCATAATTTTACATTATTTGCTAAGTATCTAAAAATATCATGTAACTGTAATAGTAAAAATATCGTGCGATGTAAAAACATGCTGATGTCTAGAGTTTAATATAGTCAATTGACCTGCCAGGTAAGTAGGTATGTTTTATGTATCTGTTTGTAAATTCAAATAATAAAAATACATATAGCCTAGGAACTCATAATAAATTGTACAACGCAACATAACTAAAACGGCGCTCTAGTAATTATCCAATTATTATAGAATTATTCTGGTATCAATATTTTTAGAAGCATTTTACACTCCATTACTATTGATATTACATCTATTAGAAGATTAGTGGAAAGGGTGGGTGTGATATCCATTTGAAAATACTCAACCTTCCAAAGATATAATAATAACGCAATAATCCAATAATAATAATTAACACACAAGAATAATAATAATAATAATAACGCAATAATCCAATAATAATAATTAATCGCCATTTACTGTCGTGACAACTTCGATCAATGGGTGACAAACAAATAATAATGTCAAAAAGGTACATCCCAAGGGCTCGAACAAGATAATGTCACACCAGACGCATAGCTGACCCTTTGACTAATGGTTACATTTTAGAAGAGAAATATTATTACTTAATATTATCTTGTTCAAACCTTACTACCGCTGGAACCAAAGCTTCGGAATATTTCCGAAGAATGCCGAAGCTCTTCGGGTCGGCCATGCGGCACGCGGTCAGCCGAGTTTTAGTGACATGTTTCTGACGTTTTGGGATTTTTTACTACGAGCATCATTCAAATAACGGGGCGCTTAGCTCTGGCGCGCGGTTTGGCATTGTACCTACCTCGGTTCCTCGCTCCTGGCGGGTAGCCGCCGTAACTGGCGGGTGGGAACAATGCGTTTATTTGGCCGTAATACATTGTTAATTGTTAGATTGATAATTAATTATAATTTAATATAAAGATTGTGCTCAATTTTATCAATTTAATAAATAAACACATTACGTAGAAATACGATGAGTTGTAAAATGATGTTGAAAGACCCTCCTCACTGCATCCCCTAAGATGACATAGGGCCTGAGGGAAATTATTTTTCTCATGGCCTTCTGAGTGGAGCTAATATAAAAAATGGCAAGACCAAGTGAATCAGATACTTGATTCGGGCTGCATCAAGAGTCAAAATAATAGAAGAGGATGTGTGAGACGATGTATGAATGTGAACGAGGCAAGGAGTGTGTGCCAAGACCGAGTTGCCTACCCCTCTCTGCCTACCCCTGCGGAGAAACGGTGTTATGGTTAATTAGTTAGTGAAGGATGATTTTATACATATTTTTGACGTCGAATTCTGGTGCACCTTTTGCTATACATTGGGTCATCATATTAATAATTATGGTTTCTTCTTGGTGTGGTTCATTTTCATTTTGTGTGGTTTGAAGATTGAATATTAATTTTGCAAAAATTAAAACGTTTTTTATTTTATTTTATAAGACTCGAACCCACGCGGTCTGAATTGTCTGGCCACTAAATTCGTGAGGCGCTTTACGCCGCTGGACTATGGGAGCCTTGAGTGAGAGCGAGGATTTACCGTACCTATTATATTAGAACTAATTAACTATTATTTTATTTTATTTATTTTAAATACATAAACGGCTATACTGCCTTTTATAAATAAACATATAATAGAGTACAAAAGTAAGAAAAAATATATCATTACATAATAGTAGTTTTAAACTTTAAAATAACATACAATGATTTTATGTATCACAACAAAAAATAACAAAAAAGAACAATGAGAAATATCACATTTCTTTTCAACATGTCCATATTGCGTATATAAAGTTACATTATGGAAAAATAATTTTTGAGTGCATGTTTATATTGCGCTAATTTTAAGAAATAAATGTCGCCGATGTTAGCATATTCATTTCCCAAAATGTGTAATCGACTGATTGGTGAGTAATAATGTGATAAAATAATAATAAATATAATATAATAATAATAATATATTAAAATAATAATAAATTTTCGTGACGCATTTCTGTTTCATTTGAATTTCAAGTCGCTAGTAAGTAAGTATCTAAAACTTAAAATAATTCACAAAATTTATTATTACACTATGAATGAAAAAATAAAAAAAATGAAAAAAAGTACTTATTTACTTATCACTTCTGAGTGATAAGTATAAGAGATTAGATAGACTAATCGGTCTCCTCATTGTGCGGTGCTTCGTAGCTATTCGATCTCCCCTTCGTGCGGTGCTTCGTAGCTTCTTCGCTCTTGTCTACTTTAGTTTTCTGAGGTTTCACTTCTACCGCGTGAACTGCACACTTGTACTTTGAAGTGTAAACTTCTAGCACCTGCAAATCGCCTAGTACCGTTGTGATTTGAAACTCGATGAAACTAAAAATAGCGACACTAAAAAGAGGCAAAAGCATACATCTATAGGACTGCGAGAGAATGAGATAATAATCGGGCTTCTCTTTGTGCGGTGCTTCGTAGCCAACCCACTCTTGCCTACTTTAGTTTTTTGAAGGTTTCATTTCTACGGCATGTGAACTGCGCACTGTATTTATTTTTCGTTATTTCTATATTAAAGACGTGGTAATATCGTGATAAATTTTTATGTTTTCACCTACCGATAATTGTTTATTCATACTTTAAATCAGTAAAAATAATACAAAAAACCTAAAAATCGTTTTAGAAATTTTATTCTCTACAAAACTGTATTGAAAAAGAGGTACGTACAGAAAACCAAACCAAGTCGTGCAATTTACTTGTTTTTATAAACTTATACACATTTTTACGGCTGTGTATCTCAATACTTATTAGAGGTAGAAGACATTTTTTTAAATAAAAATTGTAGGTAATTTTATATTCTACTAAACTTGTGAAAATACTTAAGCCGAATTTTTTATTGAAAACGAGATATTTGGGAAAAAACTAGATTTTGGCGCGATTTCGGCTGGTTTTTTCAAAATGGCGGCGAAAGCTCAAGTGACCCAAGTTAGAAAACTCAGATTTTACATCAAGAGATGAGTTTGTAAAACATATAAAAAAAATTGGGACTACCGGAATAATACCGATCGCGGATCGCTAATCGCACTGGCCGCATTGTCAATCAACCATGCAAACAATGCCCTTCGTTAAGAGCTATGCCGGTCATTTAAAAATATCGTCGATAGGTATTAAAACGAATGTCTTCTGTTCCACTCCGCACTTCCCTCAGGGGAACTGAGCGAAAGGGACAACTGAATATCGGGCCGAAAATACCTAAATAAAATCGTCAAAATCGATGTTTTGTATTCCCCATTTCTCTTCTCCAAAACTGGGCCGATTTTAATTTTTTTTCCTTAACTGTATTAGAAGAAAATATTCTGTGTTGGTACGTTTTGCTTTTTTTTCAAATACATTGTTTAGTTTGTATACTGAACGTCTTTGACGGCATTTAAACCAGGCAATTTTATTCATTTTTGGAAGGTCCTAATTTCTATAAGAAGTAAATTATCAAAAAAAGCAAAACGTACCGATACGCTAGTGGTCGATATCTATATTATGTAAAAAAATTGCTCTAGGGTCAAAATCCAGAGAGATAAACGGGGAATACGTTTGTAAGGAAAAAACGCAGCCCGCATTCAATCTTAATTTTACACAGACGCAGACTTCGCGGTAGTCGCGTGTCGCGTAGAGTAGTCCCGAATGCGACTAGCCCCATCCCTTCCCTTACCCCGCGGGCTCCTGTTCATACAAAAGTCACGTGGAATCTGCGTGCAATCGAAATCAATTTAAAAAAATAGGTTGCCGTTGAAAATTGTGTTGGATCTTTGCAGAAATCATTTTAACAATAGCTATCCTATCAATTTGACTTAAAAAATTGGACGGAGGATTTTTCCGGAGCGATATTTTTGACTGATATCAAAAAAGCATTTTCCAAAAGAAAAAAATATTGGATCTTTTGATTAAATAAAGCTAACACCAATATAAAGACACTTCGTGATCAAAAATTGGAGGGAGGAATTTTC